>CM074727.1:168219136-168585907 GCA_037306005.1 Rhinophrynus dorsalis | reverse complement strand
TTAAAAATAGAGGTTTATTATCTTGAATGCTTCAAGGGGGTTAAACATCCTATTTAAATAGATAAGAGTTTTCATAGTCTGTTCCCTACAGTGGAGTTGATCTGCAACAAAATTGTTCTACATTGTTTTGTGTGTATGGCTTTAAACCCTTTGAGTAGTAGAGAGGTATACAAAGGCGGGGATTTTTTTTTTTTTTAAAGTAAGGGCAGTAAAGATAAATAATTTTTTGCTTTGGGATGTTGTGCTTGCAGACAACCGTAACTGCTTTCAAAAAAGTAACGGATACCTATATAGCACAGAACAATACAGAGAATTATGACAGGTGACTTCAATGCAGAAATATCTGACTGTCATTCAGAGTCAGGAAGGATTGGGGATTAATTGGAAATGGCTTCAATGGGGTTATTTTTACCTTCCTCTGGAACAGGGGTGATTTGGCATGGGCTGGACTTGATGGACACGTCTTTTTCAGCCTCATCAACTATGTTACTATGAATAGCAGAGAGATATACCATAAAATCTTGCATATAATACGCACAATTTTGCCCTGCTTCACCATATGTGAAGTGGGGGGTGCGTATTATACATGAGAGAAAAAAAATCCCATTGCAGCACTGCTTCCCTCC
This sequence comes from Rhinophrynus dorsalis, assembly GCA_037306005.1. Taxonomy (NCBI): domain Eukaryota; kingdom Metazoa; phylum Chordata; class Amphibia; order Anura; family Rhinophrynidae; genus Rhinophrynus; species Rhinophrynus dorsalis. Next base: position 168,585,281 of record CM074727.1, on the reverse strand, counting down.
CTCCTGCTTACCCATGGCCTCCTGTCCCCCTCTCTTGTCCAATTTCGTTATCCTGACAGGGTTCCAGCAAACGGAATGCTTGAATGTGCCGCCCCGCTTCCAGCATTGCCCTGTCAGGACCTATTCTGTGTTGCCAATGGTAATGTCTTGCGAGGACTGCAAGGTACTCACAGGGCAATACCATAGATCTAATTCACATAGCTATGCAAATTGGATCTATGGTATTGCCCTGCGAGGACCGAAGACATTACCATTGGCAACACAGAAGAGGTCCTGACAGGGCAATGCTGGAAGCGGGCAGCAGATGCAAGCATGCCGCTTGCTGGAACCCTGTCAAGATAACGAAACTGGACAAGAGAGGGGGACAGAAGGCCATGGGTAAGCAGGGAGAGAAGGAAGCAGTGATGCAATGGGATTTTTTTGTGAGGGACAGGGGACAACAAGGGTGCGTATCACACACAGTCACTCTTGCTTTCCCCTAAAACCTTGGGTATAATGAACACCTGCGTATTATACACAGGTGCGTATTATACCCGCGGTTTTACGGTACAATACAAGGGCTAAAGTTTCAAATAAAGTCCTTTGCTGGGTAAGAATCAATCCTTCACCCAGGAGACCACAGATTTCTTTATTTATGTAACTGATTCCCCATCTGCATTACAGGACAACTATAGTTTCCAATTAAAGACACCCTGTTTTGGGTAGCAGAAGACAGTGCTGGGGGGGATGAACAATTTATTGCAGAGCAATGAGTTGCCCACCTGTCTCTTGCTCAAAGGGCTAGACCCCAGAGCCTGAGGAGTACTTACTATGCACCAGATGACAAAGGAGATCTCAAACTTGTGGGGAAAACTGAATATGGAGAGACCGAGAAAGGCAAAAACGCAGGTTTCTGGAAGAAAAGAAGACAACGAAAACAAATACATTTTTGTATGAAAGAGAAAATTTTGACAATTTTAAAGGAGCAGTACATTTTGATACTGAGTAACATATATATATATTTATTTTGTGACTGTATCAGCTACACACCTTTATGACGGTATGAAATGTAATATTTGGATAAAGCATGTCATATAAAATATACTTACTGATCATTTAAAATAGAATAATAATAATAATAATAATAATAATAATAATAATAGGAATTTGAATAACAGACATACTAGGTATATGTCCTTCTTACAGCAGTTAGGCATATCACATCTTTTTCTTTATTGAAATTCTTGCCTATAGCCAGTGATATTCAGGTGATAATCTGATATGAGGACTACAGAACAATGTGTTGGGCTTCTCTCTGGATTTCTAATTCAGAATCTTAAATTCTATTGGCTGTTGTGAGAATAAGAGAGAGAATGTGAGAATAAGCATGCATGGGATAGGCATAAGGCAGTCCTTAACATAAGAAAAGACCAAAGACCAAAAAAGGTCTGAGTTTGTGTTTTTTTTTTTTTTTTTTACAGTAGGAAAATGGGCAGACTAGATGGGCCAAATGTTTCTTATCTGCAGTCAGATTCTAAGTTTCTATAATGTGTGCACTAGATGCAAACTGAAATGGTGCACAGTAAATAAAGGCAACAGCAGATAAATACCTTACTGCTGTGTGATGGACTCCTACCTAGGTAAGTGCTTCTGTTACACACAGTAATTATATAGATACACCTGACTGCTGTGTGATGGACTCCTACCTAGGTAAGTGCTTCTGTTACACACAGTAATTATATAGATACACCTGACTGCTGTGTGATGGACTCCTACCTAGGTAAGTGCTTCTGTTACACACAGTAATTATATAGATACACCTGACTGCTGTGTGATGGACTCCTACCTAGGTAAGTGCTTCTGTTACACACAGTAATTATATAGATACACCTGACTGCTGTGTGATGGACTCCTACCTAGGTAAATACTTCTGTTACACACAGTAATTATATAGATACACCTGACTGCTGTATGACGGACTCCTACCTAGGTAAGTGCTTCTGTTACACACAGTAATTATATAGATACACCTGACTGCTGTATGAAGGACTCCTACCTAGGTAAATACTTCTGTTACACACAGTAATTATATAGATACACCTGACTGCTGTGTGATGGACTCCTACCTAGGTACGTGCTTCTGTTACACACAGTAATTATATAGATACACCTAACTGCTGTATGATGGACTCCTACCTAGGTAAGTGCTTCTGTTACACACAGTAATTATATAGATACACCTGACTGCTGTGTGATGGACTCCTACCTAGGTAAACACTTCTGTTACACACAGTAATTATATAGATACACCTGACTGCTGTATGACGGACTCCTACCTAGGTAAGTGCTTCTGTTACACACAGTAATTATATAGATACACCTTACTGCTGTATGAAGGACTCCTACCTAGGTAAATACTTCTGTTACACACAGTAATTATATAGATACATCTGACTGCTGTGTGATGGACTCCTACCTAGGTAAGTGCTTCTGTTACACACAGTAATTGTATAGATACACCTGACTGCTGTGTGATGGACTCCTACCTAGGTAAGTGCTTCTGTTACACACAGTAATTGTATAGATACACCTGACTGCTGTGTGATGGACTCCTACCTAGGTAAGTGCTTCTGTTACACACAGTAATTGTATAGATACACCTGACTGCTGTGTGATGGACTCCTACCTAGGTAAGTGCTTCTGTTACACACAGTAATTATGTAGATACAACTGACTGCTGTATGATGGACTCCTACCTAGGTAAGTCCTTCTGTTACACACAGTAATTACATAGATACGCATGACTACTGTATGATGGACTCCTACCTAGGTAAGTGCTTCTGTTACACACAGTAATTATATAGATACGCCTGACTGACTACTGTATGATGGACTCCTACCTAGGTAAGTCCTTCTGTTACACACAGTAATTATATAGATACACCTGACTGCTGTGTGATGGACTCCTACCTAGGTAAGTGCTTCTGTTCCACACAGTAATTATATAGATAAATCTGACTGCTGTGTGATGGACTCCTACCTAGGTAAGTGCTTCTGTTACACAGTAATTATATATATACACCTGACTGCTGTATGATGGACTCCTACCTAGGTAAGTCCTTCTGTTACACACAGTAATTACATAGATAAGCATGACTACTGTATGATGGACTCCTACCTAGGTAAGTGCTTCTGTTACACACAGTAATTATATAGATACGCCTGACTGACTACTGTATGATGGACTCCTACCTAGGTAAGTCCTTCTGTTACACACAGTAATTATATAGATACACCTGACTGCTGTGTGATGGACTCCTACCTAGGTAAGTGCTTCTGTTCCACACAGTAATTATATAGATAAATCTGACTGATGTATGATGGACTCCTACCTAGGTAAGTGCTTCTGTTACACACAGTAATTATATACATACACCTGACTGTTGTATCATGGACTCCTACATAGGTAAGTGCTTCTGTTACACACAGTAATTCTATAGGTACACCTGACTGCTGTATGATGGACTCCTACCTAGGTAAGTTCTTCTGTTACACACAGTTATAATGTAGATACACCTGACTGCTGTATGATGGACTCCTACCTAGGTAAGTGCTTCTGTTACACACAGTAATTATATAGATACGCCTGACTGACTACTGTATGATGGACTCTAACGGAAGCTGAGAAGGGACCGCGTCGCCTTCCGCCATCATTCCCGGGTCTCTGCTTCTTGACGCAGATAAGCGCTGTCGGATGCGCCAGTTGAAGTATGGACAGTCACTGGAAACAGCCACAGGATCGCTGGAAGCAGGGAAGCAGGGAAGAGTCCACGTCGCCGCCTGAGAGCATATGAAGTTGGGACGCAGGAAGCTGGCAGCAGGCGGTCGACGATTCAGGATACTTGGCGCAGATGGGTATCAGAGTGGACACTTTAGACTATAAGCAATACAAGACTCCAGGACTCCTTATTCACTCCAAAACAGAACTCTCTTTATTGTCACAAACCACAGATATTTATATACAGTACAGTACATTGGATCACATGGGAAAACCTGATACAATAGGGAACATGATTAAATCATAGCACATCAGACAAAAGCCAGCAACAGCTGGTCTTAACAGATACAATGACTCAGACAGGATTACATTTCAGATACACAGGGGTTTGATTGAACAAAGACTTGAGGGCGTGAACTAATTACCACATGGCAGGGGGTCAACATAGTGAATGGCTGGAGTTGCTATAATCCACATCTTGGGGACAGTGGCCCAAGGTTGGAGCCTTTGATTGACTATTTTGAATGCCCTGCCCCAACTTTGATCAATCACTGGTCTGCCTACCATTTCCCATGTTAAGCTAAGGAAGATATTTGCATACCTGGTAGTTAGTGATTGCACAAACCTTCAAATTGGACAAGTACAATTAAACACATACAATATTTGAAAATACATAAAACCAAACTTAATACACAAACCAATGTTCATAACTATAAGTCTTTGTTCCTGGCAATAGCTGGCCAGTTCGTATGCCAGAGCCCACAGCTACATCCAAGCAGGGCAACAAGGTCCATAGTTTTTAAGTAAATAGTTTGTGGTCCAGACAAGGGCTCAGTAACGGGTAGGATCCGTTACATTTTTCCCCCTTTTTTGTTCCAAGCCAGCGGTTGCAGTAGTAAGTGCTGGCTTGGGACTCTAGAAGAGCATTACTGCTGTGAGCCGCTTGTCTGGACAGTTCGTCAGTCCGTACACCTTGGTCCTAGGCCAGAAACACTTGTGGAGCCCCTTGTCCTGAGCCAGGGAAACAATAAGCAAGCCCCTTGTCCTGGGCCAGGAGAAAATGTGAGCCCCTTGTCCGGGCCTAGAAATAGTAAGCAAGCCCCTTGTCCTGGGCCAGGGGTACAACTTTGGTCCTGGCGAGCACCAAATTGGGCAGCTTCTCCTGGGCCATGCTCCAGGTAGTGCTGGGGTCAGACCCTCCTGGGTCTGGGGCCAGTGGCTCAGGGTCCAGAGCCAGTCCATACAGTGGATCTCCCTGGGGCAATTGTGTCTCTGGATCCTCAGTGACCTGGGAATCAAAGTATGGGGAGAGGGGCACATCCCCCCCTTTTAGTTGAGCAAGTGCCCCAGAGGGACAGGAGAGGATGTTCTTCCCACTCTCCTGGGCTGGGGCAGTACTCAGAAGGTCTCTGGACAAACTGGTGATTCCCTCACCCAGCGTAGAAGCATCCAAAGTACTGGGGCAAGTAGAACCATCCCCACAGAGGACGGTTGTCCCACTCCTTGGGGCCAGAGCAACAAAAGGGTCCTTGGTGAGGACTGTGGTCCCACTCACCAGGCCAGGGGTCTCAGGAAAAGGGGTGACAAATTCTGTGCTGGGGATGAGGACGGTTGTCCCACTCATCCCAGCCAGGGCTTCACATGACCTGGTGCGCTCGCTCCCACGAACCAAGACAGGGGTTACAAGGGGACTGGAGAGCTCTCTCCTACTCTCCAGCATGGGGGTCTTGGGGCAACACATAGGGTTTCCAGCAGCAGCACTGCAGGGTGGCAGCCTGCTGGATCCCTCTTCTTCCTGGCCCCCCACATCAGGGCCATCTCTTGTCTTGGGGAGGAGGGCAAACTCAATCCTCCTTGCAATCTTATTCAGGTACCTGGAGAACACCATCTTTCCTTTCTCCAGGGCACCAACAACAGGGGACGGACTGGGGCTGCTGGTGGGGACCTGCGTCTCTTCCACCACAGCAGGGGTTTCCCAGACCCTGGTGAGCTCGCTCCCACTCACCAGGTCAGGGTTTACAGGGGGGCTGATGGGGCACTCTTCTTCACCCATCAGGTCACACAACATATCCTCAGGAGGGCCAGCAGCACTGCTTTCTTCCAGTCCGCTGGGGTCCTCCTCTTGTAGGCCATCACTTTCCAGGGCCTTCTCTGCCTTGAGGGAGACCGCAGTCCCATCCCTCAAGGCGGCATCCTCTGTGGCCCTGGAGAGCACATACTGCTCCGCTTCCAGGGCATTTTCCACAACAACAGGGGGCATCACTTTGGGGCAGCTGGTGAGCTCTTCCACACTCACCACAGCAGGGGGTTCACAGGGACTGATGGGCTCTCTCCTACCCATCAGTTGGGGCACAACATTGCTGCTGGTGGGGACCTGCATCTCATCCACTGCAGCTGGGAAAGCAGGGAAAGGGGCAACATGCCTATCAGGGGAGACGTCTGTCCCATCCCCTGATGAAGAGGCATCTTCTTGGCTGAGGAGGAACGCATTCCCACTCCTCAGATCAGGAAAAGTATAATCCAAGGGAAAAGGGGTATCAGGGAGGACCGTTGTCCCATTCCCGGATGTAGGGGTAACACAAGGGGCACTGGTGAGGAACGCATTCCCACTCACCAGTGTGGAGTGAACAGGGGAAACTCCATCCAGGTCCTCAGCTTCACTGAGGCCCTCCTCAGATGAGTGACCCCCCCAGTCTTCTTCTTCCTCTAGGGCCTCCCGAATTTCTTGCACTAATTTGGCATACATGTATTCCACCTCACACTCCCAACTGACTGTGTCGCTCAAGTCCTCTTGCAATCTCATGGGGATGTACTCCCCTAGCATATCTTCTCGTTTGGCCAAAAGCTCCAAGAAACGGTCGTTTTCTGGACTGCCAAAGTTCGAATCCCACAGATAAGCATCCCATACCAGCCCTTGGATCTTACATCACAAGCGGGCCGGGGAGAAGGTTACTGGGAGCACCGGGCCATACTCTTGTTCAATGTGATTTACCAGCATCCAGTAGGCATCTTGCATCTGTAGCTCCTCTGTGATGCAACCACCCAGTTCTGGAATAAAGTCATTTACAATATCGCCCAGCCAGAAACTCCAATGAGACCGGATTAATTCGAAGCGATCCTCATATGACCCAAAAGCATCCTCCATATCTCACTCGATGCAACCGATGAATGAAGGAGAAATCCCACCGCTATGCCACCAATGTAACAGAAGCTGAGAAGGGATCGCGTCGCCTTCCGCCGTTGTTCCCGGGTCTCTCCTTCTTGACGCACATAAGCGCCGTCGGATGCGCCAGTTGAAGTATGGACAGTCACTGGAAACAGCCACAGGATCGCTGGAAGCAGGGAAGAGTCCACGCCACCTCCTGACAGCATATGAAGTTGGGAGGCAGGAAGCTGGCAGCAGGCGGTCCACGATTCAGGATACTTGGAGCAGATGGGTATCAGAGTGGACACTTTAGACCATAAGCAATACAAGACTCCAGGACTCCTTGTTCACTCCAAAACAGAACTCTCTTTATTGTCACAAACCACAGATATTTATATACAGTACAGTACATTGGATCACATGGGAAAACCTGATACAATAGGGAACATGATTAAATCCTAACACATCAGACAAAAGCCAGCAACAGCTGGTCTTAACAGATACAATGACTCAGACAGGGTTACATTTCAGATACACAGGGGTTTGATTGAACAAAGACTTGAGGGCGTGAACTAATTACCACATGGCAGGGGGTCAACATAGTGAATGGCTGGAGTTGCTATAATCCACATCTTAGGGACAGTGGCCCAAGGTTGGAGCCTTTGATTGACTATTTTGAATGCCCTGCCCCAACTTTGATCAATCACTGGTCTGCCTACCATTTCCCATGTTAAGCTAAGGAAGATATTTGCATACCTGGTAGTTGGTGATTGCACAAACCTTCAAATTGGACAAGTACAATTAAACACATACAATATTTGAAAATACATAAAACCAAACTTAATACACAAACCAATGTTCATAACTATAAGTCTTTGTTCCTGGCAATAGCTGGCCAGTTCGTATGCCAGAGCCCACAGCTACATCCAAGCAGGGCAACAAGGTCCATAGTTTTTAAGTAAATAGTTTGTGGTCCAGACAAGGGCTCAGTAACGGGTAGGATCCGTTACAGACTCCTACCTAGGTAAGTCCTTCTGTTACACACAGTAATTATATAGATACACCTGACTGCTGTGTGATGGACTCCTACCTAGGTAAGTACTTCTGTTACATACAGTAGTTATATAGATACGCCTGACTGCTGTATGATGGACTCCTACCTAGGTAAGTGCTTCTGTTACACACAGTAATTATATAGATACGCCTGACTGCTGTATGATGGACTCCTACCTAGGTAAGTGCTTCTATTACACACAGTAATTATATACATACACCTGACTGCTGTGTGATGGACTCCTACCTAGGTAAGTGCTTCTGTTACACACAGTAATTATATAGATACACCTGACTGCTGTGTGATGGACTCCTACCTAGGTAAGTCCTTCTGTTACACACAGTAATTATATAGATACACCTGACTGCTGTGTGATGGACTCCTACCTAGGTAAGTCCTTCTGTTACACACAGTAATTATATAGATACACCTGACTGCTGTGTGATGGACTCCTACCTAGGTAAGTCCTTCTGTTACACACAGTAAATATATAGATACACCTGGCTGCTGTACTATGGACTCCTACCTAGGTAAGTGCTTCTGTTACACACAGTAATTATATAGATACATCTGACTGCTGTGTGATGGACTCCTACCTAGGTAAGTCCTTCTGTTACACACAGTAAATATATAGATACACCTGGCTGCTGTACTATGGACTCCTACCTAGGTAAGTGCTTCTGTTACACACAGTAATTATATAGATACACCTGACTGCTGTGTGATGGACTCCTACCTAGGTAAGTGCTTCTGTTACACACAGTAATTATATAGATACACCTGACTGCTGTGTGATGGACTCCTACCTAGGTAAGTGCTTCTGTTACACACAGTAATTATATAGATACACCTGACTGCTGTGTGATGGACTCCTACCTAGGTAAGTAAGTGCTTCTGTTACACACAGTAATTATATAGATACATCTGACTGCTGTGTGATGGACTCCTACCTAGGTAAGTGCTTCTGTTACACACAGTAATTATATAGATACACCTGACTGCTGTGTGATGGACTCCTACCTAGGTAAGTCCTTCTGTTACACACAGTAATTATATAGATACACCTGACTGCTGTGTGATGGACTCCTACCTAGGTAAGTGCTTCTGTTACACACAGTAATTATATAGATACACCTGACTGCTGTGTGATGGACTCCTACCTAGGTAAGTGCTTCTGTTACACACAGTAATCATAGAGATACATCTGACTGCTGTGTGATGGACTCCTACCTAGGTAAGTCCTTCTGTTACACACAGTAAATATATAGATACACCTGGCTGCTGTACTATGGACTCCTACCTAGGTAAGTGCTTCTGTTACACACGGTAATTATATAGATACACCTGACTGCTGTATGATGGACTCCTACCTAGGTAAGTGCTTCTGTTACACACAGTAATTATATAGATACACCTGACTGCTGTATGATGGACTCCTACCTAGGTAAGTGCTTCTGTTACACACAGTAATTATATAGATACACCTGACTGCTGTATGTTGGACTCCTGCCTGGGTAAGTACTTCTGTTACACACAGTAATTATATAGATACACCTGACTGCTGTATGATGGACTCCTACCTAGGTAAGTGCTTCTGTTACACACAGTAATTATATAGATACGCCTGACTGCTGTATGATGGACTCCTACCTAGGTAAGTGCTTCTGTTACACACAGTAATTATATAGATACACCTGACTGCTGTATGATGGACTCCTACCTAGGTAACTGCTTCTGTTACACACAGTAATTATATAGATACACCTGACTGCTGTATGATGGACTCCTACCTAGGTAAGTGCTTCTGTTACACACAGTAATTATATAGATACGCCTGACTGCTGTACAATGGAGTCCTACCTAGGTAACTGCTTCTGTTACACACAGTAATTATATAGATACACCTGACTGCTGTATGATTGACTCCTACCTAGGTAAGTGCTTCTGTTACACACAGTAATTATATAGATACACCTGACTGCTGTATGATGGACTCCTACCTAGGTAAGTACTTCTGTTACACGCAGTAATTATATAGATACACCTGACTGCTGTATGATGGACTCCTACCTAGGTAAGTACTTCTGTTACACACAGTAATTATATAGATACACCCGACTGCTGTATGATGGACTCCTACCTAGGTAAGTGCTTCTGTTACACACAGTAATTATATAGATACACCTGACTGCTGTATGATGGACTCCTACCTAGGTAAGTGCTTCTGTTACACACAGTAATGATATACATACACCTGACTGCTGTGTGATGTACTCCTACCTAGGTAAGTGCTTCTGTTACACATAGTAATTATATAGATATGCCTGACTGCTGTATGATGGACTCCTACCTAGGTAAGTACTTCTGTTACATACAGTAATTATATAGATACACCTGACTGCTGTATGATGGACTCCTACCTAGGTAAGTCCTTCTGTTACACACAGTAATTATATAGATACACCTGACTACTGTATGATGGACTCCTACCTAGGTAAGTACTTCTGTTACACACAGTAATTATATAGATACGCCTGACTGCTGTATGATGGACTCCTATGTAGGTACTTGTATATAAGAGAGAAGTTTTCATATTTATCTGTATAACACGCCTGAGGAAGAGACCTAAGAAGGTCTTGAAAGCTTGCATTCTAAATCTGTTTAGTTAGCCAATAAAGGTATCAACTTTACTAAATTTTTGCCTCCTACTTTATTTTAGACATTACTATCCCTTTAAAGGTTTAAGTTGTAATAAAGCTTGTATGAAACATTTTCCAACAGTGCAAGTGCTCATTTTAGTGTGCATGAAATGCTCAGATATATTTCAAATCAATCCTCTGTTTTTGCTCCTGTTGTACAAAACGGTTGATGCATTACACTGCTAGAAAGACATTTCAGTGCTCTATGCAGCTGATTCTGCAGATGGGGCGAGGCTAATAAGCTTTCTTTCCAGCGAGCTGTGAAATTATTTCTTTCCATGATCTCAGTACGGTGCCAAATAACTTACCACACAAGAAGGCAACAGTCCGGAGTGTTTGCTGCATCAATATCTGTGTAACAGGAGATAGGTTGTGATGTGTGTAATGAGACATTACAATGCCAGAGAACAGTATTGCCATGATACCTGTACAAACCAAGAACATAATTAATACCTCACAGGCAACAAATGTAGTCAGGGAGGTTGATGGACTATTATGAACTAGGGCCAAGCACCATAGGGTACAAATAAGAAATGCCATTTATATAAAGGGGCAGTCAACTTTTTTTTATGAAAACCTATGTTAATATATACCTGCTGAGTATAACAATAGCACTTCCATGGTTGTTTTGTTCCAAATTTAGAACTGTTCAAATTTTCAGCATGTGAATTACAGTGGGATTACTTCCTGAACTGGCAGGAAATGACTCAGCAGTTTATATCACATTCTATGGAGAACTGTTGACAGTGATTAACCTCAACAGAAAGCATCAGAATAAATAATTGAAATCTCATCACTGATGTCACTGTAACATATAAAAACAAAAGGCTGAACTGTACTAACTTTGAGAAGGTGAATTTTAAAGCAATGGGATTATCCCAGTTTTACTTGGTAGGAAAAGCCCTACAATATAGTATACTGCTCCTTTAAACTGGTCTTTAAAGGGATAGTAATACTTCGTTTTCACTTTATTTTATTTTATAGGCATTACAAAAACATGAAGAATTATATAAGTCTTATCTCTCAAACCTTTATGGTTTAAGAGATATTCACAAACAAAGTATCCCCCCCGTTCAACCAGATCAGTTGGGAGGTGCCTAGGTAGACTGCAGAGAGGGACAATCTTCAATTAAGATAAGGGAAAAAGCTGAAAAACTTGTCAAGGGGGAAAGGGCTTTCATTGTTTTCATACAAAGAAGATTGTCCCCTGCTGTTATCTGTCTGGTCTATGGACTGGATTCCACATCTGAGAAGAGATGGCTTACACTAGGTAAAAGGGGTGGGAGGGGATACTTTGTTTGTGAATATCTCTTAAACCATAAAGGTTTGAGAGATAAGACTTATATCATTCTTCATGTTTTTTTAATGCCTACAAAATAAAATAAAGTTAAAACGAAGTATTACTATCCCTTTAAACCCCTTAAATGCAAAAGAGGTCTTCGGAGTCAAAAAGGATTTTATTTGTCTACTTTGGTGGAGCTGATTTGCCCCAGATGTAGCCACATTTTGTGTGTGTATGGCTGACACTGTTCAATATACAATACGTTGGCATATTTGCTAAAACAAAAGTAGGGTAAACCAAATGCATTATAGGTGATAAATACCACTTTTTATTTATTTTAAAGGGGCTCCTGGCCCCTTGAATTCTACAGAGTTCAACTTAATGCCTAGATAGCCGAGACGGTTCTGGCACGTCATCGGGTGTTAATGGGTTAATACACTGACCTGTTAGTCCATTTGCTTGATGTGAATCCATGTTTTTGGACAGTTCTGAACTTATGTAACCTACTGGGACATCTGCATAAAGGGGAGTGGAGCAATTCTGGGGTGAATCCACCGCAAATTAGATGCAGTTATCCATACCATTGTGAAGGAACGAGGTGCACCTAAAGAGTCAAATATTTGAACCTCAAATCCTCCAAAGGGCTGCACTTTATAGTTACAAATTGCAAATGGGGTGGAAAGGTTGATTAACCCCTTGGATGGTAGGAAGGTCTCCAAAGCATTGCTTCACAATGAGTTGGAGATCTCCCTACCACCTAAAGGCGTTAAAGGAGCAGTACGGTTTTTATACATTTCTCGTTGAGTAAAATAAGGGCACTGCCACTGCTGAGAGATACATATATCCAGAGTTAATACAGTTTAAACCTGTGGGTTTTATTTTAATTAGCAGAACCCTCTAGTGGTCAGATTCCAATTAGTTGTTCTGTTACATTCTCATGGAGAGGTAAGTCAGTAACATAAAGTTCTCCATAGAATGTGAAAATGTAACACACGTTTTAGAGAATTATTATATAGGATGTTTGTGCTGTTTGTATTGAGAGATAAGAACTAAAGTCAATTAACCCTCTGAGTGCCAGAGAGGTATCCAACGCATTGCAGCTCCCTTTTACTTAGTGTAAGCCTCCTCCCCTCTGATGTGGAATCTGGTCCTGGGACCGGACAGCTCACAGCAAGGAACAATCTACTTACTATGATCATAAGTAAAACCCTGCCCGCTAGACAGATTTTTCCTTATGCCCACTGAAGATTGTCCCTCTCTGCGATCCATCCGGACAGTCTTGCTGCTCTGAGGTGAGCAGTGTTACATCAGTAAAAGGGGCAGGAGGGGGATACTTTATCATTCAATTACTCTTGAACTACAACTCTGACAGAATTGAAATACCACTCACCATGGCCTAAATACTATGAAGTTTAACTGGAGCTGCTTTTATTGTGAAACATTACTATCACTTCAAGCTTTTCAGTGATATTGCATGTGCTAATAAAGCTTTTTCAGTGCTGTATCACATGTTAATTAAGGTTTTCAGTGATGTGTCTCATGCTAATTACGCTATATGCTGTACCAGGGGATTGACACTTTCACTTTCCCAGAAAGAAGTGTGTGAATATCTCTTAAACTGTACAGCTTCGGGAGTTTTGAAAAGAAAATTCAAGGTGATAGGTCTACTTTAAGTGTATATAATCCCAGTTCAAGAATGAGCCATAAAGAATATATTTAGGTTATTTACATAACTGAAGATCTGCAATAACAATTTTTTTCTTACGCTGATGAAGCGTCTGCACTGATACGAAATTCATAGGGGAAAGGATATTAAGCAAATATCCCATAATTTTTACATCTATAAGCATTTATCTCCCCACGGGATTTCATTGTTGCTCATCTCACCTATATGGCACAGTACTTGGGACATGTCAATCAATATTTATCCATTTCCACCGTAAAGGCCAGGAGAGAGCCTTACAAAGCAAGGTTGACACAACGACGTTACAGTAATAGTGTTGGACGGTATCTTGACTGGATCTTTGGATTTCTGGAGCTAACATCTACTTTTATGACTTTCTGATACTAGTACAACAATATTACTATCCATTCCACCTCGGGATACGTTATTACTGGAGATAACTACATCCATTCCATTTGGAGGATCAGTCACACTGAGTGATGATGAAAAAAAGTGGTGGTGGTTTGCTTAAAGGGGATCTCTCACCTTGTTCAACATTGACTTCCTCTTGTAGCTTAAAGCGTAACTATCACCTAAATCCAAAGTTTTACTATGTGTTTTAATGTTTAACCCGACATTAGTGCTCTGTGTGTGTTCTTCAAGTCGCCTGGTAGTGTAGATATTTGCCCTGCAAAATCGGGCACTTCCATGTTCTACGGTACCCTGTACCATCTCAGGACTTCCCAGCTGCCCTTTGAAGATGAATTTCTGTGATGTAGCGTTACAGCACATTCTGTTTACAATGCTACTGAGGTTGCAACCTGTAACCAGTAGCATTACTGTAACCAGTAGCATTGTAAACGGAGTTTGCTGTAACGCTACATCACAGAAATCCAGCTTCGAAGGGGAAGTGTGAGCGCGCTCCCTGGGGCAGCTGGGAAGTCCTGACAGGTCATGGAGTCCCACAGAACACAGAAGTGCCTGATTTTGCAGGGTGAATATCTCCACTACCAGGCGACTTGAAGAACACACACACAGCACTAATGTTGGGTTAAACATTAAACCGCATGGTAAAACTTTGGTTTTAGGTGATCGTTATGCTTTAATGCTTTTGAAGTAGTAATCCTTTGTTTTTCTATGTGTAACCATGTAGTTGCTAAGATAAAAGCTTTTAAAGTTGTCCTCGTGATGTCAGCTGCACTCAGGCTGTGGGTACAGCTCTGGCCTGTAGCCTGTCAGTCTTGTTCATTTGCCCTCCCCCTTGTAGGGGCTCTTTTCCTCCTCCTCCAATGACAGAGGACGACTACATATGACCTGGCGCTCTCTCATGCATAAGAGCGTCCAGATCAATGTGTATGCATTGGCGGAGTTCGTTCATGCGCTCCGTTCTTTATAATGAGTGCCAGTCCGCTTGCCTCTAACTTAGGAAAGAGGACTGACATTCATTATAAAGGATGAGCTCCGCCTATGCATACACACTGACCTGGATGCACTTATGCACGAGACAGCACCAGGTCATATGCAGTCCTCTGTCGTCATTGTCGGAGGAGGAGAAGAGCTACTAAAAGGGGAGGGCAAATGAACAAGATTATCAGGCTACGGGATGGAGCTGTACCCGCAGCCTAAGAGCAGCTGACGTCATAAGGACAACTTTAAAAGCTTTTATCTCAGCAACTACATGGTTAGAAAAACAAAACAACAAAAAAAAAAAAACGATTACCGTTTCAACAACGTTAAGCTACAAGAGGAAATCAATGTTGAACAAGGGGAGAGGTCCCCTTTAATTTAGTTCCTGATGAAAGAACGCAGAGTTCTGAAACACTGGGGAGATGCACTAAGTTGTGATAAAGGAGAGATGACTTCTCCAGTGATATCACTTCCACAGTTCCTATTATTGTATGGAGACAATGCACTAGGATGTTTCAACCATGAGAAATCTTAGTGCATGGACTCTATACCATAACACACGAACTGGAGAAGTAATATCACTGGAGAAGTCATCTCCACTTTATCACTCTTTAGTAAATAACCTCCCTTTGTGTGCTTTTTTAATACATTTAAAGTTTATATATCTCCACTTTTTTCATCATCATCTGCCCCGGAGTTTGAGGAGAGACGTGTATCTTAGCAGGGTGGGTTAGAGTTCCTGCAAGCTCCGATACCGGATGAGGAATTACAAGTCAAACAATATATCTTACAATTGAATCTATTTACAATCTTCCCCACTTGCTTCTGTTTGATATTTCTTTGAAGGATCTAGATAGAAGACTAGTCCCTCCTTTGTGCCTGGGTAACAGATGGTGGATGAATGTACACTGAGCAGAGGCAGTGTGAGGCCTCAGGCCGTTCATCTGTTAGTTATTACTGGAATGGCGAGTTCTCTGGTGCTTCTGGTGAAGGCTTTTTTATTTGAATGGTAAAATATACACTATGAGCGCCCTTCTTTGTTTTAGGCTTCCAGACACAACAATGTTACAGTAATAGCGTCGGACTGTATTTCTAATAGATCTTTGGATTACTGGATATAACATCTACTCTTGTGACTTTCTGATACTATGATTGCAATAATGTTGCTATCTATTCCACCTCAGGATACTTTATTATAGGAGATAACAGTGTCCATGTCATTACAGGATTAGTCACGCTGAGGGTTGTTACATTAATGACTCTATGAGGACATTTTATACTGTTTTACTTAGCTGGATTATGCTTGATTTGTTATTATTAAAGGGATAGTAATGGTTCATATTACACATAGCTCAGAACACTGAACATGTGTAATAGTTGTGCTCCGCGATGTACATTTGCAGAATAACTTGCAATTTACTGTGTAATATAATGTTATAGATGATCTCTCCCACCTCTTTCCCCTGACGTCACGGTTTTTGTCCCAGATCCAATGGTAGATTACTACGAGGGACAATCTTCATGTGGTATACAAAAGGAGGGAAGATTGTCCCTCGTTGTATTCAGTCCGGTCAAGCGACCAGACATCAGAAATGAGCGGAGGTGGCTTCACATCAGGGAAAGGGGTGGGAGTGACCATCTTTAACATTATATTACACAGTAAGTAGCAAGTTATGCGGCAAATGTACATCACGGAGCACAATTATTACACATGTTCTGAGCTGTGTGTAATATGAACCATTACTATGCCTTTAAAGAGATAATATATTGTACGTATGTATTTTTCCCAGAACCTGAATAGTTTAGGAGTAATTGAGCTCCAAAGGTTACCCCTCCCGCCCCTTTTATGCATGTCACCGCTCAAGCTGACAGACTTGGATTCTGGCTGCGAACCGGACGGATAGACTGGAGAGCCGAAATAGGAGTGGATACCAAGGAAATCCTCATGATGACGGTCTGCTGCCTCAAACCGTGCCCACTTTGTAGACTGTCATCATGAAGATTTCCTTGGTATCCACTCCTATTTAATCTCTCCACACGCTCCGTCTGGTCCGCAGACCAGAATCCAAGTCTGTCAGCTTGAGTGGCGACGTGCATAAAAGGGGCGGGAGGGGTAAACTTAAAGGGATAGTAATGTTTCATAATAAAAGCAGCTCTAATTAATCATCATAGTATTTGGACTTTGGAGAGTATTATTTCAATACTGTCAGAGTTGTAGTTCAAGAGTAATTCAATGACAAAGCATCCCCCTCCCGCCCCTTTTACTGATGTAACACTGTTCAGCCAGAGCAGAAGGGAGTTGCCCAGGTAGATTGCAGAGAGGGACAATCTTCAATTAAGATAAGGGAAAAACCTGAAAAACATATCAAGGGGGGCAGGGCTTTAATTGTTCTCATAGGAAGAAGATTGTCCCATTCTGTTATCTGTCTGGTCTATGGACTGGATTCCACATCTGAGAAGAGATGGCTTACACTAGGTAAAAGGGGCGGGAGGGGAAACTTTGCTTGTGAATATCTCTCAAACCATAAAGGTTTGAGAGATAAGACTTATATAGTTCTTCATGTTATTTTAATGCCTACAAAATAAAATAAAGATAAAATGAGATATTACTATCCCTTTAAGAATTCCAGGAGGGACAAATTTTAGAACGCAGTTACTCCTAAACTATGCAAGTTATGGGAAAAACACATAGATAGTTTTGTTTATTTCTTTAATACAAACAATATCTTATCTTGAAAATGTAAGCATTACTATCCATTTAGTTTACATTTATTTAAAGGATTGCTCACCTATATTCCAAATAAGAAACAATATGCCAATCTATTTACACAAATACATGTTCGTAGGCATATTAACCAATTGCGTACAAGAAGGGTATGTAAAGCACTGTGAAGAAGCGTGTTACTCTTCCCTCTTGCACTCAAAGGGTTACAAGATATGTTTTTTTGTGAACTAATTTTCTAATCTCCAGTCTCATTTTCCATTAGGTTAAAGTTAAGAGATTTGCATTTAAATAGGAGGCGTAAGATAATTACTAGACTGTGTGCATGTAATGCTGGCTCATTTTTTCTAATAACTGACAGTGAGTCACCAAACAATTAAACATCAACAGAATTCTCTCATCTAATACAGAGTGAGGCTGATGTACTAAGTAATGTGGTGCAAATCTCAGACAGACCAACTGCAACTAAGGGAACACAAAACCTTCCCAGTGATTAAATGGGGCTTTTAACTCCTTGAATTCCATAGAGGTCTCCAACACATTGAGATACAAAGTGTTGAAGACCTCTCTACTCTTTACTGTGCCACTGTGTTACTGTGTCACCATGTCACTGTTTTACTGTGTCACTGTGTTATTGTGTTACTGTTTTACTGGGTTACTATGTTACTGTATTTCTGTTTTTCTGTGTTACTGTTTTACTGTGTCATTGTGTTACTGTTTTAATGTGTTCCTGTTTTACTTTTACTGTTTAACTGTGTCCCTGTTTTACTGTGTCACTGTGTTACTGTGTCACTGTTTTACTATGTTACTGTGTCACTGTTTTACTGTGTTATTGTGTTACTGTGTTTTACTGTGTTCCTGTTTTACTGTGTTACTGTGTGTCACTGTGTCACTGTTTTACTGTGTTCCTGTTTTACTGTGTCTCTGTATTACTGTTTACTATGTTACTGGGTTACTGTTTTACTGTGTTATTGTGTCACTGTTTTACTGTCACTGTGTAATTATGTTACTGTTTTATTGTGTTATTGTGTCACAGTTGTACTGTGTTCCAGTTTTACTGTGTCACTGTTTTACTATGTGACTGTTTTACTGTGTCACTGTTTTACTATGTGACTGTTTTTCTGTGTCACTGTTTTTCTGTGTTACTGTTTTACTGTGCTACTGTTTTATTGTGTCACAGTCGTACTGTGTTCCTGTTTTACTGTGTCACTGTTTTACCGTGTCACTGTTTTATTGTGTTACTGTGTCACTGTTACTGTGCCACTGCGTCCCTGTGTTACTGTGTCACTGTTTTACTGTGTTATTGTGTTACTGTTTTCCTGTTTTACTATGTTACTGTTTTACTGGGTTATTGTGTTACTGTGTTTAACTGTGTTCCTGTTTTACTGTGTTACTGTCTCACTGTCACAATGTTACCGTTTTTCTGTGTTACTGTTTTACTGTGTCACCTTTTGCTGTGTTACTGTTTTACTGTGTCACTGTTTTACTGTGTTATTGTGTCACTGAGTTACTCATTTACTGTGTCACTGTTTTACTGTGTCATTGTGTTACTGTTTATTGTGTCATTGTGTTACTGTTTATTGTGTCATTGTGTTACTGTTTTACTGTGCTCTTGTTTTACTGTTACTGTTATACTGTGTCACTGTTTTACTGTGTTATTGTGTCACTGTTTTACTGTGTTACTGTGTCACTGTTTTACTGTGTTATTGTGCTACTGTTTTTCTGTGTTACTGTTTTACTATTTTACTGTTTTACTATGTTACTGGGTTACTGTTTTACTGTGTTATTGTGTTACTGTGTTTTACTGGGTTACTGTTTTACTGTGTTACTGTGTCACTGGTTTACTGTGTCACTGGTTTACTGTGTTATTGTGTCACTGTTTTACTGTGTTACTGTGTCACTGTTTTACTGTGTTATTGTGCTACTGTTTTTCTGTGTTACTGTTTTACTATTTTACTGTTTTACTATGTTACTGGGTTACTGTTTTACTGTGTTATTGTGTTACTGTGTTTTACTGGGTTACTGTTTTACTGTGTTACTGTGTCACTGTTTTACTGTGTTACTGTTTTACTGTGTTATTGTGTCACTGCTTTCCTTTGTTCCTGTGTTACTGTTTTACTGTGTTCCTGTGTTACTGTTTTACTGTGTCACTGTTTTACTGTGTTATTGTGCTACTGTTTTTCTGTGTTACCGTTTTACTATTTTACTGTTTTACTATGTTACTGGGTTACTGTTTTACTGTGTTATTGTGTTACTGTGTTTTACTGGGTTACTGTTTTACTCTGTGTCACTGTCACTGTGTTACTGCTTTTCTGTGTCACTGTGTTCCTTTTGTACTGTGTCACTGTTTTACTGTGTCACTGTTTTATGGTGACTCTGTGTTACTGTTTTACTGTGTTACTGGGTTACTGTTTTACTGTGTCATTGTGTTACTGTTATACTGTGTCACAGTTGTACTGTGTTCCTGTTTTACTGTGTTCCTGTGTTACTGTTTTACTGTGTCACTGTTTTACTGTGTTATTGTGCTACTGTTTTTCTGTGTTACTGTTTTACTATTTTACTGTGTTACTGGGTTACTGTTTTACTGTGTTATTGTGTTACTGTGTTTTACTGGGTTACTGTGTTATTGTGTTACTGTGTTTTACTGGGTTACTGTTTTACTCTGTGTCACTGTCACTGTGTTACTGTTTTTCTGTGTCACTGTGTTCCTTTTGTACTGTGTCACTGTTTTACTGTGTCACTGTTTTATGGTGACTCTGTGTTACTGTTTTACTGTGTCATTGTGTTACTGTTATACTGTGTCACAGTTGTACTGTGTTCCTGTTTTACTGTGTTACTGTGTTACTGTGTCACTGTGTTACTGTTTTACTGTGTTCCTGTGTCACTGTTTCTGGCTCACTGTTTTACTGTGTTATTGTGCTACTGTGTTTTACTGGGTTACTGTTTTACTGTGTTATTGTGTTACAGTTTTACTGTGTTATTGTGTTACAGTTTTACTGTGTTACTGTTTTACTATGTTACTGTTTTACTATGTTACTGTTTTACTGTGTCACTGCGTTCCTGTGTCACTTCGTTCCTGTGTTACTGTTTTACTGTGTCACTGTGTTACTGTTTTACTGTGTCACTGTTTTACTGTGTTATTGTGCTACTGTTTTTCTGTGTTACCGTTTTACTATTTTACTGTTTTACTATGTTACTGGGTTACTGTTTTACTGTGTCATTGTGTTACTGTTATACTGTGTCACAGTTGTACTGTGTTCCTGTTTTACTGTGTCACTGTGTTCCTGTGTTACTGTGTTCCTGTGTTACTGTTTTACTGGCTCACTGTTTTACTGTGTTATTGTGCTACTGTTTTTCTGTGTTACTGTTTTACTATTTTACTGTTTTACTATGTTACTGGGTTACTGTTTTACTGTGTTATTGTGTTTTACTGGGTTACTGTTTTACTGTGTTATTGTGTTACAGTTTTACTGTGTTACTGTTTAACTGTGTCACTGTTACTGTGTCACTGTTTTACTGTGTCACTGCGTTCCTGTGTCACTGCATTCCTGTGTCACTGCATTCCTGTGTTACTGTTTTACTGTGTTCCTGTGTTACTGTTTTACTGTGTCACTGTTTTACTGTGTTATTGTGCTACTGTTTTTCTGTGTTACCGTTTTACTATTTTACTGTTTTACTATGTTACTGGGTTACTGTTTTACTGTGTTATTGTGTTACTGTGTTTTACTGGGTTACTGTTTTACTCTGTGTCACTGTCACTGTGTTACTGTTTTTCTGTGTCACTGTGTTCCTTTTGTACTGTGTCACTGTTTTACTGTGTCACTGTTTTATGGTGACTCTGTGTTACTGTTTTACTATGTTACTGGGTTACTGTTTTACTGTGTCATTGTGTTACTGTTATACAGTGTCACAGTTGTACTGTGTTCCTGTTTTACTGTGTTCCTGTTTTACTGTGTTACTGTTTTACTGTGTTCCTGTGTTACTGTTTTACTGTGTCACTGTTTTACTGTGTTATTGTGCTACTGTTTTTCTGTTACCGTTTTACTATTTTACTGTTTTACTATGTTACTGGGTTACTGTGTTATTGTGTTACTGTGTTTTACTGGGTTACTGTTTTACTGCGTGTCACTGTCACTGTGTTACTGTTTTTCTGTGTCACTGTGTTCCTTTTGTACTGTGTCACTGTTTTACTGTGTCACTGTTTTATGGTGACTCTGTGTTACTGTTTTACTATGTTACTGGGTTACTGTTTTACTGTGTCATTGTGTTACTGTTATACTGTGTCACAGTTGTACTGTGTTCCTGTTTTACTGTGTTACTGTGTCACTGTGTTCCTGTGTCACTGTTTTACTGGCTCACTGTTTTACTGTGTTATTGTGCTACTGTTTTTTTGTGTTACCGTTTTACTATTTTATTGTTTTACTATGTTACTGGGTTACTGTTTTACTGTGTTATTGTGTTACTGTGTTTTACTGTGTTACTGTTTTACTGTGTAACTGTGTTATTGCGTTACTGTGTCACTGTTTTATTGTGTTATTGTGTCACTGTGTTACTGTTTTACTGTGTTATTGTTACGGTTTTACTGTGTTACTGTGTTATTGATTCACTGTTTTACTGTTGTACTGTGTCTTTGTTTTACTGTGTACCTGTGTTTTTGTGTCACTGTGTTACTGTTTTACCGTGTAACTGTGTTATTGCATTACTGTTTTACTGTGTTATTGTTTTACTGTGTTACTGTGCAACTGTGTCACTGTGATATTGTGCACTGTTTTACTGTTACTGTTTTTCTGTGTAACTGTGTTATTGTGTCACTGTTTTACTGTGTATGTCAGGATCCCCTGGGACTAAAGCTCTACCTAAGAAAGAGTAGTCACGGATATAGGGACTCCTCCAACAAGGGCTGGTGGAGTGAAGGCTTGAGTGCATCGCTGGGGAGCGTAGCTGGTGTTCACAGGCCCCCTGTAGTGTGGTGTGCTGCGGCCGTGTAAAGGTGCTGGCCACGAAGCTAGATGACCTCCTTCGGTTGAGCCGAAAAAGGCCCAGAAGAACGCACTACTCACTAAGGCAAGTCCAGAAGCTGGTAGGACAGAGAGCAGGTTGGGCACAGACAGGATTTCCAGAGCAGGAAGCCAGGGAACTGGGAGCAGGTCCCAGGGAAGGAGAGGCAGGGAAGGCAAGCTGGACTACAGATGCTGGAAGGCAAGCTGGACTACAGATGCTGGAAGGCAAGCTGGACTACAGATGCTGGAAGGCAAGCTGGACTACAGATACTGGAAGGCAAGCTGGACTACAGATGCTGGAAGGCAAGCTGGACTACAGATGCTGGAAGGCAAGCTGGACTACAGATGCTGGAAGGCAAGCTGGACTACAGATGCTGGAAGGCAAGCTGGACTACAGATGCTGGAAGGCAAGCTGGACTACAGATGCTGGAAGGCAAGCTGGACTACAGATGCTGGAAGGCAAGCTGGACTACAGATGCTGGAAGGCAAGCTGGACTACAGATGCTGGAAGGCAAGCTGGACTACAGATGCTGGAAGGCAAGCTGGACTACAGATACTGGAAGGCAAGCTGGACTACAGATACTGGAAGGCAAGCTGGACTACAGATGCTGGAAGGCAAGCTGGACTACAGATACTGGAAGGCAAGCTGGACTACAGATGCTGGAAGGCAAGCTGGACTACAGATACTGGAAGGCAAGCTGGACTACAGATACTGGAAGGCAAGCTGGACTACAGATGCTGGAAGGCAAGCTGGACTACAGATGCTGGAAGGCAAGCTGGACTACAGATGCTGGAAGGCAAGCTGAACAAGGCCAGGAGAGGCTTGGAGACACGGCAGGAGCAGACAGACCTAGAAGACCGCAGAACAGGAGCGGGTCTGGGCAAGGCACAGAGCTACTAGGCTGGCACTAGGGAACGCTATAATTGCGCGCCACACAGAAGCGGTGCACGGCTTTAAAAGACCCAGACACGGAAGTGCGGGTAGAGGAGGACGTCACCACACTAACGTGATAACGTGCAGACAAAACCCTGAAAAGAAAGGAAGGCGGCAGAGCCCGCCGCGCAAGTGACGGGAAGGAGGACCTGACAGTGTAACTGTTTTACTGTGTAACTGTGTTATTGTGTCACTGTTTTACTGTGTTATTGTGTTACTGTTTTACTGTGTCACTGATTTACTGTTTTACTGTGTTACTGTTTCACTGTGTTATTGTGTCATTGTTTTACTGTGTTACTGTTATCGTGTCTGTTTTACTGTGTTATTGTGTCACTGTGTTACTCTTTTACTGTGTCAGTGATTTACTGGGTTACTGTTTTACTGTGTAACTGTGTTATTGTGTCACTGTTTTAATGTGTAACTGTGTTATTGTGTTACTGTTTTATTGCGTCACTATGTTATTGTGTCACTGTGTTATTGTGTTACTGTTTTACTGTGTTATTGTTATGGTTTTACTGTGTTACTGTTTTACAGTGTTATTGTGTCACTGTTTTACTGTGTTATTGTGTCACTATGTTATCGTGTTACTGTTTTACTGTGTTACTCCGTTATTGTGATACTGGGTCATTGTGTAACTGTGTTATTGTGTCACTGTTTTACTGTGTTATTGTGTAACTGTGTTATTGTGTTACTGCATTATTGTTCTACTGTGTTGTGTTACGGTTTTACTGTTTTATTGTGTTTCTGTTATTGTGTTGCTGTTTTACTGTGTTGCAGCTTTATTGTGTTACTGTGTTACTGTTTTAATGAGCTAATGTGTCACTGTTTTAATGTGTTACATTGTCACTGTTTTACTGTGTTACTGAGTTACTGTTTTACTGTTATTGTGTCACTGTGTCATTGTTTTACTGTGTTATTGTGCCACTCTTTTACTGTGTTACTGTTTTACTATGTAACTGTATTATTGTGTCACTGTTTTACTGTGATATTGTGTTACTGTTTTACAGTGTTATTGTGTTACTGTTTTACTGTGTCACTGTTTTACTGTGCTACGGTGTCACTGTTTTACTGTGCTACGGTGTCACTGTTTTACTATGCTACTGTGTCACTGTTGTACTGAGCAACTGTTTTACTGTGTCACTGTTTTACTGTGCTACTGTGTCACTGTTTTACTGTGCTACTGTTTAACTGTGCTACTGTTTTACTATGCTACTCTGTCTTGTGCTACTGTTTTACTGTGCTACTGTGTTACTGTTTTACTGTGCTACTGTTTTACTGTGTCACTGGTTTACTGTGCCACTGGTTTACTGTGCCACTGGTTTACTGTGCCACTGGTTTACTGTGCCACTGTGTCACTGTTTTACTGTGCTACTGTTTAACTGTGCTACTGTGTCACTGTGCTACTGTGTCACTGTGCTACTGTGTCGCTGTGCTACTGTGTCACTGTGCTACTGTTTTACTGTGCTACTGTTTTACTGTGCTACTGTGTCACTGTTTTACTGTGCTACTGTTTTACGGTGCTTCTGTTTCACTGTTGTACTGAGCAACTGTTTTACCGTGTCACTGTTTTACTGTGCTACTGTGTCACTGCTTTACTGTGCTACTGTTTTACTGTGCTACTGTGTCACTGTTCTACTGTGCAACTGTTTTACTGTGTCACTGTTTTACTGGGCTCCTGTGTCACTGTTTTACTGTGCTCCTGTGTCACTGTTTTACTGTGCTACTGTGTCACTGTTTTACTGTGCTACTGTGTCACTGTTTTACCGTGCTACTGCTTTACTGTGTCACTGTTTTACTGTGCTACTGTTTTATTGTGCTACTGTTTTACTGTGCTACTATTTTACTGTGCTACTGTTTTACTGTGCTACTGTGTCACTGTTTTACTGTGCTACTATTTTACTGTGCTACTATTTTACTGTGCCACTGTGTCACTGTTTTACTGTGCTACTGTGTCACTGTTTTACCGTGCTACTGCTTTACTGTGTCACTGTTTTACTGTGCTACTGTTTTACTGTGCTACTGTGCTACTGTTTTACTGTGCTACTATTTTACTGTGCTACTGTTTTACTGTGCTACTGTGTCACTGTTTTACTGTGCTACTATTTTACTGTGCCACTGTGTCACTGTTTTACTGTGCCACTGTTTTACTGTGTCACTGTTTTACTGTGTCACTGTTTTACTGTGCTACTGTGTCACTGTTTTACTGTGCTAGTGTGTCAAAGTTTTACTGTGCTACTGTTTTACTGTGCTACCGTTTTACTGTGTCACTGTGTCTCTGTTTTACTGTGCTACTGTTTTACTGTGCTACTGTGTCACTGTTTTACTGTGCTACTGTTTTATTGTGCTACTTTGTTACTGTTTTACTTTGCTACTGTTTTACTGTGGTACTGTTTTACTGTGCTACTGTGTCACTGTTTTGCTGTGCTACTGTGTCACTGTTTTGCTGTGCTACTGTGTCACAGTTTTACTGTGCTACTGTTTTACTGTGCTAGTGTGTCACAGTTTTACTGTGCTACTGTTTTACTGTGTCACTGTGTCTCTGTTTTACTGTGCTACTGTTTTACTGTGCTACTGTGTCACTGTTTTACTGTGTCACTGTTTACTGTGCTCCTGTGTCACTGTTTTACTGTGCTACTGTTTTACTGTGCTACTGTGTCACTGTTTTACTGTGCTACTGTTTTACTGTGCTACTGTTTTACTGTGTCACTGTGTCTCTGTTTTACTGTGCTACTGTTTTACTGTGCTCCTGTGTCACTGTTTTACTGTGCTACTGTTTTACTGTGCTACTGTGTCACTGTTTTACTGTGCTACTGTTTTACTGTGCTACTGTTTTACTGTGCTACTTTATCACTGTTTTACTGTGCTACTGTTTTACCGTGCTACTGGTTTACTGTGCTACTGTTTTACTGTGCTACTGTTTTACTGTGCTACTGTTTTACTGTGCTACTGTTTTGCTGTGCTACTGTGTCACTGTTTTACTGAGCTACTGTGTCACTGTTTTACTGTGTCACTGTTTTACTGTGCTACTATTTTACTGTGCTACTATTTTACTGTGCTACTGTGTCACTGTTCTACTGTTTTACTGTGCTACTGTTTTACTGTGCTGCTGTTTTACTGAGCTACTGTTTTATTGTGCTACTTTGTTACTGTTTTACTTTGCTACTGTTTTATTGTGCTACTTTGTTACTGTTTTACTTTGCTACTGTTTTAGTGTGTCACTGTTTTACTGTGCTACTGTGTCACTGTGCTACTGTTTTACTGTGCTGCTGTTTTACTGTGCTGCTGTTTTACTGAGCTACTGTGTCACTATTTTACTGTGCTACTGTGTCACTGTTTTACTGTGCTACTGTTTTATTGTGCTACTTTGTTACTGTTTTACTGTGTCACTGTTTTACTGTGCTACTGTTTTACTGTGCTACTGTGTCACTGTGCTGCTGTTTTACTGAGCTACTGTGTCACTGTTTTACTGAGCTACTGTGTTACTGTTTTACTTTGCTACTGTGTCACTGTGCTACTGTTTTACTGTGCTACTGTGTCACTGTTTTACTGTGCTCCTGTGTCTCTGTTTTACTGTGCTACTGTTTTACTGTGTCACTGTTTTACTGTGCTCCTGTATCTCTGTTTTACTGTGCTACTGTTTTACCGTGCTACTGTTTTACTGTGCTACTGTGTCACTGTTTTACTGTGCTACTGTGTCACTGTTTTACTGTGCTACTGTGTCACTGTTTTATTGTGCTACTGTGTCACTGTTTTATTGTGCTACTGTGTCACTATTTTACTGTGCTCCTGTGTCACTGTTTTACAGTGCTCCTGTGTCACTGTTTTACAGTGCTACTGTGTCACTGTTTTACAGTGCTACTGTGTCACTGTTTTACAGTGCTACTGTGTCACTGTTGTACAGTGCTACTGTGTCACTGTTGTACAGTGCTACTGTGTCACTGTTGTACAGTGCTACTGTGTCACTGTTTTACTGTGCTACTGTTTTACTGTGTCACTGTTTTACAGTGCTACTGTGTCACTGTTTTACAGTGTTACTGTGTCACTGCATGATTATTCCTCCTTATTTAATTTATTCCACCCCTGATAAACGCTGATAGGTTCTACCAGCCTACTAAGGTGGAGAAATGTGATTTTCTGTAATTAATAATGCAGCTTTATCTGATCAAGTCAGAGAACAAAAACTCTGCTCAGTTTAGATTCCCAAAATCTAAATAAAAAAAAAAAAAAAAAATCTGTAAGGGCGCAATGTTCAAAAAAAGCTTTTATAATGGAAAAAATGCTGGACCATGGCCTTGATGTAAGAGGAGAGCGGTACTTGCAGAATTAAATCTGTCACTTTTAACCCTTTGAGTGCCAGAGGGGTACAGAACGCACACAAAAGGTTAAACGTGTCATAAATAACTGAAAGCAGCAGTAAGGAGAGCTTGATGAATATTGGCCTTAAATTTTCTGACATTAACCCCTTAAGGAAAGCTGAGCTTTTTTTTTTTTTTTTTTGGCTTAACTGAATCAAAGGTCCTTGAACTGCATGCGGCTGCGCGAGGTCCCCTGAATTCCATGACGTACATGTACGTGATGGGTCCTTCACGCACATTCTCCCCATGACGTACATGTACATTCTTGGTCCTTAACCACTTAACGACCCATAGTACGTCATGGGTCGATCTGAGTTAACGGCCCATGACGTACTATGACCGTCATGGAAGTCTGGGCTCCCCCCGCAGCTGCACGCTGTTCGGGGAGTCCGGAACCGGAATCTAAAAAAAAAAAATAAATGCTCCGTGGTCCTTAAGTGACCGCGCCGCGCCAATCGGCCAGTCGTTAAGGGGTTAAGGAGATAAAATAGTCTTATTTGACATTTGTTTTTCCAGTAAATGCCATACTACTTCTTCCCACTCCTATCAGCTAATGGTACTTTAAACTGCCTTCTCCAAGTTTAGACTGAACAAAACAGAAGGGGAACTATCACCTCAGATAAAGTCTGCCCCCAACAAGTAGCCATCTAACAATAAGCTTAACAACAGTACCATTGCCAGCATAATTACCACATTAGTCAAAAATCCTATTTCTGTCGAGACTGACGGCCAGGCAACAACGCTTTACAGGCACCTGTCCCTTCTGGTACCTAAAGGCACCATGCAGCACCTCCTAGAGGAAACCAGGACTGACAGCGCAGATATCTGTAAGCAAAGATGTCTGCTCTGTTGACCGGCCGTCAGTCTCGTCAGAAGTAGGATTTGTGACTAACGCTGTAATTATGCTGGATAACAGCACTATTGTTAAGCTTTTCGCTAGATGGTTAATTGATGGCTGGAGACTTTATTTAAGGTGATAGTTCCCCTTTAAGGGAATTATACAAAAAAATTATGGCTACAAGATTTTTAAAAATACCTTACAATATGATGGTAGATGAAAGCACGGCCATTTTTAAGACTTCTTTTCCCCTTTGATGGAAATGGGGGAATTGAAAGCAAAAAAATGAGGTTGAATACATCTGACAGAACACGGTGCAAGGATTTTTTCAGACTACTACCAATTTCAGTTACATGACACTTTGCGCAGAGTCCTAAAGCTATTAACCTGTTTGTAAAACTATATATATTTTATTGTTTGAAATGCGTTGCACACTCATCTAGCCCTAAAACCTTTGAGTGCCAGAGAGGTACCCAATATCAAATATATTGCCGGCACCCAAAGGGTTAAATGATGACTGCATCAGCTCTTATCTCAGCAAATCCATAATTAACCAATTAGGACAGGAAACTGAAGAAAATATTTTAGAGATCGAACATAAGACAAGTCATTTTTCAGAGGCTGACTGTAAGTACAGGATATTCAAAGGGATAGTAATGTTAGCAATAAAGTAGATCACTGAGTCTTCTTTATAGTAAATGTAACACATTGCTCTGTTTATCTACTTGCTTGTGTGTCGTTCAAAAGTTGTGAAGTGGAGAAGGATCCCCCGCCCGCCCCTTCTGCCTACGTCACTGCTGTAGCTCTCTGAGGTCTGGACGGATGCGACGAGGGACAAACTTCAGGAAGCAAAGGCAAATCCTGTTCTCTTTCATCAAGAGGGGGCAGGGTTTTCCTTATACTTACTGACTGAAGGTTGTCTGGGGACCAGATTTCAGATTCAGTGGGAGGCGACCAGAAGGGGCGGGAGGGGGATCTTTCTAGACGTAATATCTTTTGAACTAAACAAAAGTAAGTACATAAACATAGCGCAATGTCTTACATTTACTGTAAAGAAGACTCGGCGATCTATTTTATTACAAACTTTACTATCCCTTTAAAGGGTATATCAACCAATTTCATTGCAGGTGCTAGTGTACCTTTAATACTCACCTGACAGTGATATGCCCTCAGATAGCCCATACGGTAGGTAGGCAAAGATGATCATCATACCGAATTCCAAGGAAGGGGTTTTCCTTAAATCTAGATGCTTTAAAACCTGAGCATTTGGCTAAAGAAAACAGATCTGGCTTGTAGGTTATTCCTATTAACCCTTTGAGAGCATGTTGCTATGGGGAACGTAACCTTTAGAGAAAATTAGAAAATATTTCGGTCATATTAACCTTTTAAGTGCCAGAGGGGTACACAAATCATTGCCTACCCCTCTGGCACTCAGTGGGTTAAAGGGACCTTCCAACTACAGATATTTGCATCACAACTGGAGGAACCTGGGTTCATATTTATAAAAGTAAACTGGATTTATTCTGGAGTAAACCAACTGCAACACAGGGGACAGACAGAAATTCCTAAATTCCCATGCACTTGAATAGACACTTTTAACCCACTGAATGCTAGAAAGGTCTCCAATGCATTGCTTCAAGGGGTCAGAAGCCCAATTAAATTTAATAGGAATTTTTGCAGTTGGTGTACTGCAGAATAACTCAGGTTTGCTTTTATAATTATGGGCATGTGTTTCCATAACTTAAAGGGATAGTAATACTTAAAGGGACAGTAATGTTTCACAATAAAAGCAGCTCCAATTAACCCCTTCGCGACACAGGACGTACATGTACGTCCTGTGTGGCTGTCACTTAGTGACAGAGGACGTACATGTACGTCACGGAAATCCGGCTCCCCGCGCGGCTGCACGCCGTTCGTGGACTCCGGATTCTTTTAGAAAAAAAAAAAATGTTAGACGGGCGTTAAGTGACGGCCGTCACTAAGGGGTTAATCTTCATAGTATTTGGGCCACGGAGAGTGTTATATCAATACGGTCAGAATTGTAGTGCAAGAGTAATCGAATGATAAAGTATCCCCCTCCCATCCCTTTTACTGATGTAACACTGCTCACCTCAGAGCAGCAACACTGTCCGGATGGATCACAGAGAGGGACAATCTTCAGTGATCATAAGGAAAAACCTGTCAAGGGAGCAGGGTTTTACTTATTATCACAGCAAGAAGATTGTCCCTTACTGTGAGCTGTACGGTCAAGTGACCAGATTCCACATCTGAGGGGAGGTGTCTTACACTAGGTAAAAGGGGCGGGAGGGGGATACTTTATCATTGAATTACTCTTGAACTACAACTCTGACAGTATTGAAATAACACTCTCCATGGCCCAAATACTATGAAGATTAATTGGATCTGCTGTTTTTGGCCTCGAACAGTTCTGTGCATGAATTCACAAGAAAAACCCAACAGAGTGACAACAAAACATTCCGTTAATTTCTCTAAAATGATTAATTTTAGAGAAAAATGGACAATACAAAGACAAAAACAAAGCGGCACCGCTGCAAAGAAGATGTAATAAATCTCGCCAGTGTTGTTCTCTTGTGAGTATAAGGTGCAGACTTGAAAGGACTGGCCAAAGTCACTATTATATCTGCAGAGAAAAGCAGGTCGCACTCGAATCCCACATGACTGTTAAAAACACAACTTTATTAGAGAACTGAAGCAGGTACACTGAGCATAATAGTACGCGTTTCGCAATAAAGTGCTTATTCATAGATGTCTAATAAAGAAGTTGCTTTAAAATTCATGTGGGATTCTGCAGAACTTTAGGCAAATTTTAATTCTATGTGAAATAAACAAAAAGAGGATTTTAGTCTTACCTGTTAAATCCTTTTCTCTTAGTCCATAGAGGTTACTGGTAACTTTGGGTAGGCGATCAGCCCCTTTTAAGTAAGCAGGAATAATTCTGAGAAGTGACTGCTGGGTGGAGCCTACCTCCTCTCCTTAGCTTCAGCTAGCCAATCCCCATCCAGTAAAATCTGAAAACTAACTATTGACTAGGTAGTAAGAAGGTAAAGGAAAACTCCTGTGAGAATGAACCCGAAAGGACCCCCACGTTCTGCCACAGGAGAGCCAAGCATGGTCCATTGACAGGGTGGAAGACCAGTAACCTGTATGGACTAAGAGAAAAGGATTTAACAGGTAAGACTAAAATCCTCTTTTCTATGTCATCCAATACAGGTTACTGGTAACTTTGGAATGTCCAACCATTAAGTTCCCCAGGGCGGGAAGAAAGGCAAGGACCAGGCGCATGCCCCCAAAGTCACCAGAGCACCAATGAACCAACAGATCATGAACAGCTCAACAGTAACCACAAAATGTCAACGGACACCGAACAGGGGTAACAAACACCCCAGGAACCGTCACACAGCACACGGATCTAGAGCCAACATTGCTCAAAAGTGAATGAGTACAGAGAGACTAATGATATCCTAGACAGGCAAGGCTGCCTCCAGGATCTTCCTCTCAAAACTGGCATCAGCCGATGCCAGCACATCCACACGATAGTGTTTTGAGAAGGTATGCACGAATGACCAAGTGGCCGGCTTGCACAACTGATCAGCTGAGACCTGATTCTTGTAGGCCCAAGATGCCCCAATAGACCTCGTACAATGAGCCATGACCCGAAAAGGAACAGGCTTCTTTCTAAGTTCGTAAGCCTTACGAATAGTGGATGTGATCCAAGAAGCAATGGTTACCTTGGAAGCAGGCTTCCCTACCCTGGAACCCTCAGGAATGGCAAAAAGAGTGTCAGACTGCCTCAATGGCTCAGTGCATTGCACACAGAACTTGAGACATCGCACAACATCCAACAGGTGAAGATCATTCTCCTTGACAGAAGTAGAGTTAGGGCAGAAAGAAGGAACCACAATCTCCTGATTAATGTGGAACTCAGACACCATCTTTGGGAGAAACTCCTGCAAAGTGCAAAGCACCGCCTTGTCCTTGTGAAACACCAAAAAGGGTGGCCTACAAGACAGGACATGCAGCTCCGCAACTCGGTGAAAAGATACAATCGCCAGGAGGAAAGCCATCTTCCACGTCAGCAGACGGAGAGGAATAGTGGCCAATGACTCAAAGAGAGCGCGCTGAAGGACGCCTAAAACCAAATTAAGGTCCCACTTAGGAGAGGGAGACATAAACACAGGACGGGTATGAGCAAGTCTTGGAAGAAAACCTTGACATCAGGAAGAATAGCAAGGCGCCTCTGAAAGAAAACAGAGAGCAGAAGTCTGAACCTTAAGAGAACTCAGACTGAGACCCTTATCTACACCATCCTGGTGGAAGGAAAGGACCGTAGGAAGATCAAAATCCTGAGACAGGTCCCTATCAGCACACCAACATAGAAAGGTAGACCAAACTCGACAGCAGGCCTTAGAGGAAACCGGCTTACGGGCACTAAGCATAGTAGCCACCACACCAGCAGAAAATCCCTTCTTCTTCAAAAATGAGGATTCAATCTCCATGCCGTCAAAGCCAGACAATGAACATCCTCCTTTCCACAGGTAACCCCGTAGAAAAAGATCCGGACGGGAGGGAAGTCGAAGAGGATCCACCACTGAGAGATCCAGAAGCTCTGGAAACAAAGCCTGCCGATGCCAGTACGGAGCAATCAGAATGTCTGGGCAGCGCTTCAGTCGCAGTTTCTGTATCACCCTGTGCAACAGGGGAATGGGAGGAAAGAGCCAGGGGATCCTCCCAGCCAGAGCAGAACGTTGGAACCTTCCTGTTATGTCTTGTTGCATCAGGTCGATGCATGGAAGACCCCACAACTGGACAATGAGGCCGAACACCTCTTGATGCAGTTCCCCCTCTCCAGTGTATACTGTCTGTCAACTGAGGGAGTCTGCCAGAAATTTGTCTACACCAGGAATATGAACTGTGGAAATGGCAGGGACATGATCTCTGCCCAGGACAAAATAGCCTTGACCTCTAACCAAGCTGAGAGACTTCTTGTGCCGCCTTGCTTGTTGATGTAGGCTACCGATGTGGCATTGTCAGGGCATGAAATATCGCCTGAAGCTCCAAGACGTTGATGGGAAGGAGAGATTGTTCCTGGGACCACCAGCCCTGAGCATTCACGTGCCCCAGAACCTCTCCCCAACCAGAGAGGCTGGCATCCGTAGTAACTGTTGTCCAAAATGGCACCATGAATGGTCTGCCTTTCAGCAGATTGTTCAGGTTAAGCCACCACGAGAGACTAAGATCCATGTGAAGAGGGAAAGATAAGGACTTCTCCAGGAGATCCGGTCGACCCCTGCATGCCAGGATTAGAAACCTCTGAAGTTCTCTGGTATGAGCCATGGCAAACGGAACCGTCTCTACGGTGGAAATGAACTTCCCCACCAGGGATGACAACTTCTTGGCTGGAACTGGATCATGATTCAGGACAGTCTGGACCTTCAGTGCAATCTGATGAGCCACTTCGTCCGTGAGGAAAACCACCCCCCTCTAAATGTCGAAGAGGATGCCCAGAAAGACCATCCTCTGTGAAGGAACAAGGTCTGATTTGTCCAGATTGATGATCCACCTGTGACGGGACAGAGCATGAATGCAGTTCTGCACTTGCTGATGAAGGAGTTAAGGAGAAGAGGCCTTCAGAAGGAGGTTGTCCATGTACAGGGTGACTCTGATGCCGTCTTGATGTAGGACGGAAATCAAGGCTCCCAGGACTCTGTTGAAGATTTGGGAGCTGTGGTCAGGCCAAAGGGGAGGGCAGAAAACTGGAAATGCCGTTGGTCTCAGGCAAAGCGGAGATATTGCCAACTCTCTGGATGAATGGTGATGTGCAAATATGCATTCTGAAGATCCAGAGAAGCTAGAAATTCCCCGGGGGACATGGCAGCTATCACTGTACGTAGCGACTCCTGGCGGTACTGGGACTTTACCACAAAGGAGTTGAGATCCTTCAAATCCAAAATGGGATGACAGCCGTCGCCCTTCTTGGAAACCATGAAGAGGTTGGAGTAGAACCCCAATCCTCTTTCCTGAGGAGGAACTGGTTCCAAAACCTCCTTGTCCAGAAGGGTCTGAATGGCTCCCTCAAAAAGGCGGCGCTTTTCTGCTCCCATAGGAGATCAGGAAGAGGTGGTCTGGGAAGGAGGAAGGGAGGTGAAGGGGATCCTGTATCCTGCAGCCACCACGTGCAAAACCCATGGGTCTGCCACAGAGGCTTCCCAAGCCGTCAGGTAGTGGCGCAAGCAGCCACCAAACTACGGGTGAGGACCTGGATTCGGCGAGTCATGCAGAAGAAGGTTTGGAAGCCTTGGGATTAGCGGAGGACTTAGGCCTCCATTGCTGCTTAGGCTTGGATGAGGCACGTGTAGCCTGAGGTGCCGCCTGGGTCGCCTGGCGCGATTCAGTTGGAAAGGGACGAAAAAAATGATTCCACTTGACAGGCGCCTTCTTCCTCTGGACCACTGGCAGGTGAGTACTCTTCCCCACAGTGGCTTCACTGATCAGATCCTTAAGGTCAGGACCAAACAGTGAGGTGTCCTGAAAGGGCAAAGACAGGAGAGCTCTCTTGGAGGCAGTATCAGAAGACCAGATCCTGAGCCAAGAAGCACGTCTGGCTATCACAGACATGGTGGATGCCCTGGCCACCATGCGCACAGCGTCAAACAGGGCAGCAGCAACATAATGATGAGCCTCAGAGATGTTGGCGAGAAGCCGCAACATGTCAGTAGTAGGAGCTCCCTGATGGACAGCTGAAGTGAGCTGCTCAGTCCAAACAGCCACAGCTCTATTCACCCACGCCGCAGCAAATGTGGGGTGCAGGACAGAACCAGCCGTCGAAAAAATGGCCTTGAGAGAGGTCTCAAGCTTTCTGTAAGTCCAGTCTTTCAGAGCAGATGCATTAGCCACAGGCAAGGCAGTGGACTTAGAAAGCCTTGAAAAAGGGGCATCCACCTTAGGAGGATGAACGCACTGACCTAGGGCCACTTCAGAGAATGGGTAAAGCTTAGCAGATTTCCTAGAGACAGACGGTTTTCTGTCTGGAAAGTTCCACTCCTCAGACACCAAAAGGTCCAGGGTGGGGTTAGGTGGAAAACAAGCATGGGGCCTGACAGGCTCCTGAAACACATCAGATGGGTCAGAGGACACCTCATGTACCAAGGGAATGTTCAGGGTGTTCAATACAGCCCTGATCAGGCCCTCAGCTGATGGAACAGGATCAGCCTCAAAGGGGTCCCCAAAAAATTGAGAGAAGGGACAGCAGAACAGTCTTCATCATCAGAGTCCACCAATAATTCCTCCTTAGAGGAATCAGACACAGCAGGTATACCCGGAGGTGTAGGCAGGGAAGATCTGATAGGGGTGAGGGCCTGCCACGAGTGGAAGACCCCCTGCAAGGTGGATGGAAGGAGTTGTAAGATAGACAGGAGGGCCCTGGTAGTAGCCTTAAACTCTTGCATCCAAACTGGCTCTAATGCATGGCTGGAGGTCCCTGCAGGAGACTCAGGGGCAGAAGTTCATGCTGGGCAAACAAGACCTGAGCATTCTCTAGGTAACCCTGAGTGACATGAGGAGCAATGGGGGAACACAGATGCCCCAGTGTCCATTGTCTTAGGCCTAGCCCCAAGGTCTAACTGAATAGACATTCTCACAGAGTCAAACGGTCAAAGTATCAGAAACACCCAAAAAAAACAGTGTGTATGATAATAAAAATCACCCCAGAAATGCTAAAATAGACTTATCTGGTAGGCGAAGGGTTAAACTGCTGAGAAGAGAAGGAGAGTCCAAGCCCTGCGTAGGATACTCGTTCAGAGAAGGCACAAAATGGCTGCCACAGCAGGAGCCAATCAGAAACAAGCACGTGAAGCAAGCGCTCATGGGAACTGTAGTTTCTCTAAAAAAAAAGTACCCCTACAGTGCCAGAAGCCCCCTGAGCCCCCCAACATGCCAAGAACGTTGACCGGATAACAGAGCAAGGGCAGACCAACAAAATGAGCCATCTCTGACCTCACTACGTGGAGCGGTTGCATAGATATGTCCCAAACTGTTAAGTCCCACAGAAGTGAATGGAGCAATGGCGTCTATGCGGTAAACGTGCGCCTTAAAGACACAAATTTCATAAAGTGAATACCAAAATGTAAAATCACTCAAAAGCCCACTATAACTAGTCAGTAGACCCAAAAAACACAGATCCCAGTAGGGAAAGTGCCCACAACCCCCCCCAAGAGATGCTAAATCAGCAGCCAAAGGGTTAAGTTATCACAGAAACTTGCTCCAAACACCCCACAGACATACAGATAAACCCAGTGAGTGCAAAAGTATGTAACAGGAACTCCAAATGAGACCCTTGTGCGGAGGGGAAGCATGGGACATGTGGACCTCAGCACTCAAAGGGTGCTCACCTTTTCAGCAGATCTTCTGTCTTCAGATTACCATATATCAAGAAGAAGCCTCAGTGGGCAACTCCTGGGGAAAGAGCTTGCAGCCAAGATCCCCCCTCCAGGGCTTAGATCCAGAAAAGCACCTGGATACTGATCTATCCACATTTGGGTGATGGGAATTGTCAGTGATGGTAATCCACCTAATAGTGGTATTCCATATCTAACAGAAAAATAATAAACACGCTAAAACTATAGCAGAACTGTTCTCTTGCCTTGTGTCTTCACTAAGGAACAAATCTTACTGGATGGGGATTGGCTAACTGCAAACTAAGGAGAGGAGGTAGGATCCACCCAGCAGTCACTTCTCAGAATTGTTCCTGACTACTTAAAGGGGCTGATCGCCTACCCAAAGTTACCAGTAATCTGTACTGGACAACAGAGGAACTGGTCTTAGGGGGATAGGTCTCCTTTAAAGGGATAGTAACATCTACAATAAAGTTCATCTCTGAGTCTTCGCTATTGGTTTTATAACACTTTGCACTATGTTTAATAACTTACATTTCTGTAGTTCAAAAGATATCCAATGTAAAAAGATCCACTTCTCCTCCTGCCCCTTCTGGCCACGTCATGCAGCATCTAAGCACGGTCTGGATGGAGAGCGGTGAGGGACAATCTTCAGTAAGCAAAGGAAAATCCTACACTTCTTCATCAAGGGGGCAGGATTTTCCTTACACTTACTGACTGAACTTTGTCCCTCGCACCACCCGTCCGATCCCACGACCGGAATGCAGCTCTAAGGGGAGGTGGCCAGAATAGGCGGGATTGGGATTCTTTTACATTGAATATCTTTTGAACTACCGAACAGTAAGTTATTAAAGATAGCGTGAAGTGTTATAAACACAATAGAGAAGACTCTGAGATAAACTTTATTGTAGTCATTGCTATCCCTTTAACTCTTTTGGAGCCAGAAAGGTATCCAGCGCATTGCAATGATCCCTCTCTGGCACTCAATGGGTTATGAGATCTGGGATGAATATTATATATATTTGTTATAAAGGCCCCAGTTATGGAAAAGTAATTTAAAGGGATAGTAATACTTCGTTTTAAAGGGATAGTAATATCTAAAATGTAAAAAAAAATATGTTGTAGGGTTTATCCCCCTGAGTAAAACAAGAGCACCCCCACTGCTGAAAGATGTTTCATTCAAAAGTTATTAATTTTCAAAGTTGAATTTTTTAGGTGCAATATCACAGTGGCCTGAAATTGTACAGTGGCGCTGTTGCTACACCATCCTATGGACAGCTCTGGTCTCAGGACCATAAATCTCCATAGGATGGTGTAGCAACAGCACCACAGTACAATTTCAGGCCACTGTGATATTGCACCTAAAAAATACAACTTTGAAAATTAATAACTTTTGAATGAAACATCTTTCAGCAGTGGGAGTACTCTTGTTTTACTCAGGGGGATAAACCCTACAACATATATTTTTTTACATTTTAGGTATTACTATCCCTTTAACTATTTTATTTTGTAGGCATTAAAAAAACATGAAGAACGATATAAGTCTTATCTCTCAAACCTTTATGGTTTAAGAGATATTCACAAGCAAAGTATCCCCTCCCCTTTCAACCAGAGCAGAAGGGAGATGCCAAGGTAGACTGCAGAGAGGGACAATCTTCAATTAAGATAAGGGAAAAACCTGAAAAACTTGTCAAGGGGGGCAAGGCTTTCATTGTTCTCATAGGAAGAAGATTGTCCCCTGCTGTTATCTGTCTGGTCTATGGACTGCATTCCACATCTGAGAAGAGATGGCTTACACTAGGTAAAAGGGGCGGGAGGGGGAACTTTGCGTGTGAATATCTCTCAAACCATAAAGGTTTGAGAGATAAGACTTATATCATTCTTCATGTTTTTTTAATGCCTACAAAATAAAATAAAGTTAAAACGAAGTGTTACTATCCCTTTAAGCAGAATGAGATTTTAAAAAAAAAAGCGATGGCATTTTCCAATCAGTCGAGCCATAATAAGGCCTCTTGGGGAGGGACTGAAACCCAGCTGAATGTGAACATTGTTCCTGCATGGGAACATGACTGTGCGAGGACTTCACAAAAAGGATATTAATGCTGAAATTAGACCGGTCAGCGTTCCTAGCGCCGCTGAACCAAAGAACATCTTCAGGAAATATGCCAGGGCCTGGAGGAAGGTTTGCCAGCTGCTCACATCAGACATGTTCTCTCTGTTCAAGCCTTCGGCTGTGCTGAAGAATGAGGAGAAATAAGAAATATATTTTTTGCGTTGCACTGCTGGAAACAAACAGTTTTACAGGGGAAACAAAGTTTATTTTTGTACAGCAAAGTGGCGTCACCATGACAAATGCTAAATAAACAAAGAAGGTTATTACTCAATGAAAATGAAAGGACCAGTAAAATGCATTTATGAAAATACACAAGCTGCTTAGCTTTTCTTGCTGTGTAAAACAGTGGTACCTCCACTACTTGGAGACGCTTTGTTCAAAAGTGATTACTGTGCGCAGCAACAGTGTCACTTGGTGTCCAGAACGGTCACCTGGGACCTTAATCACCAAGCTAAAGAGGTACAATTCTGAAGCAAATCATGTTCCGATAAGGAGGAATGAAAATTATCAGTGATTTAAATGGGGATTTTTAAATCCCTCGAATGCTAGAGATCTTCCCCATGTATTGAAGGCCCTTTTATCATTCAAGAGATTAAAAGCACTATTTAAATCAATGGAACGTTTTGGAACTTTCAAGTCAACCCTAAGTCTGCAAGGCCACTGGTGTCCAGAAAGTTATTCTATTCCATCATATGGGGGAGGAGAGTCACTGACTGCATCTCTCCGTGGAATGTGATAATAACAGCACCACCACTTTGTGACAGTGTGAACTGTAATAACATTAGAATGAAGCAACTTCTAGTGATATATATATATATATGATATATTATATTTCTAATAGATCACATATATATATATATATATATATATATATATATATATATATATATATATATATATCCACTCCACAGTTTCATAGTAACTGACGTGTCAGGTGAGGAATCTACACCAGGAGTTCTATCACTCCCTACTTTCACTCACCTGCATCTGGTAATCAGTGCAGCTAGCAGACAAATACTTCCCCCTCCACTGAGACAAGTTCTCTTTTGTTTGAGTTCCCAGAGAGAAATGAATTAACCTCTGAGAGCCTGTAACTTGTGAATTTTACTTGTGCTGGTGGAGTGTGTTGCTGTATGTTTATTTCTCAAGCTGGTAAACTGACTAGTAGTCCAAATACAGTCAGGAGCTG
Source organism: Rhinophrynus dorsalis (assembly GCA_037306005.1). Taxonomy (NCBI): domain Eukaryota; kingdom Metazoa; phylum Chordata; class Amphibia; order Anura; family Rhinophrynidae; genus Rhinophrynus; species Rhinophrynus dorsalis. The sequence continues at coordinate 168,544,712 of CM074727.1, read as the reverse complement.
ATGCGTTTAGTTAGTGCTCAGTAGAGCAAGGATTTTTCTTTGATTTGTTTGTGATGCTGCTGTCCCAACACTTTGAGACAAATAAACAGGTAAAGACTTGAAATAAGTGTCTCTGCAACCTAGAAGGCCAATCCCAAGACAGAAGGTACAAAACATTAACCCCTTAACGACCGGGGAATCCGGCCGCGACTCAACGACCACAGAGCAATTTTTTTTTTTTTTTGCTCCGTTGCGTTCCGGACTCCCCGAACGGCGTGCAGCCGCGGGGGGAGCCCGGAACTCGATGACGGTCATAGTACGTCATCGGTCGTTAAGTCAAATCGACCCTTGACATACTATGACCGTCAAGGGTCGTTAAGGGGTTAAAGAGTACTTTTGGCACAATACATACACTAGCATATGCTGCACGGCTTTACCTGTCGGATTCGGCACTCCGTCTCCAATGCACTGCTTTGCATTCAAGGTCTTAGTAGCGCCATTTAAACTAATGGGTGTTTTACCTGACCCTTACAGTGCAATTGGTTTGCTCCAGAATTGATCCCAATTTGTTTTGTGTGTGGCCATTAAAATCTAAAGGCTGGTAATGGTTCCATCTGCCCCATTGATTTACTTACTTTGTAAGGACAATGGAGACCGCGTCATTGAGGATACTTTCCCCAAACACCAACATGTTCAGCACCGGATCCACGTTAAGTGCGTTGAAGATGGCAATGGTGGCAACGGGATCCACGGCGGATATTAAAGAGCCAAATGCGAAGCTGGAATGGAAACAACTAGTTAAATATCTTAGGGAATTTCCCCAAATTCTCACCGATTTGGAGTGGAGACTGCTTTAGTATTCAAGAGGCTAAAAAGCCAAATTTAAATCCACACACTTTTTTTTTGTTCCCCTATGTACAGTTGGTTTGCTCCATTTTTTTTTTTTTGTGTGCATGGCCCTTAACCCAGTGAGGACCAGAGGAGTGTGAGAAATATTGCCTCGAGCAGTCAGGGGGCGGACGTACAGAATGACTATGTATGACTTGTTAACTATAAACCCGTAAACACGGTATAGTATTTATGAATACAATGTGGCTTTAAAGGGATAGTAATATTTCACAGTAAAAGCAGCTCTGGTTAATCTTCATAGTATTTGGGCCATGAAGAGTGTTATTTCAATACTGTCAGAGTTGTAGTTCAGGAGTAATTGAATGATAAAGTATCCCCCTCCCGCCCCTTTTACTGATGTAACACTGCTCACGTCAGAGCGGCAAGACTGTCCGGATGGATCACAGAGAGGGACAAACTTCAGTGACCATAAGGAAAAACCTGTCAAGGAGAGCAGGGTTTTCCTTATCATCACAGTAAGAAGATTGTGCCTTGCAGTGATCTGTCTGGTCAAGAGACCAGATTCCACATCTGAGGGGAGGTGGCTTACATCAGGTAAAAGGGGCAGGAGAGTGATACTTTATCTTTCAATTACTCTTGTACTCGAATGGTTAAAGTGTCCCCCTCCCACCCCTTTTCCATATGTGATACAGCAAGCCGGTCCAGTCAGATGACGATGAGGGACATCTTGTATCAGTATAAGTGAAACCTATCCTCCTTCGTCAAGTTGGGAGGGTTTTCCTTATACTGATTGACACAAGATTGTCCCTTGGTGTGATCTGTCCGGTCAGGTGACTGGATTTCAGATCTGATGTGAGGCAGTGTTACGTATGGAAGAGTGATGGGAAGGGGGACACTTTAAAATAAAATAACACGAAGACTGCAACGTTATGGACCGTTATAAAAATGTATACTGAATAATAGGCATTGCCTTAATAGCAACACGCTACTAACCCTTTAAAGGAGAAGTAATACCTCTGAATAATAACCTCCTACTTAACGTATTATGGCCATCAAATTCTCATGGCCCCTACAAAATTCTCCCTTGTGCCTCTGTTTAAGAGATAACATCTTCAAGCAGTCCTCCTGGGCATCATGTTCATGGAGGCAGACATGACAGCTGCTAGCAAGACCACAGGGCACAAATTCTTGCACATGGTAATATTAATCCTTTAAAGGACCGGAGATGTGCTCAAGGCTGGCACCTAAGGACCACTAAGTATTTTTTTTCCAGGATCCAATTCAGGAATTCTGAACAGCATGCAGCCTCGCAGGGAGCCATGAAATCGACGACGTTCATGCACATCATGGGTCCTTTAGGGACGTTTACCCCATGATGTACATGTACTTCCTTGGTCCTTAAGAGGTTAAAGGATTAAAGGGATAGTAATACTTCGTTTTATCTTTATTTTATTTTGTAGGCATTAAAAAAACATGAAGAACGATATAAGTCTTATCTCTCAAACCTTTATGGTTTGAGAGATATTCACAAGCAAAGTTCCCCTCCCGCCCCTTTTACTGATGTAACACTGCTCAGCCAGATCAGAAGGGAGGTGCCCAGGTAGACTGCAGAGAGGGACAATCTTCAATTAAGATAAGGGAAAAAGCTGAAAAACTTGTCAAGGGAGGCAGGGCTTTCATTGTTCTCATAGGAAGAAGATTGTCCCCTGCTGTTATCTGTCTGGTCTATGGACTGCATTCCACATCTGAGAAGAGATGGCTTACACGAGGTAAAAGGGGCAGGAGGGGAAACTTTGCTTGTGAATATCTCTCAAACCATAAATGTTTGAGAGATAAGACTTATATCGTTCTTCATGTTTTTTGCATGCCTACAAAATAAAATAAAGATAAAACGAAGTATTACTATCCCTTTAAAGTAGCCTCGTGCACTCTCTCTGCTTCAGTCTACAAAACACCAGTCACTGTCATGTCCTGCTCGTGGACAGATTGAAGATGTTATTTCAAGAACCAAGGCACAAGAGGAAAATTCATATCAGCCATTAGGATTTTTTGGTGACAGTAAGGAATGTGTGTTTGGGGGTATTGTTAGAAGCTGTGAGGAGATTGGGGGTGTGAGTGTCCTTGCTGGAGAGTAATGTGTTTGAGACCTCTGTGGCATCTATTTAACCCTTTGAGTGCCAGGGAGGTAGCCAACACAATGGCACTCAAAGGGTTGAATCAATGGGGAACGTTTATGTGATCGCTGCGGTTTGGTTAGTGTGCAGCACATCAGTTCCACATGTATTGTACAGAGGACGCATCTACTTGAGCTGGAAGGGGCGAAAGTTACCCAATTACGCGCAGAGCACTAAGCACTGTACAAATCGAGGTCACGAAATGCCAGGAGGATGAAGGGAAAAAAAAAAAATACTAGATTCGTCAGGTTGCCATGAAAACACAAAACATGTCTTTACCTAGGAAAATACAAGAGGAACACACGGAGTCATGATTTCCTATCATCGATCAGTCTTATTGATTTGCTCTCGATACTCCACTCTTACACACTCTGCTTTAGCTGCGTTTCAAAAGCCTCTTAAAGGAACATGAACACCTACTAATAATAAACCCTAACTGACCTTACTTTGGTCTTAAAAATCCTAATGGCCCTTGAAATTTTCCCTTGCTCCTTTATTCGAGAGATAACATCTTCGATCAGTGCCGGATATCACGTCTGTGGAGACGGACATGACAGTTGCTGGAACGACCACTGAACCTCAAACACTGCTCAAAGCACATGGAAGTCTTAATGAACCCTTTAACCCTTTGAGTGCCAGAGTGGCACGCAACGCATTGCAAAGGGTTAAGTACCAGCGGTTGTGCAAAGCACTGTTCAGCCCCTGAACTTTAACCCTTCGTGTGACAGGGGGTATGTTTAACGCATTGCAGTTGCGTACCCCTCTGGCACTCGGACGGTTAAAGGGAAGGAACTGCCAACATGGTCCTGATATCAAATGACTGATTGGAAGGTTATCACATGAACAAAAACAGAAGGGGATATCGCACAGAGGTCATTAGGCATTCTCTTTTAAAGGGGAACATTCACATAAGAAACTTTTGTGTACTGTCTTCAATCACTACAACAAGATTAGAGGTGTCTTTTTTTTTTTTTAAACTTTACTTACAACAAGCTCCGTTACAACAAGCTCCGTTACCATGCTACTAAGCTTGCAGGCTCAGTAGCATGGTAAACAGAGCTTATTGTAACGATAGCCCACAAATGCCCCCACAAAGGGAAGCGTGAACGTGCTCCTTGGGGCAGCTGGGACGGAGGCGGGAAGTCCTGCGGAGCTGTGCCGCGCATACAGTGTGCTGCAGAACCCGCAAATGCAACATTTTAACTGTTCCGATCTTCCATAGTAGGTAAGTAAAATAAAAAACATTAAAAAACACCACTAATCTGGTTGTAGTGATTGAAGACACTACACAAAAGTTTTCTTATGTGAATGTTCCCCTTTAAAGGAACACAAACATTTCAAAATAAGAAAATCTCACTTATCTTAATCTAAGCAGAAAATCCTAATGGCCACTATGAATCAATTCTATGTATACTGTTAAAAAAAAAAAAAAAAAAATATATATATATATATATATCCTATATAATAATTCGCTAAGTTGTGTGTAACGCCCGACATGCGCAGTAGACACTGCTGCGCGTGCGGCAGTCATGCGCAGTACAGAGTGCCCGCGCTGCGGCTGATACAGAGCTGGGCGCTCCGAAGGAGCGTCCAGCTCTGTATCAGCAATGGCGCGGGCAGTCTCTACTGCGCAACTGCCCCGCGACCGGCTGCCAGAGGCACTGTGGCCCGTGTAACGGGCTGTTCAATTAGTATATATATATAAACATACTATTGTACTTTATGGTCACAGAGACAGACATTATTCTTTTAAAACTGGACAAATATGAAAAATGGCTGCTGCTTGGACACAAGGGAGAAAGTGATGCCCATTAAAAACCGCTTCAGCCCTGCAGAGGGCGTCTTTCATATGCATACCTCCTAAGTGTCCCTTATTAGGAGGGACAGTCCCTTTTTTTGACCCAAATCCCTCTGTCCCTCTTTTCCACCCTGATGTCCCTCTTTTTAGGAAACCAGATTATGTGGTGTGTATATGAGAGTATCACACTGCTCCACAGCAATAAAACTCACATTATTGTTTGTTTAAACATCAGTATATGAGTTTATAAATTAGTCTGTGTAAATAAAATAGTTTGGTCTTATTATAAATCATTTATTAGGTTACACAATAGGTCATGAATTAGCCTAAAAATTATTGGAAATGCCCTACCAGCCACACCCCCAGCAACGCCCCCTAAAACACAAGTGTCCCTCTTTGGCAATTTGAAATGTTGGGAGGTATGCATATGTGCCCATTTTTGACGGGATGATCTGACAGCCCTACTAAATGACTCCAAGCTCCTCGTCCTGAAAGCTTCTTAGGAAATCTTCAGTGGGAGGGATATGTGGTCATGGAGTTCTGCATCAAAGAATCAGGTCTGCCTCCATGGAAATGATAGGATTTTTTGCCCCGATTAATTTAAGTGTGGAGTTATTATTAGAAGGTGTTAGTGTGTGTTCCTTTAACCCTTTGAGTGCCAGAGAGGTACGCAAAGCATTGCAAAGCAAAGTGTTGCGTACCCCTCTGGAACTCAAAGGGATAAAGCGCATCTTTCACTCAGTATAAAGTTGCCCTCCAATAATTAAACATATGGCGACTAGCTTCATAACAGTTCTATTAGCTCTCAGAAGTACCTGATTCTATAGAAATCCTTCATCTTCGGAGACGAGAAGCCAGGTATCAGCGCAGACATCTTGTCTTACAGATGCCTGCGCCATCAGTCCCGGTCTCCTCTAAGAGGCATTGCACTGTGCCATAAGGCACCAGAAGGGACTGACGGTGCAGGCGTGCAGACTGCACTAACCTGGCCTTTAGTCTCTTAAGATTAAGGATTGATTTAGAATCGGGCACTTCTAAGAGGTAATAGACATATTATGAAGCTAGACGCCATATGTTTAATTATTGGAGGGTGACTGTATACTAAGTGAAATTTCCTGTTTAAGAGGCGTTTGAAATGCTCCAAAGCAAAGCAGAATTTTGGTTTGTTCAAAAAAAATGCTCTTCTTCATCTTCCTGATTATGGCTTTTTTTTTTTTATAATGCTTTTATTATTCCAGAGGCTCACTTTAACCCCTCAGTGTACGGCGGTCCTGGGTTAGGATAACCCTTACGCACCGCACAGACGTCATTCGGAGAGCGATCACGTGTAGCGGCTCGCCAAAAGAGAGGCTAAGACCGTCCACTCCGGTATTGGAGCAGTTTCACACTCCTGTAGTGATCACAACGCTCCCGCAGGAATTCTGTGAACACAAAACCCATGACGTGTCATTTCCATCGCCGGTCCTTAAAGTGATAGTAATACTTGAAATTCAGACCATTTAATTCTGTAGATATTTACAAAATAAACTAATTGCGTAGTTTCCGATCTCCCAAACCTTTATGGTTTGGGAGATATAAGTCTGTAAAGTCCCCCCCCCCCCTCCCCTTGTGCTGACGTCAGCTTTCAGACTCAGAGACGGAGATCGTAATCCATAGACCGTCCTGCGGCTCTTCAGAAGAGCCGTGATCGTGGTAGTTACAAAGAAATACTTCATTTGAACCGTCTACAATATGTGCCTGGTTTGCAAGCACATGTAGACCGTTCAAATGAAGTATTTCTTTGTAACTACCGCGATCACGGCTCTGCTGAAGAGCCGCAGGACGGTCTATGGACTGAGATCTCAGTCTGTAAGTTTTAAAGTTGACGTCAGCACAAGGGGAGGGAAGGGGGGACTTTGGAAACGGCACAATTAGTTTATTTTGTAAATATCTACAGAATTAAATGGTTTGATTTACAAGTATTGCTATCACTTTAAGGCACAGACACAGGTGACGGTCCTGTCATGTCACCAGTCCTTAAAGCAGAACTTTCAGGTACTGATAAGTCTCCATTCAATAAACAAACATATGGCGACTAGCATCCTAATACATGTATTACCTCTGTAAAGTGACACATTCTAACAATCTTTCATCTTCGGAGACTGACTGCCAGGTTAGCACCGTCTGCGTGCCTGCCCTGTCAGCCCTTCTGGTTACCTTGCGGCACGCTGCAATGTTTCTTTGAGGAGACCAGGACTGACAGCACAGGTGCGGAGACAAGATGTCTGCGCTGATGCCTGGCTTCCTGTCTTCGAAGATGAAAGATTTCTTTAGAATGTGGCACGTTACAGAGGTAATACACGTGCTAGGATGCTAGTCGCCATATGTTTGATTTAAAGGAGCAGTAAACTTTTTCTATGAAAATACGTATTTTATAGAGCATTTCCTGCTGAATAAAACAAGGTCACTCCCATCGCTGTCAGATGTTTTATTCAAAATTTATAGCAGTTTAAATAATCAGGAAGTGAATTTACTGTGTTTACTTCCTGGTAGTTCTAACTGACAGGAAGTGAATTTACTGTGTTTACTAACTGATAGTTCTAACTGACAGGAAGTGAATTTACTGTGTTTACTTCCTGATAGTTCTAACTGACAGGAAGTGACTCAGCAGTTTATATCACATTCTATGGAGAACTGTCCCTGACTTTCCTCTCCATTAGAATCTAACAGGAAATCTAATTACAACTTGACCACTAGAGGGCACTGCTAATGTATAAAACATGGGTTTAAACTGTAATAACTCTGAAAATATAAATCTCTCGGCAGTGGGAGTACCCTTATTTTATTCAACAGGAAAACCCCTAAAATATACATATTTAAAAAAAAAAAAAAAAGTTTACTGCTCCTTTAATTATTTAGGAGTGACTTATTACTATCTGCAAATTCCTCTTTAGGGGGTTTATATCAATTTTTGTTGTGGGCGATTAAAGTAAACATTTAATTTTCCCAACCAAGGAAAGATTGCTTTTAGCTTGCAGACATCACAAATGTATTCCCTCTATAATCTTATTTTGTATTAGAAGACGCTTCAATAAATATACTTCACAACGCAGATTGCTGTTAAATTAATATCTACTTTAACCCCTTGCATATTAGCGATGTTTCCAAAACATTGCTCTGCAATGCATTGGAGAAGTCTCTAGCATACAAGGGGTTAAATATTATATAATGACAGCATGCTGTTCACCTGAGTTACAAATAGACCTATGCTCCTTGTAATTAGGATCCAGGCGGTGGGTCTCTTGCCTCTGTTTTTAATAACGGTTGTCAAGGAAACAGACAAGACAGAGGCATTCATGCAGCTAATTCATTTTAAAGGAACGCTAACGCTTCTTACTAATAACGCCCCATTTACCTTGATCTAGGCAGAAAAGGGGATTTTTGTTTAGTTATCAATACATACTTTTTTCTTAATCCCCATGGAACACATGGTACCATGGGGTAAATTATCCTTCTGCCAGAAAGGTAGGACACTTGCCTAAAAAGGCAAGTTTTAACAAATAGCAAAGATCGAAAATAGGAATGAAGAAGGAAGGGAGTCACCCAACACAGAAAACAAAACAAAAAAGACCCCACCTGACCGGAAATCAAACAACTTGTATTTCTCCAGGAAGGAAGCTCTATTTTCCACACAGACTAAGAGAAAAGGGATGATCAGTGAATACACCAAAGTCTCCCTTTCTCTTTCATCCAATGTGGAACACAAGAACCATGTGGATATATTCAAGCATCCAAAGCAAAGCAAATCTTCGCTCCTCCATACAGACTATTCAAATGTGAACCCTGTATAAAACATATAGCATAGATTGAGAAGATCCAAGAACCAGGCCTGGCAAGGTCACTAAGGGGAGATCCGAATTACGTATGCCCGCTCCATCATGTCTTTCTTCAGTACCCTGGGAATCAGGGGGGAATGGAAAAAAAAAACCACATACACCAGATGACTGCTACATAATATTCACTGCATTTACAGCAAGAGGGTCTCAGGAGAAGAAAAAACAGGGGAACCTTGCAGTTTATCATAGAGGCCACTAGATCCACAGTCACAAGAACCCACAGGCCCTTGGTTGAGTTCCCTATTTCTGGGATTCAGATGCCAACAGCCGAGAAAGTTCACCACAATGTTGTCTATTACTGTAAAGTATATGGTGGAGAGAGCTGGCACATAAGCTGCTGCATAAAGGAGAATCAACCAAACTTCTAACCATGAGGCTGCACTCCTGGTTCCTCCTTGGGGGCTGATATAGGTTACTACTGTCACATTATCTGACTGAATCCACACTGGAAAACACTGGAAGGACTGAGGCCAAGAAAGCACAGACAGCCAAATCACCAGGAGCTTGGACCCATTGATGGGCAAAAGACTCTCTCACCAAAGGCTCCAAGCAGTTTGAGGGACCAATGTTGCTCTCCAGCCTGGCGTCCTTCGTGACTGTCACCCAATTCTGAACAACCAATTACAGTCCCAGGAACATATGGGGCATACGTAGCCACCAACGGAAATCCAATTTCATCCAGATGGATAGACATGACACAGGAGAGATGACATTGCTGACTGGATCAATTCCCAAAAAATCTACAGATGTTGTTCCTGAGTGTGGAATTGGACAAAGGGGACAGCCTGTAAGGCAGAGACCAAATACACCGGCACCTTCATGTACTCCTGCACCATTGCTGATGAGAGAAGTAAGGCCTGAGACAACTGCCAAGACAAGACAAAAAATAATCTTGTCCTCAGGCAAAAAGATCACTCCCTGAAGAGGGTCAAATCTCATGGCAAGAAAGAGAATGAACTAGTGTTGTTTCAGAATGAACTAATAACCTTCTTCAATTCTGGGCCAAACAACTGTTTGTGCACAAATGGGAAAGAGAGACGAAGACTTCATGGAAGGCTGGTCTGCCGACCATATTTTTGGCCAAAGGGTAGCAACAGTGGGTGCCACGGCCTTCCCAGTAAGCCTAGGAAAAATCAAAAACCGCTTCAGTAAGATACACATTAGCCTCAAGTATTTTAGAAACATGTAGGCATGTCTGCCTGGAAAGCCTCTAAAAGTTGTTCCTACCTAGACAGCAATGATCCTAGACACCCAAGCAAGGTGGGACATAAAGAGACACCAGAAGCTGCAAACTTCGCCTTAAGGTGCTCATCTGACTGATCTTTAAATGCTGCAGCATTTGCAAGCAGCAATACTGTATGTTTGGAAAAGGAGAGAAATTGCAGGGTCCACTTGTAGGAGTAGGTAGGCCACTGCAGTAGGGCATCAGGATAGAAGGGATAAAGAGAAAACAATCTGGGAATAAATAATATCTTATCAGAACCATTTGGTCCAAGAAATGATGGAAAGGGAAACACAGCGTCCCTCTAGCGACTCTTGTATCCAAGGAAAAATTCAAGTCAGAGGCTGCAGAGATCCCAAGGGTCTCCAAACACTGCTGTGACAGGACCTTCAGTGGGTGATGCAGGGTCATCCTCAAAAGAATCCCAAAGAGATAATGCGGAACCAAAGTTCATGGTCATCTGAAGAATTCCCTGCGTCCAGAGTGGGGGAAGGGACGGTCCTGGTTTCAAGACACTAGGACCCCCCTTAATTGAGGAAGAGATATTAGTCATAGACTAAATAAGGGCTGTAACTCATGCAGGCTCCTGTTCTGGATAAGATGGGCCTGGGAATTGCTGTGTAGAGGCCACAGCACAAGAGTGACATAATGTAGCAGTATAAAGTCGTGCACACTCAGACGCTGGGATCCTCCTCAGTCTTTGGGCTCTTATACATAATCTTTTTGCTCAGATATCGCCAAACAGAGAAGGAAGAAAATGGCAGAGGGAGAAAGCCATCCACTTGCAGACCCTGGATTGTCCTGGTGAGTTAAACAAGAATACTTCTACTGGTGGGAGCAATGATTTGAACACCTCTATGATGGCAGTTCATGTTTTATGGACCGTAAGAAGGAGTGATGGACTACATCATTAACCATCTGCATGCAGGGGGAATCCAATGCATTGCCCAGCAAAGGTTTCAACACCTCTCTCTCACTTAAGGTCCAATTCTGTGACTACCAGTGGACAGTGTAACAAGGCTGGGATATCAGACAGTGTATGTGTGATTCTGTGACTACCAGTGGACAGTGTAACAAGGCTGGGATATCAGACAGTGTATGTGTGATTCTGTGACTACCAGTGGAACAAGACTGAGGTGTCAGACAGTGTATGTGTGGCTCTGTGACTACCAGTGGAACAAGACTGGGGTGTCAGACAGTGTATGTGTGGTTCTGTGACTACCAGTGGAACAAGACTGGGGTGTCAGACAGTGTATGTGTGGTTCTGTGACTACTGGTATACAGTGGAACAAGACTGGGGTGTCAGACAGTGTATGTGTGGTTCTGTGACTACTGGTATACAGTGGAACAAGACTGGGGTGTCAGACAGTGTATGTGTGGTTCTGTGACTACTGGTATACAGTGGAACAAGACTGGGGTGTCAGACAGTGTATGTGTGGCTCTGTGACTACCAGTGGGACAGAAGACTAGAAATGGGGTGTCAGACAGTGTATGTGTGGGTATATGATTATGTTGGCAATAGAACAAGGCTGGGATGTGAGAGAGTGTATGAGTGGGTATCCGATTATGTTGGCAGCAGAACAAGGCTGGGCTGTCATACAGTGTATGTGTGGGTATATGATTATGTTGGCAGCAGAACAAGGCTGGGGTGTCAGACAGTGTATGTGTGGCTCTGTGACTACCAGTGGGACAGAAGAATATAACTGGGGTGTCAGACAGTGTATGTGTGGCTCTGTGACTACCAGTGGGACAGAAGAATATAACTGGGGTGTCAGACAGTGTATGTGTGGCTCTGTGACTACCAGTGGGACAGAAGAATATAACTGGGGTGTCAGATAGTGCATGTGTTAATTCTGTGGCTGTTAGTGGACAGTGGAACAAGCATGGGGTGTCAGACTGTGTATGTACAGGTATACAATTATGTTGGCAGTAGAACAAGGCTGGGATGTGAGACAGTGTATGTGTGCATCTGTGACTACTGATGGATAGTATAACAAGGCTGGAGTGTCGGGCAGTGTATGTGTGGTTCTGTGACTGTTAGAGTCAGTGAATACCAGTGAAATGAGGATGGGATGGTATCAGTGTATACTGAGGTCTGTCAGACAATATCTAAGTGTAGCAATACCTCAGAGGCCAATTCCATCAATCGTCAGTAGATGGCGGCCTACCATAACCTAAATAACCCTACCAGTAACAAGATCTCTACTGAGCATGTGTACAAGTTACATTATGGCCATGCATACCTCCCAAGTGTCCCTCTTTAGGAGATACTAGAGGTCCATACCTCCCAAGTGTCCCTCTTTAGGAGATATTAGGGGTCCATACCTCCCAAGTGTCCCTCTTTAGGAGATATTAGGTGTGCATACCTCCCAAGTGTCCCTCTTTAGGAGATATTAGGGCTCCATGCCTCCCACGTGTCCCTCTTTAGGCGCTATTAGGGGTCCATTCCTCCCAAGTGTTCCTCTTTAGGAGCTATTAGGGGTCCATACCTCCCAAGTGTCCCTCTTTAGGAGATATTAGGGGTCCATACCGCCCAAGTGTCCCTCTTTAGGAAGCACAGTCCCTCTTTGAGACCCAAATCCCTCTATACCTCTTTCCCACCAAGATGTCCCTCTTCTTAGGACTTCAGACTGTGTGGTGTGTGTATACAGAACTCCAGAGCAATAAAACTTGCATTAAACTTCAGTATATGTATTTATATATTAGTCTGTGTAAATAAAACATTGTTCTTGCTCTAAATTATTCGATTACACAGAGAGGTGTCAATAGGTCATGAAATAAACTACAAATTCTTGTCAATGCCCCTCCCACAGCCACACCCCCAAAAACATCATCTAAAAACAAAAGTGTCCCTCTTTGGCTGTTTGAAATGTTGGGAGGTAGTCTCTTGTATTTCTGAAACTTAAACCCCAATATCTCCAGTTCTACTGATCTGATTTACTAGCCCCCCCCCCCAAAAAAAAAAAAAAAACACACAGTGCTCATCAGGACCCTTTTTCCTGCTAAATTCTGGGACAATCCATAACTAACTGTTCTCATACAGCCAAATGGTAAAAATGTAATAAGTAGTGCTTGAAAGGACTGCAGTGTTTGAAAGGACTGCCCTATTGTCTTCTATAATAAGAGGATTTTAGTCTTACCTGTTAAATCCTTTTCTCTTAGTCCATACAGGTTACTGGTAACTTTGGGTAGGCGATCAGCCCCTTTAAATAGGCAGGAACATTTCTGAGAAGTGAATGCAGGGGTGCAGCCTACCTTCCCTCCTTGGCTGCTGCTAGCCAACCAGCTCCAGTAAGATTTGAGACACTAACTATTGACTAGGTAGTGAGAAGGAAAAGAAGACTTTGGTGAGCATGAACCCGAAAGGACCCCAATGGTCTGCCACAGGAGAGCCAAGCATGGTCCCTTGACAGGGTGGGAAACCAGTAACCTGCATGGACTAAGAGAAAAGGATTTAACAGGTAAGACTAAAATCTTCTTTTCTCTGTCGTCCAATACAGGTTACTGGTAAATTTGGGATGTCCAACCATTGAGTTTCCAAGGGCGGGAAGGAAGGCAAGGACCAGGCGCAGGGCCCCCAAAGTCACCAGAGCAGATATGAGTCAGCAGATCAGAGATAGCCCAACAATAACAAATGAAGTGTCAGTGGACACGAAACAGGGGTAACAACACCCCAGGAACTGTTACACAGCACACTGAACTAGAGCCAACAGGGCTCAAAAGTGAGGGAGCACCGAAGAACCAAAAAGAAGATCCTAGACAGGCAAGACTGCCTCCACGATCTGTCTCCCAAAACTGGCATCAGCCGACACCACCACAGCAACACAGTAGTGCTTCGAAAAGGTGTGCACAGACAACCAAGTGGCGGCCTTGCACAACCGATCAGCTAAGGGCTGATTATTGGAAGCCCAAGATGCCCCAATAGAGCTAGTAGAAGGAGCCGTGCCCCGAAAGGAAACAGGCTTCTTCCTCAGTTCGTGAACCTTTCGAAAAGTGGACTGAAACCAAGACAAAGGGTCACTTGGATGCAGGTCTCCCTGCCCTGGGACCCTAAGGAATGACGAACAGCGCGTCAGACTATCAAACGGACTCAGTGCGAAGCACACAAAACCTGAGACAATGCACCACAGCTAACAAGTGGAAATCCTTCCCCTTGTCAGAGGAAGGGCCAGGGAAGAAAGAAGGAACCACAATCTCCTGATTAAGGAGGGACACAGAAACCACCCCACCTTCGGGAGAAACACCCGCGAAGTCAGAAGCACTGCCATGTCCTAGTGAAACACCAAAAAGGGGTGGTTTACAGGACAGAATATGCAACTCTGCGACATGGCGAACAGACACGATTGCCAGGAGAAAAGCCAAGTACTGCGTCCGCATACGTAGAGGAATAGTAGCCAGAGACTCAAAGGGAGGGCTCTGAAGGATGCCCTAAACCAAGTTAACCAACCAAGCAGCAGAGACCTAAAGCTGGGGTTCAGAAATGTTGGCAAGTAGCCGTAACATATCAGGAGTAGGAGCTCCCTAACGAACAGCAAGTGTGAGCGGTTTAGTCCAAACTGCACTGGCCCCATTACCCAGACCACAGCAAATGCTGGATGTAGGGAAGTACCCGCGGTGGCAAAAATGAACTTGAGGGAGGCCTCAACTTTCTCATCAGTTCAGTCTGTAAGAGCAGAGGCATCGGCAGCTGGCAAAGCAGTGGATTAGAAGTCCTAGAAACAGAGGCATCCACCTTGGGGGGATGAACCCACTGAGCTGGCTCCACATCAGAAAATGGGGTAAAGCTTGCAAACTTCTTGGAGACAGAAGGCCTTCTGTCGGGAGAATACCACTCATCAGACACTAACTGGTCCAGAGTGGGAGAGGTGGAAAACAAACATGAGGCCGTTGGGCTCCTGATATACATCAGAGGGGTCCATACGGCTCTGATGAGGCCCACAGCAGAGGGATCAGGCTCAGCCTCAAAGGGGAGTCACCAAAGAACTGAGAGGAGACCACTGCAGAACATTCCTCAGGGTCAGAATCCACCAACAGTTCCTCATCAGAGGAATCTGATCCATCAGGTACTCCCTGCTGTTTCAGTAGGGAAGATCTGACAGAAGTAGGGGTCCGCCAGGAGAGGAAGACCCCCTGTAACTGGGATGGAAAGAGCTGAGATGTATACTGGAGGTCTCTAGTAGCAGCCTTAAACTCTTGCACACAAAATGGCTCTAATGCATGGCTGGAGGTCCCTGGGGAATGCTCACGGACAACAGAACATGCTGGGCATAATAACCTGAGAACTTTCTAGGCAACCCTGATTGACATGAGGATCAATGCGCTAAGGGGGACGCAGCGAACCTAGCGACCTCAGTTTTAGTTCTAGCCCCAAGCTCCAAAGAAACAGACATTCTCACAGAGTCAAAATGTTCAAGGTATAAGGAAATACCCAAATACAGTGTGTATGATTAAAATTTCACCCCAGAAATCACTAAAATACACTTATCTGGCAGGCGAAGGGTTAATCTGCTGAGGAGAGAAGGAGAGTCCAAACCCAGCATAGGGTACTCATTCAGGGAAAGCACAAAATGGCTGCTGCAATGGGAGCCAATCAGGAACGAGTGCGCAATGCAATTGCTCATGGAAAATGTATTTTCCCAGAAAAAGTAACCCAACAGTGCCCAAAGCCCCCAACACACACTAAACATTGACCGGATGGTAGAGCAAGGGCAGACAATTAAAATGAGCCATCTCTGAAGTCAATACGTTGAGCGGTTGCAGAGATATTTCCCAAACTGTAAAGTCACATAGAAGTGAATGGAGCAATGGCGTCTATGCAGTAAAAGCGTGCACACAATTTTTGCAAACTTATAACTGTGAAGTAAATTTGCACCAAACATCACTCAAACATGTCACAAGAACAAATAAACAATGAACCCAGCAAGGAAAGTGCCCAACCCCCCCCCCCCCCAAAAAAAAAAAAAGATGCTAGACCAGCAACCAAAGGGTTAAGTTACCACATAAGCTTGCTCTAAACACCCAACAGACATACAGGAGTGCAGGAGTATGCAATAGGATCTCCAAAGGAGACCCCCATGCGGAGGGGCAATGTGGGACATGTGGACCCCAGCACTCAAAGGGTGCTCACCTTTTTCAGCAGGTCTTCTGTCTTCAGATTACCATATATCAAGAAGAAGCCTCAGTGGGCAGCTCCTGGGGAAAGAACTTGCAGCCAAGATTTTCCCCCCAGGGCTTAGGTCCACAAAAGCACCTGGATACTGATCTAGCCACATTTGGGTGATGGGAATTGTCAGTGATGGTAATCTGCCTAATGGTGGTATTCCATATCTAACAGAAAATAATAAAAAAGCTAAAACTATAGCAGAACTGTTCTCTTGCCTTGTGTCTTCACCAAGGAACAAATCTTACTGGAGCTGGTTGGCTCGCTGCAGCCAAAGAGGGAAGGTAGGCTCCACCCCTGCATTCACTTCTCAGAATTGTTCCTGCCTACTTAAAGGGGCTGATCGCCTACCCAAAGTTACCAGTAACCTGTATTGGACGTATGTATATATTTAAAGGGATAGTAATACTTAAAATGTAAAAAAAAATATGTTGTAGGGTATCACGGTGCCTATGGACAGCTCTGGTCCCGGGACCATAAATCTCCATAGGATGGTGTAGCAACAGCGCCACTGTACAATTTCAGGCCACTGTAATATTGCAGCTAAAAAATTCAACTTTTAAAATTAATAACTTTTGAATGAAACACCTTTCAGCAGTGGGAGTAATCTTGTTTTACTCAGGGGGATAAACCCTACAACATATTTTTTTTTACATTTTAAGTATTACTATCCCTTTAATAAAGCCTCAACACTGATATGTTTGGATTCTCAGTGCAGATCATGGTGGTGTCTGCATACATGCGCATAGAAGATGCTTTTGCAGACCTTGGGCAGATCATTTATAAATGAATGAAGAAGAGGGCCAAGAACGGAGTCTTGGGAATAATACTGTCAGCAATTGAGTTCTGTCTGATAAGTACAATCAAAACCAATTTAGAGAATGATTACTAAAGCATACACTTGTGACCTTATTTATCAGAACATTATGGTCTGTTGTATTAAAGGACTCTGATTAATCTAATAAAATAGTTCCAGTAAGTTCGCCATGTTCAATGACACACAGGATGTCATTGCATAATCTTAGAAGTGTTGTGACCATTGAGTGATCTGAATGAAAGCCAGATTGAAATGGGATGACAAAGTTTGGCGGTTGGTAATATGTGCATGTGGACACACTTTTTCAAGACTTTAGGTAATATGGGAAGTGAGGCTATTGGTCTGTAGTTTGATACAACATTTGTATTGTCACCTTCTAGGCTTTGGGTATATATCTAAATGATAAGGAAGAATTAATTAGGGATGCAGTGGGATGAGCAGTGACCAAACTACTGAGCTTTAGTAACATTGCAGACAGTTTGAGAGATACAGGCATTTAAAGTTCGATGTCTCCTGCTGACATCTGTAAAGGCTCTGCAGCAAAGCCGCAATCTCGTTATTGACAATGAATCCGTTCATTGGAATGGTCTAAAACATGTGCCTGGTTTGCAAGCACACGTTTTAGACCATTCCAATGAAGGGATTCCCTGTAAGTAACGAGATCTCGGCACTTCTCAAACACGGATCTCCAGGTGACAGCTTTACAGCTGTCAGCAGGAGACAACAAACTTTAAATGCCTGCATCTCTCAAACCATAGCGGTTTGAGAGATACTTTTTTTGCATTAAGCTCAACTTTTTAAGCTCTTCTAAATGCAAAAAACTTTTTTTTGGCATTACTAAACCTTTAATGTATAAAAAGCAACACCGCCACCACTTTGAGCTGTAATATCTTTGGAAGTAACCATCTGCAAGACGTCACAGTACCCTTATTTTACCTAGCAGGATATCCCCACAATATGCATTTCTTTATTTCAAAGTTTACTGATAGTTAAACACATATATAGGAGTAACAAAATACACAAATGAGATTTCTATAACCCCTTATTTTCCTTATGTAATAAAGACATTGAAAATTAATTGAACAACATAAAAGGGTCATATGCACAAAGTAAAGGTGTGGGAAATAACCCTTTGAGTGCCAGAGGGGTGCACAATGCAATGCCTACCACTCTGTCACGCAAAAGGTTAAGGAGCATACAAGCTGCACCATGTGGAACAAATACAAATTCATATTGATTTAAATGGTTGGTTTCCAACGGATCACTTTTAAAATATAAAACGTTAAACATATTGCCATGTTAAAAATGGCGACATGTGAATCTTGCACTGCATGACAGGGTGATGGTGATGGTCGCATACCATTTGTACAAAAAAGAAATCAGTTGCCTCTGCATATGCCTCCTTGGGTTGCTGCCTGAGTTCTTCTCCTGTGCCTGGCAAATGTTTTTTCCGAGCAGGTGCGGGCGTATGTAGGAGTCCCTCATCCGTTCTCCAATGCATTGCTTCACAGTGTGTTAGGAACAGTATCCTTTTAAAAGTTTGAATGCAAATGAGCATGCGATCACATAACACATTAAACATGCTGACATGTTAAAAATGGCAACATGGGAATCTAGTACAGACGTGCTAAGCTGGTTCCTCCGCAGCCATTTAAATTCACACCGCAGTTTGGAGTTTGGATCGTCCTTCATCCGAGTGGAGATGGGTTTCATTTCTCCATAGGCTTTAACGTCAGATTTTCTGGCATCAGTTATCTGACCATACTGAAATGCAAGTGTGATTTATTTTATATTAGGCACTATTGTATATTACTCTGTTGGGCGCTTTTTTCTCTTTTTTTGATTTTTATGATCCTTGGAGTCTCTATGCCACTCAGGGACAGCGAGTAACAAAAGAGCAGCCTGTCACTGTGTTGAATTCAACTATATACACTGCCTCTGAGGGCACTTATCAATCCTCATTTGCCTGTATATACCACTATCCAGCCAATAAATTTGTGAGTACGCACCTTTAGGGTGTCAGTGGAGGCCATTGATGTCCTATTGACCCACACAGGGGCGCTTTTTTCTCCCTTTTCTCTTACTACAACTGCCTAGGCAGTCCTTTTATTAAACATACTAGTTGAACAGCCCGTTACACGGGCCACAGTGCCTCTGGCAGCTGGTCGCGGGGCAGTCACGCGCAGTGGAGACTGCCCGCGCCAGGCTGATACAGAGCTGGACACTCCTTAGGAGCGCCCAGCTCTGTATCAGCCACGGCGCGGGCAGTCTGTACTGCGCATGACTGCTGCACGCACAGCAGTGTCTACTGCGCATGTCGGGCGTTACACACAACTTAGCGAATTATTATATAGGATTAATAACCATCAGTTCCCAGGGCACAGTTACCCTTTATGGCGTGAGTACTTTTGTACATTTGTAAATGTTTAGCTGCCAGTACTGCCCTACCTCACTTTATAGGTATTTTATCGAAAGCTTTTGTAAAGTCTCAACAGATAAATGCAATTTCAAGGGATTTGCTAGGTTCCAAGAAATCTGGAGCTTGGGCCAAATTACCAGCAATATTGGCACGGCTTTGCCTGTGCGGTTAATAAGACAATGACTGCTTTAAAGGAGCAGTAAACTTTTATTTATGCAAACACATATATTACAGAGCATTTCCTGCTGAATAAAACAAGGTCCCTCCCATCGCTGTCAGACGTTTTATTCAAAATTTATAACAGTTCAAATAATCAGGAAGTGAATTTACTGTGTTTACTTTCTGGAAGTTCTAACTGACAGGAAGTGAATTTACTGTGTTTACTTCCTGATAGTTCTAACTGACAGGAAGTGACTCAGCAGTTTCTATCACATTCTATGGAGAACTGTATGCCACTGACTTTCCTCTCCATCAGAATCTTACAGAAAAACTAATTCGAATTTGGCTACTAGAGGGCGCTGCTAATGTAAAAAAACATGGTCTAAACTGTAATAACTCTGGAAATATAAATCTCTTGGTAGTGGGAGTACCCTTATCTTACTCGACAGGAAAATCCCTAAAATATATATTTTTTCATAAAAAAGTTTACTTCTCCTTTAATGATTAGCTTGTTGAATTGTCAGTGCTTAGCCTTTTCAGCGTTTGGCATACTGAACACAGAAATTTAGCGTCTTACATAAAGCATTTAGTGTATTGCGTATAGCATTTGGCATATAAAGTTTGGAGTATGGTGTACAGTTTGATGTAAAGTATATTGTGGTTGGCATACTGCATATAGCATTTCACATACGGGGTATAGCATTTGGCATACCGTGTATTGCGTTTTACATTTGGTGTATTTCATATGACATTTGGCGTATAGCTTTTGCCGTTTGGTGTGTGGCTACTGCATTTGGCATATGTCATATGGTGTTTGACGTTTAGGATTTGGCATATTGCATATGGCGTCTGTAGTATAGTGCTTGGAGTACTATGTATAGAGTTTTGTGTATAGCGTTTGGGGTACTGCGTATAGTATAGTATAGTGCTTGGCGTATGGAGTATAGCTTTTTGGCATACTGCAAATAGCTTTTGGCGTATAGCGTTTGGAATACAGCTTTTGGCATATTGCATATAGCATTTGGTATATGTCACATGGTGTATAGCGTTTTTGTGTGTAACATTTGGCCTATGGAGTTTGGCATATATATCGTATGAAGTATAGCATATGGAGTATGGCGTGTAGCATTCTGCATTTGCTTTATTTTTAGTATGGAGTGTAGCATTTGGTGTACAGCGTTTGGCGTATTGTATATAGCATTTGGTGTATTCCATATGGCGGTTTGTGTAAGGCTTATAGCATTTGACATACAGTGTTTGGCATATAGGTTTTGTGAGGCAATGAGGTGAAGGGGAGTCTGAGGCGATGAGGCAAAGGGGAGGGAGGGTGTAGAGGGAGGAGGTGTGTACTGTGGTGGAGGGTGAAGTCCTGTACGTGGTGAATGGAAGGGAGGATTACTGTGGTGGAGGGTGAAGTTCTTGTAGAGATTTTCACAGGAGTGGGGAGGGGGCGTACGCCTCTGAAAATCCCACTCCATACTTAGAGCAATGGGACAGGCAGTATAGAGGAGATTTGCATAACTCCTCCTTACTGCCTCCCCCGGGGTGTGTCTGGCTTAGGACAAAGCTTATTGGTCAAATGATGCTTTATATATATATATATATATATATATATATATATATATATAGATATATATATTATTTATATGGCGTAACAAACTCAGAAGACGTTTTGCCTGCTCTTCGGGGACTTCACGTGGGCAAAGTAAGGGTTCTTGTCAAAGTGTTTAGCGCCGGGGGAGGGAAGAGGTCTGCTAACACTATTTTTTTTTGTAGTAAGGGGAAAACAAGGGTGCGTATTATACATAGGCACGTTTGTTTTCCCCTAAAATCTTAGGCATAATATAAACCTGCGTATTATACATAGGTGCGTATTATATCTTAGATTTTTCGGTGATAATAAAAATTAATGTGTGCAAAGGGTTACATTTATTTAAAAAAATAAGGGTAGCCATCACAGCTTAATGAAAACCAAAAGGAGGGGCGCCACATCAAAAAGTTTGGGAACCACTCTGGTAGGCTTATTCCTACAGAGTAAAACTAGGTTACACCGAAGGCTGGGAGATGCTTATTTTGAAAGTTATTACAGAGGCAAGATGGCATTCTTCTAATAGCTTGAGTTCAAGACATTTTTCTGCCAGATACTATATCCATCAATGGAAAGCGACGCTCAGCTTTTCATAAGATGTAACAACAACAGCACCCCCTGGCTGTGAAAAAGCTTTATCTAAAACACACAAAAAGTTCAAATTTACTCTGTAATAACTTTTGACAGAAGCATCTCCAAGTAGTAGACAAATCCTTGTGTTATTCATTAGAACCTGCAATACAAATATTTACTGTCCCTTGAACCCTTTGAGTGCGCTCTGGCACTCAAAGGGTTCAGCATTAATCCAAGGGTTTTAGTTACCTCAATCTATCAGTGTCCCTGTTCTGTGTTAAAATGAGCAGAGTGATCTGTGTGTATGGGGATGGCAGAAGCTGGCAGACAATTGCTTTGAATAATATTTATTTAACGACGCTTGTTTCTGTTAGATACTAATGAATCACACAAGGAAACAAAGAGGCTAATCAGGTTGATCACTTGTTCTAGTTTAAATATTTATCAGTTGGGAACTCGCCACAGAGAGGAAGCTATTATTTTTCTTAAAAGAAATTCATCGTTCAGGCAGCTCAGCGCAACTCACCAGGACAGTGGCGCATCCCCAGATCCGTTCCCCGGGGACCAGACGTGATGATGAAGGTGGACTGCATTGTGAGCCCTTGCATACCAGTAGGGGGAGAAGAACGAGGACTAAAGAGAGACCCATTTGGGTCCTCAATGTTCCCACAAGAAGAGACTAATCTGTTAGAGTGAAGTCTCATGGATCATTCTCTTGTCCGGAGTGATGATGACCACACAGGCCTCCTGTATTGTTCTTGAAGGCCCAACACACACAGTGCATACAACCTGTTAAGATTATGGCTGAGTGCCACATGCGTCTGTGCTGTGTTCCCGCCAACGGCTTCACTTTTCTACCCCTCGTGAGAGACTGACAGGAGCTGCTTTTTGAGGCAGTCCCATGTATTTTACTATTTCTGCTCTCATAGGAACCTCAGGTCAGAGAATGTGAGAGGCTATGAGTATGAGCAAAAGCAATGCTGCCTGGTCTACGGCTAGGTACCGCTCAATAGTTTAGCTCTCTAGCGCCATTACAGAGGAGAAACTTCCACATGCATATTAGACTAATCCTGCCCATAAGGGCAGTCTAGCGCCAAACTGATGGGCAAGCTCCCTCTGCACGGGAAATACCAGATAACCCCAGATGTACATTTCGGCCTTGTTTGGGCCTCATCAGTGAGGTGCAGCAGATTTCATTAGGAATTTAGAGCAAGGGGTCCACGTCTGCATTCCCCTTTACTCCTGAGGAGAGACTTTGGTTTGTTTTTAAAAAAAAAAAAACTCTTAGAGTATGTGAGAGGCTCTGAGTATGAACAAAAGCAATGTTGCCTGTTCTCCGGCTAGTCACCGCTGAATAACATCACATTTTAGCTCTCTAGTGCCATTACACAGGAGAAACTTCCACATATATTAGACTAATCCCACCCGCGGTCTAGCTCCAAAATCATGGGCAAGTCCCCTCTGCATGGGAAATACTAGCTAAGCCCAGACGTACGTTTCGGCCTTGTTTGGGCCTCATCAGTGAGGTGCAGCTGGCTTCCCTAGGCAGTGAGAGCAAGGGGTCCACGTCTGGAAGTGAGAGGCTCCGAGTATGAACAAAAGCAATGTTGTCTGTTCTACGGCTAGTCACCTCTCAACAGCATTACATTCCAACTCTCATGGGAACCTCATAAGTGCAGACTTAGCAAAATGTGATACCTGCCCTTCGACTCATATAGTGCCGATGTGGTGTTAAATACATTGCAGAGTCCTCAAAGGGTTAGGAACCAGAGAGGAGCACTATGCATTTAGAGGCATCTCATTGCACATCTCTCTGATGATTAAAGGGATAGTAATACTTCGTTTTAACTTTATTTTATTTTGTAGGCATTAAAAAACATGAAGAATGATATAAGCCTTATCTCTCAAACCTTTATGGTTTATGAGATATTCACAAGCAAAGTTTCCCCTCCCGTCCCTTATACCTAGTGTAAGCCATCTCTTCTCAGATGTGGAATGTAGTCCATAAACCAGACAGATTACAGAAGGGGACAATCTTCTTCCTATGAGAACAATGAAAGCCCTGAACCCCTTGACAAGCTTTTCAGGTTTTTCCCTTATCTTAATTGAAGATTGTCCCTCTCTGCAGTCCACCTGGGCACCTCCCTTCTGATCTGGCTGAGCAGTGTTACATCAGTAAAAGGGGCGGGAGGGGGACAATTTGTCATTGAATTACTCTTGAACTACAACTCTGACAGAATTGAAATAACACTCTCCAAAGTCCAAATACTATGATGATTAATTAGAGCTGCTTTTATTATGAAACATTACTATCCCTTTAAAGGGTTAACACTTGTGCCTAGAGCTATGCTGAACGGTAAAAGCTTAAGAATCCTGCAGCAGCTTTTACAGTCTTTGGGCTACATGCAAGAGTAGATGAAATGTGAAGCAAAACAGCTTTTCTACTGGAAATAAATACAATCCCCATGATTTAAATGGCCCATTAACATAGTAACATAGTAAATTAGGTTGAATAAAGACACAAGTCCATCAAGTTCAACCTTTGCCACATTCCCTAGTGACATGAGAATTATATAACTTTCCTGCTACCAAATAAATTAGTGATTATCAGAGCTTCCTGATTTATCTACTAATACACAGTATAATCCTGTATGTTCCCTTTTGAAAGAAATGTATCTAATCTTCTCTTACATATATCCACTGTATCTGCCATAACTACCTCCTTGGGCAAGGAATTCCACAATTTAATAGACCTTAGTTTAAAAAACCCCTTCCTCTGCTGAAGTCTAAACCACCTTTACTCTAATCTCAAGGGGTGTCCCATGGTCGCCTGATCAGGCCTTGGAATTTAACCCCGTGAATGCCAGAGGTCTGCAAGGAAGGGAGTTAATTATTTTTTTTTTATTTTTCCCAAAAAGTATTTTTTTTTCTCAATCCAAAATCAAGAAAAAAGTAGAACAAACCATCTCAGTATAGTAGACAAATGCATGTTCCTACTAATTTAACCGGTTATGAACCAGAAAGATGCACAACACATTCCTCCAGTACTTAAGGGGTTACATCCTCAAATGTTTAAAGGGTCGCTAAAGATGTTACCTGCCGTGCAAAACAACAGAACTACAACTACTGGGAGATTTTCTCTTTCAAAAATAATTACAGCTCAAATCCCCCACCCCATTAAGTAGGAATTTTCTACTGTGGTCACCAGGTGGTGCTGTTCCAACCACATGCTATGGAGAGCCATAGTCACTGGCTAAAGCTCTCCCACAGAGTGCCAGCAAAAGAGCTGCATTTTTGGAGGAAACCAACCACATCATGGAGGGTTAATGACAATGTACTCTGGTTTAACCCCTTGAGTGCTGGAGGGAAACGCACCGCTGGTGCTCAATGGGTTAAATGAGGTTTTCAAATCCTTGAGAGAAAGGTCTCCAGCGGGTCACCTTGCATTGCACTCAAGACCTCGTTAGCATTTAAAGAGTTAAAACTTTGAGTGCCGGGGGGTACACAAACGATTGTAAAGGGATTTTAAGGCATTGCAGAGGGCTTTTAATTTCAGTTTGTCCCCTATGATGCAGTTGGTGTGCTCCAGAATTGATATATATATATATATATATATATATATATATATATATATATATATTTTTTTTATGAATGAGGCCCAAGACATGCCTGCCACAAAGCCATTAAAATAAGGCAACAACGGTGTCGGCCTGGAGAGCCACCTTACCTGTCCGTCATGGTGAGTTTATAAATGACATCAGCCTGTGTGAAAAGCAAATAATTAGTAGGAGGAATGATTCTATTTAATCTTTATAAACCAAACACTTAAGTGTATTGCATGGGGAATATATGGGTGCTTTGTGGCTTTTCAAAAATGCATTCTCGAAAGACATATGTAACTTGACATTTGGCAAGGGCGTTAGGTTTGTACAAGAGATTTGATCTCTGATAGATATGTAAACGTGTTCCATGGAACCAGACCTGTTTGGCAATACACTGCAGTGTTAGTATCTAGAAAGCAAACAGGAATATAATATCACAATTAAAGGGACAGTATTGCCACTGTTTAAAGGGATAGTAATACTTCGTTTTAACTTTATTTTATTTTGTAGGCATTAAAAAAACATGAAGAACGATATAAGTCTTATCTCTCAATCCTTTATGGTTTATGAGATATTCACAAGCAAAGTTTCCCCTCCCGCCCCTTTTACCTAGTGTAAGCCATCTCTTCTCAGATGTGGAATCCAGTCCATAGACCAGACAGATAACAGCAGGGGACAATCTTCTTCCTATGAGAACAATGAAAGCCCTGCCCCCCCTTGACAAGTTTTTCAGCTTTTTCTCTTATCTTAATTGAAGGTTGTCCCTCCCTGCAGTCTACCTGGGCACCTCCCTTCTAATCTGGCTGAACGGGGGGGGGGGGGAATTTGCTTGTGAATATCTTTTAAACCATAAAGGTTTGAGAGATAAGACTTATATCATTCTTCATGTTTTTTTAAAGTTAAAACGAAGTATTACTATCCCTTTAAGAAACATTAATCGTGTAGCCATAAAAAAATAAAACTAAATGCATCCAGTCCCATCTCTCAAACCTTTATGGTTTGAGAGATATTCTGGACCAAAGTTCCCCCTCCCTCCCCTTTCCCTGACATCAGTGGTCTAGCTGACTGCAGGGGAATCCGGTCCCGGGACAGTCAGAGGCTCTTCAGTAGAGATGAGATCATGTTATTGAAACAGAAATCCTTCACTGGAACGGTCTATTAAGTGTGTTTGAGAGATGGGACTGGGCGCATTTAGTTTTTTTTTTTTTTTTTTATGGCTACACGATTAACGTTTCTTAAACAGTGGCAATACTGTCCCTTTACAGGGATAGTAATGTTTCATAATAAAAGCAGCTCTAATTAATCATCATAGTATTTGGACTTTGGAGAGTGTTATTTCAATTCTGTCAGAGTTGTAGTTCAAGAGTAATTCAATGACAAAGTGTCCCCCTCCCGCCCCTTTACTGATGTAACACTGTTCAGCCAGAGCAGAAGGGAGGTACCCAGGTAGATTGCAGAGAGGGACAATTTTCAATTAAGATAAGGGAAAAACCTGAAAAACTTGTCAAGGGGGTCAGGGATTTAATCGTTCTCATAGGAAGAAGACTGTCCCCTTCTGCTATATGTCTGGTCTATGGACTGGATTCCACATCTGAGAAGAGATGGCTTACACTAGGTAAAGGGGCGGGAGGGGAAGCTTTGCTTGTGAATATCTCTCAAACCATAAAGGTTTGAGAGATAAGACTTATATCGTTCTGCATGTTTTTTTAATGCCTACAAAATGAAAGATAAAACGAAGTATTACTATCACTTTAAGATTTGCAATCGTTATATCACGAGATGTATTCAAGCCCTTGAGTCCCAGGAGTTCCTGGAACTGAGGGGTTAAAGGGGCAGTGCTTTCTTGTTGTAAGAAACACTTTTAATAAATACAGCATTGGGACGTGTATACCCGACACTCCTCAAACAATGTACAGTTAGATTTGATATTTTCACCATTACATACATTACTACTGGGCCCCTAAATTCAGTATTCTCCTAGTCCTGCCCCATTCTTCTTTTAAAGGGATAGTAATACTTAATATATAAAAATATACATTTTGTACAGTTTATTTCCCTGGGTATAAAACAAATACTCCCACTGCGGAGAGGTGTTTTATTCAAAAGTTACTGCAGTTCAAACATGATTTTTTTTAGGTGCAATATCTGAATGGCCTGATATTGTACAATGGCACTGTTACTACCCCATCCTATGGACAACTCTGGTCAGTTGACCATAAATCTCTATAGGATGGTGTAGCAACAGCACCACTGTACAATTTCAGGCCATTCAGATACTGCACCTAAAAAAAAATTTCAAGTTTGAACTGCAATAAATTTTGAATAAAACACCTCTCAGCAGTGGGAGTCCCATTGTTTTTCTCAGGGGGATAAAGTCTATAAAATACATTTTTTAACCCTTTGAGTGCCATGCGTTGTGTACCCCTCTGGCACTCAAAGGGTTAACATTAAGTATTACTATACCTTTAACCATAAGCCGTGCCTGCAGAAGGAAGGCTTGGTTTAACCCTTTGAGTGGCAGGAAGGTATCAAACGTGTGGTGCTGCAATGCATTAGGTACTTCTCTGGCATTCAGAGAGTTAAGCAGCTGACATTACAGAAAGAGAAACTGACAGCAAGGATTCTACCTGGCAATTTTTGTTTTAACCCTTTGAGTGACGAGGGCACGCCACACTTTGCAGTGCAACCACTCAATGGTTTAAAGAGATGGGAGGTGAAAAATTAAAACACAGATCTCTTTTAACCCCTTAAGGACCAGATGGCGTGCTATGACTCTCACGGTCCTTATCCCTTAAGGACCGTGATGGTCATAGCACGTCACGTACTTTTTACTTACATCGCTCTACCAGAAGCGTTGTAAGTAAAAACAGGGCCTAAAATTGACCGCTCATCTCTCTTAGGCCCCAAAGTGGCGCGCCGGTATGCGTAACAGGTCACGTGTACTGGCTTGTCGGCAAGGATCAAAGCCGTCCTTAAGGGAATGTACCTTCCCTGGACCGCTGGTCCTTAAGAGGTTAAAGGAATACTAATACAATATTATTACCTGAAAAATGAAGTATGTATTCATATAACTTTCATAGTTTAGTAGCGATTGCATTTTAAAGTTTATCCCTTTTATGCACGTCACCGACTCAAGCTGTCAGACTTGGATTCTGCTCTGCGGACCAAACGGAGTGTCTGGAGAGCCGAAATAAGAGTGGATACTAAGGAAATCTTCATGATAACGGTTTACAAATCGGGCCTGGTTTGAGGCAGTAGACCGTCATCATGAAGATTTCCTTGGTATCCAGCTGCTGTTTCGGCTCTACAGACGATCCGTCCGGTCCGCAGCCAGAATCCATCTGACAGCTTGAGCGGTGACGTAGATAAAAGGGGCAGGAGGGGTAACCTTTAAAATGCAATTGATCCTAAAATATGAAAGGTATCTGAAAAAAACATATATATGTATTTGTTTATTTATTTAACAAATATAATATTATTGCCTGAAAAAATGAACTATTACTTTAAAGGGAAGAAAATGAATTGGATGTAACTCCTTCTAATAATAAGACCCCACTTAACTAATTACAGTCAAAAAAAAATTCTAATGGCCCCATGAATTTTACATTTGCTTCTTTGTTCAACAGATAGCATCTTGAACCAGCCTCAGATGTCATGTTTATGGAGGCGGACATGACAGTCGCTAGGAAGATTACAGGACACAAACTCCATCCATTACATATGGCAATCTTAACCCGTTAAGGGACAAAGGGATATGAAACACACTCTGGTCCTAAAAGGGTTAAGCAGATTCATGCACTCAGCTCGGAAAAGAAAAAAATGCCAGCAACTCTCATGTCGGACCCGATAGAATGATTGAAGATGTTATCTCTCAAACAAAACCTACACTGGTTTTCAGGATAGCCCTGATATTACACCGGTGTTAATATTTAGCACACTCATTTCCACTGCTTCACATGGTTAAAGGAGCAGTAAACTTTTTTATGAAAAAATATATATTGTAGGGATTTTCCTATTGAGTAAAATAAGGGTACTCCCACTTCAGAAAGACTTATATTTACAGAGTTATTACAGTTTAAACCCATGTTTTTTTTTTTACATTAGCAGTGCCCTCTAGTGGTCAAATTCTAATTAGATTTCCTGTTAGATTCTAATGGAGAGGAAAGTCAGTGACATACAGTTCTCCATAGAATGTGATAGAAACTGCTGAGTCACTTCCTGTCAGTTAGAACTATCAGGAAGTAAACACAGTAAATTAACTTCCTGTCAGTTAGAACTATCAGGAAGTAAACACAGTAAATTCACTCTGTCAGTTAGAACTATCAGGAAGTAAACACAGTACATTCACTTCCTGTCAGTTAGAACTATCAGGAAGTAAACACAGTAAATTCACTCTGTCAGTTAGAACTATCAGGAAGTAAACACAGTAAATTCACTTCCTGATTATTTAAACTGCTATAATTTTTGAATAAAACATCTGACAGCGATGGGAGTGACCTTGTTTTATTCAGCAGGAAATGCTCTATAAAACACGCGTTGTCATAAAAAAAGTTTACTGCTCCTTTAAAGTAAAAATCCTGCACTGTGGTGATAATCTAGAAAGAAAGTCTGAAGTTCCAGGGTTAAAGCGGAACTTTCATCAAGTTTTTGTTACCCCCCCCCCCAAATCCTTACTAACATAGCGAGACGCATATACATACTTTTACTATGCTGAATAAGCCCGTCATTAGTGAGATATGCAACTCGTTCGGCGGGCAACAGCGCAGACAACTTGCAGAAAGGGCACCTGTGAGTCTGCTCTGTCTGTTCCGTTCACCTGCAGGATTAGTGAGTGGCGTTCCTTTGTACCATAAGGTACAGGAAGGGACTGACGGCTCAGGCACAGAGCATCTGTAGCAAGATCCCTGTCGCTGGTGCCTGCAGAATGAGTTGTATTTCTCACTAATGCCAGACTTATTCAGCATAATAAAAGTATGCATTTGTGTATTGCTATGTTAAAAGGTTAGTAATGCCCGTATTTAAGTTGATGCAGTATTGTAGATGTTAAAAAAAAAAATAATAAAGTATCTCTCAAACCTTTATGTTTTGAGAGATATTTGCCACTAAAGTTCCCCCCTCCCTCATGTCAGCTGTAAACCTGACAGAAGGAGATCCTTGTCGGCCGACTCGAGGAGGCTCTTCAGCAGAGATGAAATAGCGATCTTTAAAAGGAACTACTTCATTTGAACGGTCTACAAAGTGTGCTTGCAAATCAGGGACACTTTGTAGACCGTTCCAATGAAGTAATTATTTTTAAGTATCAGTATTTTGGCTCTGCTGCAGAGCGGCTGGCTGGTCCCAGGACCGGGATCTCCAGCTGTCAGTAGAGCGCTGACGTCAGGAGAAGGGGAGGGAGGGGGGATCTTTAGCGGGTGATATCTCTCAAACTGTAAAGGTTTGAGAGATGGGACTTTCTCCAGATACTATATTTTTTTAATATCTACAATACTGTATCAACTTAAATACAGGCATTACTAACCCTTTAACAAGTATTTGGGGAGCAATTTAATTTAAAGAGGAACTACCACCCAATAATAAAATTGTACCACATCACTGCCCCTCTGGCGACTAGCTGTTCAGTAGCGCTAGTCGCCAGAATTATTACCTGATTAACGAGAAATCGCTATTCTTCCAAGATTGACAGCAGGACGAAGCGCGGACATCTTGCCATAGTGACATCTGTGCGCCTGCTCTGTCAGTCCCTTTTGGAGCTGGCTGGCTCCTAGCAAGGCTTCGTAGACCTGGCTGGGACTGACACCACAGACGTCACTAAGGCAAGATGTCCGCGCTCTGTCCTGCTGTCAGTCCGGGAAGAATAGCGATTTCTCTTTAATCAGGTAATAATTCTGGTGACTAGCGCTACTGAGCAGCTAGTCGCCAGAGGGGCAATTATGTGGTGCAATTTTATTATTGGGTGGTAGTTCCACTTTAAAGAATTAGTAACATTTTCTTATGGGAAATTCAATTTATTGTAGGGCTTTTCCCTCTGACTAAAAGTACTCCCACCACCGGGAGATTATTAATTCAAAGGTTATTACAGCTCAAAAGGTGAAGAATTGGTGGAGTTCTTACATCCCATTATACAGACAACTGTAGCCTAAGACTAACCTCCCACATAGAATGTAATAGTTACAAATTGCCTGGACACCAGATGTCCCTGTTGTTAACAGTTTAATATAAAAATAAATAAATATTAAAAAACAAAATAAAAAAAACTGCAGTTTGGGTTGTAATTATTTTGGAATTAAACATCTCCCAGTAGTGGGCGTACCCTTGTTTAACTCCAAAGGAAAAATCATACAATAAGAGAATAGTAATAATTATGACTCTGAAAGCAATAGTTTTAAATAGTTTACATAAATTAAGCTGCAATCATTCACCAAAGTTTTTCTGCCATGCAGAGCTTTATTTCAATGCTGTACGGTGTGTAGTTCAAGTAGTTAAAGTGTCCCCATCCCGCCCCTTTTACATACACAACACTGTCTATCCTCATAGCAGCAAGATCATCCGGATGGATTGTGATGAGGGACAATCTTCTCTCAGGATAAGAAAAAACCTACCTGCCTTCATGAAGGGGGAAGGGTTTTCCTTATACCGACAGAAGATTGTCCCTCGCTGCGATCTGTCCAGTCCGATGACCGGATTCCGCTTCATTACGTATGTAAAAGGGGCAGGAGGGGGACATTTTATCATTTAATTACACATGACTAGACACAGTACAGCACTGTAATAAAGCTCTGCATGGTAGAAAGACTTAAAGGGATAGTAACACTTCGTTTTAACTTTATTTTATTTTGTAGGCATTAAAAAAACATGAAGAATGATATAAGTCTTATCTCTCAAACCTTTATGGTTTATGAGATATTCACAAGCAAAGTTCCCCTCCCCGCCCCTTTTTCCTAGTGTAAGCAATGTCTTCTCAGATGTGGATCAGGTTGTATGACAGTACAGATAACAGAAGGGGACAATTTTCTTTGTATGAAAACAATGAAAGCCCTTCCCCCCTTGACAAGTTTTTCAGCTTTTTCCATTATTTTAATTGAAGATTGTCCCTCTCTGCAGTCTACCTGGGCATCTCCCTTCTTATCTGGTTGAACAGGGGGGGGATACTTTGTTTGTGAATATCTCTTAAACCATAAAGGTTTCAGAGATAAGACTTATATCATTCTTCATGTTTTTTTAATGCCTACAAAATAAAATAAAGTTAAAATGAAGTATTACTATCCCTTTAAAGCTATAGCAATGTTTCACAAAAATAGCAGCTCCAATTAATCCTCATAGTATTTGGGTCATGGAGAGTGTTATTTCAATACTGTCAGAGTTGTAGTTCAAGAGCAATTGAATGATAAAGTATCCTTCTCCTGCCTCTTTTACCTAGTGTAAGCCACCTCCCCTCAAATGTGGAATCTGGTCATGGGACTGGACAGATCGCAGCAAGGGACAATCTTCTTACTGTGAGAACAACGAAAGCCCTACCCCCTTGACAAGTTTTTCAGGTTTTTCCTTATGTTAATTGAAGATTGTCCCTCTCTGCAATCCAGTCTTGCTGCTCTGAGGTGAGCAGCGTTACATCAGTAAACCTTTAATCCTTACCTGGCCTAAGAAGAAAATCCCACCACCTACGATGAAAGCAGATATGGCTGTTCCAAACACAGAAAAAAGTGTAATCGAGCCGATGTTTTGAAAGAAGTTTCCCTGAAAGAGAGAAATTAAAAATTAGTAATGAGCACAGAAACGCAATGGACGACCCCCTAGGATTCGGCCTTACACATAAAAAAAATAGAGGAATTATTAGTTTTCTCAAAAAAAGCGTTGTAAGGGCAGTGACGTACGAGTGATGGGCAAGACGGAGGGAGGTACAATGGAGCTGAATGGCTCCATAGCGGTCATGCGCAGAACGGATACAAGGGGCAAGATGTCTTCAGGTAGAGATTTAGTATAAAGATTGTGCCCTTACAACGCTTTTTTGGAGAAAACTAACTATGGATTGCTAATAACGCTAGGAAGACAAAGACTTAGAGATTACATTGTGTTGGGGTGGTAGTTCCCCTTTAAACAAATGCTTTTTTTTAGAGCAGAAAAAAGACGCTACAACTGTAGTGCACTTCTCCCTTTGTGCACAACTCCTTTAGTACAATACTCTATATAAATAACTACACAAATGTATCTGTTGAGGTAGGATACATAATTACAACCTTTTACACTTAGTGAGAAATGTAATATGTACAAGCAGGTCTGACAGCAAGGTGGTTAAAGGAACACTAGCACCAAAAATGAACTGGGATTAAAGGGGAACTACCAACCCACAAAGTTAAATCCCAAGAATTACTCATCTGGCAACTAGCTGATCAATAGTACTAGTTGCCAGAATAATTACCTCCTTACAGTGAATTCTACTGCTCCCGGGACTAATAGACAGGAAACAATGCAGACATCTTTGCACAGTGACGTCTGCTAGAGGCATTGCTTGGGACCTTATGGTACCAGAAGGGACTGACAGCGCAGGGGCGCAGATGTCACTATGCAAAGATGTCTGCACTGTTCCCTGACTGTCAGTATTGGCACTAGCAGAATTTCTCTGTAAGGAGGTAATTATTCTGGCAACTAGCACTATTGATCAGCTAGTCGCCAGATGGGTAATTCTGGGGATTTAAATTTATGTGGGGTGATAGTTCCCCTTTACATATACAAAGCAGGACAGAGATACAGTCTACCATTCCCCTGCAGCAGAAACATCTGCCTCCACTACCACATACAGAGCACTCAGCACTGTACCTTTACACTGTATCACTGCTCCTGCTTTCATATTTCATGACAGAAAATGAAATTCAGAGTTAAAGGAGTTATAAAATAAAAAAAAAAAAACAATGAACAAAAACAGATGAAGATGAATAAAATATAATACTGTGTATAGGAAATTTTACTTTATATATTATCTGCTTGCATAATATATAAAGCAAAAATGGAGGTTGCCTGTCTCTTTAAAGACCTTTGTTACTCAATGGCCAGTGTGTCACATGATGCAATCATTCATCCCTTATCCCGTGCCTGCCCGGTCTGCTGTCAAGATATCACTGAGGACTCTCCTGTTCCAAGGCGGTCAGCGGAAAGAGCGAACAGTGAGCAAATTGGTCCAGAGTCCAAACTAATCAATCTGGACAAGGAGAACATGTGTGATAAGCTAAATGGGAATGATTTAAAATAGTAACTAATGTAACTTATTGATTTGACCTGATGAAGTCACATCATATAGGAAAATTCCACATTAACCCATTAATGACCCATGACGGTCCTGGACCATCATGAGTAGAATCCCCTTAAGGACCCATGACGGTCCTGGACCGTCATGGGTAGAATCCCCTTAAGGACCCATGAAGGTCCTGGACCGTCATGGGTTAAACTCTCCCATCGCTACCGCAAGGAGCGATGGGAAAGCGCAGGCTGGCTGTAACTAAGTGCTCCGGTACCGGGGCACTTAGTTTCAGCCAGTAACAACACTAGATTAGCAAATCACATGTTGCAGAAGCAGAATGACAGGGACAGTATTTACAAATACTGTCCCTGTCACATCTCTCTGCCTCCCTCCAGCTCACTCACGTCTGAGGTGGAGAGAGACAGAGAGACATCGTGTCCAGTGTTCCAGAGGCTGTTCCAGCTTTAAAGTGGAACTATCACCTTGAAAACACTTTAAAATCTTCCCATCTGGCGACTAGCTGCTTAGTAGCGCTAGTCGCCAGAATTATGACCTTATTCAAAAGAAATATGCATTCTTACCGGGCTGACAGCAGCATGGACCGTGGACATTTTGCCATAGTGACGTCTGCGCCCCAAAAGAAAAACCCACAAAAGCGCTGCAGGGTTTGCTACAGCAAGGGAATATGGACAGATACCCCCACTTACTGTCCTGACTGCCTTCGAAACCTGGCCTCTACATGGGTGACTGCTTCAAGCAATACCATGCAGACACAATGCAATAGTGCTGTAAAGTTTATTTTATTCTTTGGCCACTCTTTCCCCTGAAATATCCTGTTTTGTTATTTTTCAAAACACATCCCTCCTTAGATCTAACACTATCAAAATATAATGGGAAGCAAAAGCACCCTAAGTGTTAGCCGAACACAAATCAATGCAGTTTATAAAGTCTTCACCTATCCTGTGATTGAAATTCACATCAACATTGAAGTCTAAGTGTTTTTTTTACTTACATCAAGTTTTACAAGGGATTGGTGGTAAAATGGCTGCGTACAAAATTTGAAAACACACCTAAAATGAAAGCCTGGGGTGTCTACTTTCCAAAAATATACACTTTTGGGGGGAAATCTTAAAGTGGAGCACTGTTACAAGCCCTAAATGAGAAATGGTACCAGTGACGCAAGCTGTAAAAATTCAAAGTGTGAACCTGGAAATGTGCATGTTCCAATTTGGGTCCTGTAGCTCCCGCAAACCATGAGAAAGCTATGCATATGGGGTATCGTCGTACTCAGAAGAAGGAGCTGAACACTGAACAATGCATTTTTAAAAATCTTCACCTATCAGGTGCTTGAAATTCACATCAACATTGAAGTCTAAGTGTGAAAAATGCTGAATTTTTTTTACTTACGTCGAGATTTACGAGGGATTGGTGATAAAATGGCTGTGTACAAAATTTGAAAACACACCTAAAATGAAAGCTGGGGGTGTCTACTTTGCAAACCTATACACTTTTGGGGGGAAATCTTAAAGTGGAGCACTGTTACACAGCCCCAATTGAGACATTGCACCAGTTAAGATGTGAA
Source organism: Rhinophrynus dorsalis (assembly GCA_037306005.1). Lineage (NCBI taxonomy): Eukaryota > Metazoa > Chordata > Amphibia > Anura > Rhinophrynidae > Rhinophrynus > Rhinophrynus dorsalis. Next base: position 168,508,683 of record CM074727.1, on the reverse strand, counting down.
AATTCAATATTTCTTCAAAATTGGGTCCTGTAGCTCCCCCAAACCTTGAGAAACCTATGCATATGGGGTACTGCCATACTCAGAAAAAGGAGCTGAACACTAATAAATGCATTTTATAAAATCTTCACCTATCCAGTGCTTGAAATTCACATCAACCTTGAAACCTAAGTGTCAAAAACACTGAATTTTTTACTTACATGACGTTTTACAAGGGATTGGTGGTAAAATGGATGAGTAAAAAATTTGAAAACATACATAAAATGAAAGCCTTGGGTGTCTACTTTCCAAAAATATAAACTTTTGGGGGGAAATCTTAAAGTGAGGCACTGGTACACAGCCCCAAATGAGACATGGCACCAGTGACGCAGGCTGTAAAAATTCAAAGTGTGAAACTGGAAACGCGTATGTTCCAATTTTGGCCCCATAGCTCCCCCATACCTTGAGAAACCTATGCATATGGGGTATGGCCGTATTCAGAAGAAGGAGCTGAACAGACACAATGTCTCTCTGTCTCTCTCCACCTCAGAAATGAGTGAGATGGAGGGAAGCAGACAGATGTGACAGGGACAGTATTTGTGGTAAGGTCCGATTGAAATGTGGTGAAAGGCATCCTGGAGATCGATCTTGGACATGAAGATTCCTGGAAGGATGGTCTTTATTACGGATGATGTTGATTCCATCTTGAAATGGGAAACTTTGATCAGGAGATTTAGGTCTGTCAAATCTAAAATCGTCCGGAACCCCCCCCCCCGAACCTTTTGGAACTATAAATATCGCTGAATATGTGCCAAAACCCTGCTGATGAAAAGGTACTGGCTCTAACACAGAGTTTGATAGTAGATCCTTGATCTCATTCACGAAGGCTAGGGCTTTCACGGGGTTGGGGGGGGATTCTGGATCAAACAAACCTGTTGTGGATTGGGGCATTGTGAAATTCTAGCAGGTACCCCAGCTGTAGGATTTGCTGGACCCAAAGGTCTGGTTTTGCTAGCTGATCCCAAACTGGAAGAAAAGAACCCAATCTGCCCTCCGACTGGATCCTGAGCTGGGGTCCGCCTGCTTTCATTGGAATTCCTTCTTTGCTTGGGGCTTCCTGTAGAATTCCTTTCTATAGCCCTATCTGGTATTCTGTGTGAATCCTGGTTTCTTCTGGAAATAAGATTTTCCTTGATATCTTGGTTGTTCACGAAAGGAAGGGTTTCTGCCTTTGGGACCTGAGGTTCTAGGAGAAGGAAACCTGGGCCTTCTTTCCTGTGGCAAAAGAGTACTCTTCCCTCCTGAAGCCTTCTTAATAAGGTCATATAGATGTTCACCAAACAATGATGACCCAGTAAATGGTAAGGCGACTAACTTGCTCTTGGACAATGTACCTGCGTTTCAAGATCTTAGCCATAAGGATCTTCTGGATGCCACTGAAAGTGCTGATGATCGTGCTGTGAGTCGGATGAAATCCATGGAGGCATCACATGAAAACTTTGTTCCTTGTTTCATGAGTGATACTTCCTTAAGTAACTTGGATCTGGTTACATTAAATTCTATTTTCTCTTCTAGGCCTGCTAACCAAATCCTCATAGTAAGGGTTAGGCAGGATACAACTTTGGATGCTCTCAGGTTCTGTGCCAATACCGTGAATTGGCGCTTAAGAATTCCATTCATCTTTCTTTCCATCGGGTCTTTAAGTGATATTCCCTGTTCTAGGTGTAGGGCCGTGCCTCTAGCCAGCTGCGTCACAGCTGCGTGTCTTGGGGGGGGAAGATCCAAGGCTTAATTTCTTCCTCATTGAAGGGATACATTCTTGAAAACCTTCTAGGGACAGCAGACCTTCTGTCTCCCAATCTCCATTCTCCATATCCTGAACACACTGGTGAATGGGAAAGACAAGAACATCCTTTTTTTTTTTACCCAAAAAGGCCGTATCCATAATGTTTAGGGCAGCAGGAGTGTCTGACAGGCCCAGGGATTTCCTGACTACATGGACCAAGCTGTATACTTTGTCCAGGCTAAATGAGCCTTGCTCATCAATTATTTCCCCTTCCTCTTCTACTGAAAAGTCTGATTCAGGGTCAAATAAGCTAGGGTCTAAGGTATCCTAATCTTAACGAGAAGATGTACCTTCCCCAGGATCCATACATTGTCTTTTCCTGCTAGGTTCACCTTCCTGCACAGTTTTGAAAGTATCCTGCATTGATACTTTCATCCAACTCAGGAAGTTGGCAAATTGGGATGACAAATCCCGACCTGCTGCTTTTTTAATGCATTCTTGGCATAATTTCCCTGAATCATTGGGGCTTGGTTTGCAAGTACCTTTCCAATGAATTATTTCAGTTTAAGTAGCGCTATATCTGTTCTGCTGAAGAGCCTCCGCCGGTCCGGGGACCAGGGTCTGCCTCTGTATGAGAACGGGGAGCGAGGGGGAAATTTTAAATGCTACAAACTCGCAAACTATAACGTTTTGAGACATGAGAGGTAGGTTATTCCTCTTCTATTGTTAATCTCTACAATATTAGAACATTTTTAAACCAAAGTATTACTATCCCTTTAAAAATGAGATGTCATCAAGGAAATGGGCAGAGGAAAAAATTATTATAATTAAAAAGGCTCCATCTCAAATAGTGTGACTGACATCGGTAAGAATTTTAAATATTGTAGAATACACTAAATTAGAGAAAAAGCATTACTATTTCTTTTAAGAGACAGCTATTCCTGCAGGTACAGTTTCGTTAAAGTGGAACTTTCAGTTCATACGTAGTTGCCATGAATGCATGAAATGTATGGCAACTAGCTTTGTAATAGATGTTTTACCTTTAAAAAAATAGCCCAGTGTAAAGGAATCCTTCCCGTTTGGGGACTGACAGGTAGGTTAGTGCGGTCCGCACACCTGCACAGTCAGTCCCTTCCGGTAATCATATGGTGCACTGCAGTGCTACTCAATGGAGACGGTGACTAACAGTGCAGGTGCACAGACAAGATGGCTGCACTGTAGCCTGGGTTCTGGTCTCCAAACGGGAAGGATTTCTTTACACTGGGCTATTTTTAAAAAGGATAGTAATGTTTCACAGAAACAGCAGCTCCAATTAATCTTCATAGTATTTGAGCCATAGAGAGTGTTATTTCAATACTGTCAGAGTTGTTGTTCGAGAGTAATTGAATGATAAAATTTCCCCCTCCCGCCCCTTTTACCTAGTGTAAGCCATCTCTTCTCAGATGTGGAATGCAGTCCACAGACCAGACAGATAACAGAAGGGGACAATCTTCTTCCAATGAAAGCCCTGCCCCCTTTGACAAGTTTTTCCCTTATCTTAATTGAAGATTGTCCCTCTCTGCAATCTACCTGGACACCTCCCTTCTGATCTGGCTGAACAGTGTTACATCAGTAAAAGGGACGGGAGGGGGATACTTTATCATTGAATTACTCTTGAACTATAACTGACAGTATTGATATAACACTCTCCAAAGTCCAAATACTATGAAGAGTAATTGAAGCTGTTTTTATTATGAAACATTACTATCCCTTTAAAGGTAAGACATCTAGCTCAAAGCTAGTCGCCATGCGTTTAATGAATGCATGGCGACGAAGTATGAACTGAAAGTTCCGCTTTAAAAATGAACTGCTTGCACAGAAAGTCGGACCATTCCCACCTATTGCAGCATTACCTTATGTAGAGAGTACCCAGACTCGAATATAATGGGCGGCAGCAGGAGCAGGAAAAACATATTTGGACGGAACATTTCTTCTTCCTGCAGGGGAAACAGAAAAGCTGCTGAACATTTGTATTTTTTATTAACACGTTCTCATTAGAATAATTAATTATTAAAAGGCTAAAACCACCAAAATACGTTTGTTATTGTTTAAAAATCGTCCAGATGGGCATTCTTCATTTCCAAAAGCCCAGTGCAATTTTCTTTAATCCTTTAATCAAAGGGTTAATTTTTAATTTCTATTCCACACACACACACACACACACACACAATGGAGACCTATCTATCAATAATGGGGTTAAAAACCCCATTTAAAGTGCCTCCTAGTACAAAACAGAGATAGGTACCGCTTTAAGTTGCAGAAAATAAATACCCTGTGTTTTTATTTTTGTCCTGTGTCACTTATTCAAAGCAGATAGGATGTTGATCCAGGGAAATATCTGACTGCTATTTTGAGTTGGAAAGGAATTTTTTTTTACTCACTTAGGGCTTAACCCCTTAGTGACTGTCAAGCCGGTCCTGGCACTTAAAGACCGGTGATGGTCTTGACATATCATGGAATTCTGGGATGGCAGTGTGGCTTCACGCCGCACGGCCATCACAGAATTCATTGTACAAAAGGTAAAAAAACAAAAAAAACAAAAAAAAAACAAAAAAACTCTGTGGTCCCTAATGGCCGTCCATGCACCAGATAGTGGGTCCTTAAGGAGTTATTTGGAAATGGCTTCAATGGGAGTGTTTTTGGCTTCCTCTGGATCAACAGGGGTGATCGGCATATGCAGAACTTTATAGGTGCTTGACTTTTTTTTTTCAGCCTCATTAACTATGTTACAAGTTTAGGATTACATTTTAGGAATTGAACATACACTAATTTTTACAGGTACTAGCATGAAGTACAGGATATTTAGTAACGGTATCCTTTTAAAAGGTCACACGCAAAAGAGTGTGTGATCACATGACACAGTAACCATGTGGCCATTATAAAAATGGTGACATGAGAATCTCACACTGCATGACAGTGCGAGATTCTCATGTTGCGTAGTGAAAGGACCCATCCCAGTCTTACTGAGCCTGCCCCAGCTCTATTTCCTCTTCTCTGCGTATTCAAAAGGGTTAAAGGTATGCCGCACACAGTAGAGATATACGTAGATAGACTGGTCGTCACAGCAGTTGAAAGAGTGAACAATACAGAAGACTTCATATCGGACCCATGCTAGTTATAACACAGAAGATAAATATACTATCTCATCCTGCATGATCAAAATGGGAAGTTAAACTTCCCTGTCTGTTTCTGAGTTTCCCTGGAAACAATATAATACACAACTACAGAACTGGGTTAAGAGCATTAAGATTAAGTGCAGTCATTTCATTATTCGTGGGGGAAAGTGCAGCATGGGAATCCTAGACTGGGAAAGGGACCCTGCCCCAAGGAGCTTACAATCTAAGCTGAATTCATAATGACAAACAAGCAGAGACAGTAGGAGGAGGATTATAAGTGCAGGTACAAGGTGTGGTGAGAGAAGTGCAGAAGGATTCTGCTGTGACTGTCAGTGTGCAAGAGGAGGATATTCCTATTGAGATGCCTCCCTGAGCAGGTGGGTTTTGAGGAGATACTTGAAAGTGATGAGTGTGGATGATTGGCGAACGGTGATGGGGAGGGCATTCCAGAGTCAAGGGGCAGCCAGCGAGAAAGTTTGTAGTCGAGAGATGGCTTGAGTTGTGTAGGGAGAGGACAGGAAGAACCCTTGAGAAGACCGTAGAGGATAGGAAGGGGTGTAGCGGGAGATAAGAGCAGAAATGTAAGAGGGTGCTGAGGAGCAGAGAGACTTACAGGAGAGGAGGAGAATCTTGTAAGAAATACTATACTTTATAGGTAGCCAACTGAGGGATTTCATGAGGAGATGAGAAGGAGGTTATCTGAGAGCAAATGTGGTGATACTTGTGGCTGAATTGATAACGGATTGAAGAGGAGGGAGACCGGAGAGTAGAATGTTGCAGTAGTCAAGTCTAGAGAGAACGAGTGTCTGAGATAGTGTTTTAGCAGTTGATATGCAGAGGAACTGACATACTTTTGCAATATTTTTTAGGAAGAAGCTTGGATATGGGGGTAGAAGGTTAATTTAGAATCAAGTATGACCCCAAGACAGCATGCTTTGGATACTGAGTGTATGGAAGAGTTTTCTATTATGATGGAGAAGGGGGTTGGTGGATGGGTTTTAGGAGAGAACACCACCAGCTCTGTCTTAGCCATATTAAGTTTGAGGTGGCAGTGGGCCATCCATGATGAAATAGCTGAGAGACATTGAGTGACTTGAGACTGCACAGTTGGAGTGAGGTCAGGGACAGAGAGATAGATTAGTGTGTCATCTGCATACAGATGGTAATGAAATCCAAGTGATGAGATGTCAACAAGTGAGAGGGTGTAGAGTGAAAAAAGAAGTGGTCCCAGGACTGATCCCTGAGGTACATCTACTAAGAGGTCACGGGGAGATGAGAAAGCGTTAGCAAAAGAAACCCTGAAAGTACGTTTAGAGAGGAAGGAGGAAATCCATTCTAGAGGTGTGTCACGGATGCCATGGGTGTGTAATGTGTCCAGTAGAAGTGCATGGTCAACAGTGCCAAAAGCAGCAGATAGATTTAGTAGGATTAGTATACTAAAGTGTACTTTATCCCCTGCTGTGTATAGGTCATTTGTAATTTTTGTTAGGGCTGTCTCGGTGGAATAGATGGAACGGAAACCTGACTGTAAAGGGTCAAGAAGAGAGTCTGTATTGAGAAAAGAGATTAAGCGGGAGAATACAAGGCGTTCCAAGATCTTAGACATAAAGGGGAGAAGTGAAATCAGACGGTAATTTGAAAGGCAGGTGGGGTCGAGTGAGGGTTTTTTTGAGTATAGGTCTGAACATTGCATTGAATGAGGATGGAAAAGTTCAGGTAGAGAGAGAGGAATTAAAGATATTAGTAAGGCTGGGAGCAAAAGCAGTTGCAATAGCCTTAAAGGGGAACTACCACCCGACAAAATCTTTAGCTTAACTAAGTCCCCATCTGGAGACTAGCTGCTTAGTAGCGCTAGTCACCAGAATAATTACCTTATTTAATAGATTTCTGCTCTCTTCCATGGGTGACAGGCAGGACGGAGAACGGACATCTTGCCATTGTAACGTCCACGCTCCTGCACTGTCACCCATGGAAGAGAGCAGAAATCTATTAAATAAGGTAATTATTCTAGCGACTAGCGCTACTAAGCAGCTAGTCGCCAGATGGGGACTTAGTTAAGCTAAAGATTTTGTCGGGTGGTAGTTCTGCTTTAACCAGGTGAGAGGGCATGGGATCCGAGGAGCACGAAGTGGGTAGAGAGCAGGATAGTAAAAGAGATACCTCCTCCTCTGTTGTAGGGGAGAATGAGCTGAGGGTTGCTTGGGGTGGACTAGCAATCAGAGGCATAGGAGGAGAGGATGTAGAGGGTATCGTTTGTTGGATAGACTGTACCTTATTTTTGAAAAAGTCAGCAAAGTCCTGTGGAGTGTTGGAGAAGGAGCAGTTGTTCAAGGTTGGGGGTTTGAGAAGAGAATCAAAGATTTTAAAGAGGTCACGGGGGTTAGATTTGTGAGTAGTGATGATGTTAGAGAAGTATTTCTGTTTAGTCTGGGTGAGAGCTGTGTTAAAACAGGATAGCGTGAATTTATAATGGTGGAAGTCGACAACAGAATGAGACTTTCTGCAGCTCGACAACAGGTGCGTAGCATGCAGGTTGTTGAATTTAACCAGGGTCTGGGATTCCTGGGACGGGAGTGTCGACGTTGGAGGGGAGCATGCAGGTCCAAGGAGGACATTAATGAGGTGTTATATTTGTGGACCAGAGTGTCTATGTTAGTAGTAGTAGCAGCAGGGCAGAGAGAAGAGAGGGAAGTCTGCGCAGTCGATGCCAGGTCTGGTAGTTTGACTGAGTGTAGGTTCCTGGTTAGGAAGGGTGATTTAGGAAGGTCAGGGGAAGGTGTGTGAGACAGTGCACATCATCAAATGTGTTGGCATCCTTGGCTTCCTGAGCAGAATTTCACTATAATGGCCTCTTTTTGCAGCCGTTTCATCCTCACATTCAGACAAAATGCTTTCGACATGAGTTGAACTAGTCTGTTCGCTTTTGTAGCTGCTAATGGTGCTATTTGTATCTTTGTCTGTTCCACTACAATAACTTTCTGTGGATCCACTGCTTCTGGTGCTGAGGCTTCTCAAGCTATCCATGCAGAGAAGGGGAGATAGAGCCGGGGCAGAGAAGGGGAGATAGAGCCAGGACAGCGACCTTTCAGTATGCTACATGAGAATCTCGTGTTGTCATGCAGAGCAAGATTCTCATGTCCCCATTTTTATTATGGCTACATGGTTACTGTGTCATGTGGGTGCAAGCACTTTTGCGTGCAGCCTTGTAAAAGTAAACCTTTAGTAACAACCCCCACTTATGACCATAAAATACTAACGGCCCCTATGAATTTTGGGCTTCTGTTCAAGACGTAACCTCTTCAAATCACTTCTGGATGTCATATCCGTGGAGGAGTACATTGCAGTTGCTGGCAATTTTTTGAAACTAAAGCATGCAGACTACATGAGCCTACTTAAAGGGATAGTAACGTATGCCAATAAATGTAGCTCTGATTAATACTCATATGTTAAGTTACATCTTGCACTGTATATTAATCATGCCTGAATTGTAGTTCTAAAATAATTCTGTTTTAAAGTATCCCCCTCCCACCCCTTTTACCTCTTGCATGAGCCTCCCCACAGATGTGAAATCTGACCAGACAGCTCACAGCAAGGGACAATCTTCTCGCTGTGAGCATAAGCAAAACCCTGCCCTACTTCACCAAGGTTTTTCAAGCTCACTGAAGACTGCCCCTCGCTACACGCTGTCCAAAAAGGCTGGGGGAGAGAATTATGTAGGTAAAAGGGGCGGGAGGGGGATACTTTATCATTGAATTACTTTTGAACTAGTCGGCCATGATTAATATACAAAGCCAGATAAAGCATAATATATGAGTGTTAATCAAGCTACATTTATTGGCATCCATTACTATCCCTTTAACACTTAAATAAGCAGAGGGGTGTGTGGCCCTGCTATTAACAACTGTGTTTACCTCTATGGTGCTGACATACAACATTTGAGATCTTATTGCATTGGCTCCATAGAATAACACAGGAACTAGAGAAGAGATATCAATGGAGAAGTAATTTCCTCTTTAACATTCTTTAACCCCTTAAGGACCAGCGCGTGCACGTGCGGCCGGCACTTGAGGACCACCGTTTTTTTTTTTCCCGCTTCCGGTTCAGGGCTTCCAGAGGGGCGTGCAGCCACGCCGGGAGCCCTGAACTCCTTGACGTACCAGGACCGTCACTGGTCCTTAAGTGCCGGACCGCCATGTAAGGTGTTAATGCATAGCCCCCTCTATCTACTGAAAAGGCATAAGAGCAAAAATCATAGAGGATATTAGAATTTTCTGGCCAGAATACTTTAAATGTGGGTTGGGTTAATATTACGAGGTGTTAATTCTCCTTTTAAGACGATACTTTAATTCCAGATCATGTTTAAGTGTTATTGTTCCTTTACAGAAATCTGGGCTTGGAGTGGTATACAAACAAACATTATTTCTTTGCAGAGAAACAAAAAATATAATTTGCATTGATACCATCTAATATGGTTTTCTCAGCGGTAAATCACATACTGAAATGGCTTGTACTTTTCAAAATAATCTTTTCATACCGATATAATCCTGAAACAATGAAAGTTAATAGTAATTAACAGTAATTGGAGAGCTGTCATTTATAAAGAAAAGAAAAAAAAGCCTCATTCCGTTTATGGAACCATGAACTGCAGAGAACAGTAGGAAATTTCAGCTGCACACAAAGCACAGTATAGGAACCACCTGCTAATTAAGTCTACCGCAGTGGTCCTGCGTGCTACCATAGAAACACCTTCCTCCTGCAATTTGTTGTACTTTTAAATCCCAGGCAGACTTTCCTACACCACATGCGATCATTTCCAGTCCTGCCTTTTCAATATTTACAGGAAGAAATATTGTATGTTATGACAGACCTAACGGCCGTTACTGTTGGAATTTTAAGGGACTACTAGGACTTGTGCATAAAAGGACTGTTTTTCACAGACAAATCACCTGGCTGCCTTACACCATGGCTGCTGTGTAGCTTCATGTTGCTGCCACCATTTAGAAAGGTAGGTGGCGCAAGTATTGGTCACCTCCAGTCCCATGTTAAGAATGTTACAGTATGTTCAACAAGTAACCATCCCTCCCATTGGCTGCAACTTGTCGAGCAATCACTTTACAAATCATGACGTTGCTTAGACAAGTAGCTCTGTGATTGGTCCACATTTGTCTCCATTTCGTCACTCCCCATTGGCGCAACAAGACTGAATTAGTATAATCGGGCCCGGGTAATGTGATCAGAAGCTGCATACAATGTAAACGGGCCCTGATTGGTCTCCACTAGTATTCTGTCACCTGTTGCTCTGATCCTCATTAGCTGGAGATCTGAGCGGCCAGAGTGAGTTATTTTCTTTGTTCTTTTGTGTTTTCTACTGTGTACAAATGTTCCCAAATAAAGTGTGTTCATTTTGGAACTAGAAGAGCATGCTGTCCTTTATACTGGGAAAGGTTTAAAGGGTCCTCTTTGGACCCCATTCCAATACACTGCGTTCTAGTGAGACCGGCACAGCTACCCATCAGGAGTCGCTTCCGGGTGAGAGAAATCCGGCATGACGGCCAAGGACAACCCAGCAGCCTTGGTTGGGATTTGATGGGATGTAAGTGTGCATGGGATAGGCATAAGGCTGTCCTGAACATAAGACAAGACCAAGGACCAAATAGGGTTTGAGGCTTTTACAGTAGGAAAATGGGCCGAATGGTTCTTATCTACCATCAAATTCTATGTTTCTACGTAACCCTTTGAGTGCCAGAGCGGTATGCAAACCAATGCGTTGCAATCCTTCTAGCAGTCAAATGAAGAAAAGTGCAAGAGCATATAAGAGGATTTTAGTCTTACCTGTTAAATCCTTTTCTCTTAGTCCATACAGGTTACTGGTAACTTTGGGTAGGTGATCAGCCCCTTTAAGTAGGCAGAAACAATTCTGAGAAGTGACTGCTGGGTGGAGCCTACCTCCTCTCCGTAGCTTGCAGCTAGCCAATCTCCATCCAGTAAGATTTGAAAACTAACTATTGACTAGGTAGTAAGAACGGAAAGAAGACTCCTGTGAGCATGAACCCGAAAGGATCCCCACATTCTGCCACAGGAGAGCCAAGCATGGTCCCTTGACAGGGTGGGAGACCAGTAATCTGTATGGACTAAGAGAAAAGGATTTAACAGGTAAGACTAAAATCATCTTTTCTCTGTTGTCCAATACAGGTTACTGGTAACTTTGGGATGTCCAACCATTAAATTCCCCAGGGCGAGAAGAAAGGCAAGGACCAGGCGCAAAGCCCTCAAAGTCACCAGAGCACCAGTGAACCAACAGATCATGAATAACTCAACAATATGTGCAAAGTGTCAACGTACACTGAACACGGGTAAAACAGACCCCATGGGGCTCAAAAGTGAAAGAGTACTGAAGAGACAAAGGAGATCCTAGACAGGCAAGGCTGCCTCCAGGACCTTCCTCCCAAAACTGAATGTGCTACATCCCCCGATATAACTTTAGGCCATGTCCCGTTTGCAAACTTGCTGAAATGCTGCCGCTGTTTAATCTTTTTGATACACCGTGCTGGCTTTTTGTATACAGGCGATCGGAGACTTTTTGCCATAGGACTGTCGGAGGTTTTTCGTGGCGCTTTTAGGTCAAGCATTTGAACGTGTGCCGGAATTTTTTTTGCATGATACACATGGAAGTGAAGGTTTATGTGAGTATTAGTGATGTGTATGTGCATATGTAATAACAATATTTATTGATTTTATTTTTCCACGATTTGATTCAATTGACATTTGTGCAGTTTGCTCTGGGCACTCTATTCATAAGGTCCGTTTATTGGATGACTTGGGTCTTAGCTTGCGGGGTTTTGTGTTGGCTCTGTCCTATGTGTGTTTTTTCATTGGTCGGGTGCGAACTAGGGGTGCACCGAAATGAAAATTGTGAACCGAAACCGAAACGTCAGGATGCACTTGGCCGAAAACCGAAACCGAAACCGAAAATGACTTTAATGCATATTTTAAAACCGTAACCCTGACTTTTAAAAAGTTTTCATAAACTTAGCCTGTTATATTATGTTTTTGTTTGTAAAAAGGAAAAAAAATATTTTGGCCAGGGTTGGGCAAACATAAGAATCTCATTTCTGGTAGTGGAGAAATGAGATTCTTATGACTGCCCAGCAATGGCCAAGATGTTTCTATTTTACAAACAAAAACAAGTTTTAAAAGATAATTTTGTCAAAACCGGTTCAAAATCAGAGATAGGGTTTTAAAATATGCATTATGAATGTATTTAAACCTTGACTTTGAAAAAGGTTTTTATAAAATTATCCTTTTACATCTAGTGTGGCTTTTTATTATTATTATTTATTTTTTTCTATAGCTTTTAGTTCTTCTAAACATTTTTGGTATTTTGGATGTGTATTACCAATACCTCTTCTATGGTCCAGCAGAGGAATGCAGGCTGGGCATCAACAGCAGCCACTCAGGGTCTCCTGTCACTCTCGGCACGGAAAATGTCCAAAAGCAGCAGCAGGGGAGCACTGTGGTAACAGCTTACCACCTAGCTGTTTTTTTTGTGTCTGTTGATTTTAAGCAGCCCGCGCTAGCTACGTTGTGACGTAGTGCTGCTGCTCAGTACTAGGATTACTAGGGCTGTAACTAACGATTATTTTGATAATCGATTAGTTGGCCGATTATTTTTTCGATTAATTGGATAAAAAAAACAATATGCTAATTTTTCATTATTTAATGAACAAACTGAGTGTTAAAAACAAACAGTAGAATAAAAAACTTTACACAGTTAACATGCATCATTGTTATTATTTTACTATGGGGTCTATGCACCTCTCTTTCTCCCCCATGTACTTCTTTGTCCCCCCATGTACTTCTTTCTACCCCTTGTGCCTCTCTTTCTCCCCCTTGTACTTCTTTCTCCCCCATGTACTTCTTTCTCCCCCTTGTGCCTCTCTTTCTCCCCCTTGTACTTCTTTCTCCCCCTTGTGCCTCTCTTTCTCCCCCATGTACTTCTTTCTCCCCCATGTACTTCTTTCTCCCCCTTGTGCCTCTCTTTCTCCCCCTTGTACTTCTTTCTCCCCCATGTACTTCTTTCTCCCACTTGTGCCTCTCTTTCTCCCCCTTGTACTTCTTTCTACCCCTTGCGCCTCTCTTTCTCCCCCTTGTACTTCTTTCTACCCCTTGTGCCTCTCTTTCTCCCCCTTGTACTTCTTTCTACCCCTTGTGCCTCTCTTTCTCCCCCTTGTACTTCTTTCTACCCCTTGTGCCTCTTTCTCCCCCATGTACTTCTTTCTCCCCCTTGTGCCTCTCTTTCTCCCCCATGTACTTCTTTCTACCCCATGTACTTCTTTCTCCCCCTTGTGCCTCTCTTTCTCCCCCCTTGTACTTCTTTCTCCCCCTTGTGCCTCTCTTTCTCCCCCCTTGTACTTCTTTCTCCCCCATGTACTTCTTTCTCCCCCTTGTGCCTCTCTTTCTCCCCCATGTACTTCTTTCTCCCCCTTGTGCCTCTCTTTCTCCCCCTTGTACTTCTTTCTCCCCCTTGTGCCTCTCTTTCTCCCCCTTGTGCCTCTCTTTCTCCCCCATGCTTCTTCTTCTCCCTTGTGCCTCTCTTTCTCCCCCATGTACTTCTTTCTACCCCTTGTACTTCTTTCTACCCCTTGTGCCTCTCTTTCTCCCCCTTGTACTTCTTTCTCCCCCTTGTGCCTCTCTTTCTCCCCCATGTACTTCTTTCTCTCCCTTGTGCCTCTCTTTCTCCCCCATGTACTTCTTTATGCCTCTCTTTCTCCTCCTTGTGCCTCTTTCTCCCCCTTGTGCCTCTTTCTCCCCCATGTACTTTTCTCTCCTTTGTGCCTCACTTTCTCCCCCTTGTGCCTCTCTTTCTCCCCCATGTACTTTTCTCTCCCTTGTGCCTCACTTTCTCCCCCTAGTGCCTCTTTCTCCCCCATGTGCCTCTTTCTCCCCATGTACTTCTTTCTCCCCCATGTACTTATTTCTACCCCTTGTGCCTCTCTTTCTCCCCCATGTACTTCTTTCTCCCACTTGTGCATCTCTTTCTCCCCTATGTACTTTCTCCCCCTTTGTACCTCTCTTTCTCCCGGTCCCCTGCGGCTGGCTGGCTGGCTCTGAGCTCCCTCCTGCCCGCCCGCATCATCACGCGCCCCTGCGGGCCGTGATGACATACATACAGACAGATAAGAGGGCAGAGGCACCGGAAGAGAAGCGCTTGCTGCCAGACAGTAACGATCAGTCTGCTGGCAGCAAGCGCTTCTCTTACGGTGCCTCTGCCCTCTTCCTCTTCTCTGTCTGTATGTCATCACGGCCCGCAGGGGCGCGTGATGATGCGGGCTGACAAGGATTTTCGGCCATTTTTTTTATTTCGGCTTTTTGCCGAAAAGGCCATTTTCGGCCGAAACATTTCGGCCACCGAAATTTCGGTGCACCCCTAGTGCGAACATGTGACTTTGTGGAGTAGTTCTCTACATGGTCCGCTCCAAGCTTGCTTTTTCTCGCGATTGTCCATTGGGCCATTTGAATTTAGTGTGTAGGGTCCTGTGATCATCCCGGCGGTTGGTTTTCGATTGGACCGGTGCAATCGCGTGACCTTCTGGAGGTGTTTTCTACCAGGTCCGCTCGGAGTGGAGAAAGATCACTGGTGGATTCAAGTTTAAAAAGGACAGGGCGGAAATAATTGACTATGCCTAGAGATCATGAGTAAGCGTATTATATGCGAAACGCGTGGATCTAATGAGTATGCTGTTTAACATCTAGCTGTATGCCTAACCTCATGTGAGCCTCTCCTCGATTCTGTATTCGGTCTTAAGACACAGGTATATTTTACAAGTCCTAATAAAGTTTGTTGCTTTTATTTGTGCTATTTGGATGGTAGTGCGTGATCTCTATGTTCTACTAGTATATTTGGGAGTTTGTGGGGATGCTCCCTCACGGCACCCATCCAGCATATGAACTCATTTAGCCTTGCCGGATATTGCTTTCCATGAAGGATTGTATGCAGTGGATTCACTTTTGAATTATAAGCACGATCTAGACTGGAGTTTGAGCCACTAATTTATGAAATTAAATATACATGTTTAGTAATCCATGGGTTTATCAATACATGGGAATGCTGGGTAGTTTTTATTTGCCCTCTACAGTGCAATTGCCCCAGTACCATGTTTATACATTTGGCCCAGTGTAGGGGAGGGTTTGTATTCGCACTTGGTTTAACCCTTCGAGTGCCAGAGGAGTGTCCAATGCATCACTGGACACCCTTCTGGAGCTCAAAAGGTTAATACGATCCGGCGCCACCCAACTGCACCACAGGGAACGTATAAACCACCCCCCCTAATTACAATTAATTTAAATGAGGCTTTTAACCTCTTGAATACAACTGTTGTGAATCAAAGTGTTTAGAGACCTCTCTATCATTCAAGGGGTTAAAAAGCAAATTTAAAATCAAAGGGAATTTTTATTCGACCCCTGCAGAGCAGATGGTTTGCCCCAAAGTTGCTCCTAAGGTGGTGCAAACAGGATGGCGTCATGAGCACATTTCTCAGACAGCTGGTTCATGGCACATTTTGCTATTTTTATTCCTGAATAGACAGGCTCTGAGATTCACTACAAATGCGCGTCTGTGAAAAACAACTTGCTTTAGTTCTCATGGCAAGAAAACAGCCCAAAAAAAGACTTGTGGGATTAGAGTATTTTAAAAAGATAGTAATGTTTCACAAAAAAAGCAGTTCCAATTAATCTTCATAGTATTTGGGCCATGGAGAGGTTTATTTCAATACTGTCAGAGTTGTAGTTCAAGAGTAATTGAATGATAAAGTATCCCCCTCCTGCCCCTTTTTCTGATGTAACGCTGCTCACCTCAGAGCTGCAAGACTGTCCAGACAGACTGAAGAGAGGGACAATCATCAGTGATCATAAGGAAAACCTGAAAATCCTGTCAAGGGAGCAGGGGTTTCCTTATGCTCACAATAAGAAGAGTGTCCCTTGCTGTGACCTGTCCTGTCAAGTGACCAGATTCCACATCTGCGGGAAGGTGGCTTACACTAAGTAAAAGGAGCGGGAGGGGGATACTTTATCATTAAATTACTTTTGAACTACAACTCTGACAGTATTGAAATAACACTCTCCATGGCCCAAATACTATGAAGATTAATCAAAGCTGCTTTTTTGTGAAACATTACTATCCCTTTAAGGCTACAAAATAAAGGATATATTTTCGAAATCTTACCTTCCAATTTGCTAGCTTTTGAGACTCTATGATCTTTATTACAGCTCCCATTAAAATGCCTAGAAAATAAACAAAGTGTTAATTTTGCTTTTTCACTAGAGGGGATAATGAAATCAATATGGACACAGACATGCACTTGTATGCTTTACCGTTCAGGATTAATCAAAGCAATTAAAGTGGACCTGTCACTCTAAAACAAGTGTATTTTGTTTTACAGGGGATTAAAATTTGGCTATATGCTGTAACAGCCTTTTTCTGAAAAATGAACCTTTACGTTTTGTTGGAACAGTCTGACCCATTATGCTAATTCCCTGAGCAGTATGCTAATTCCGTTTGAGGCAATAAACACGTCCCCAGTGTGTGGGCTCTGTCTAAATTAATTCATAGCACAGCGTGCGGTAATATTGGCCCATCACAGAAGCTAATTAGCATAAAGTGTCAGACTGTGCCACTGATATATAAAGGTTAATTTCTCAAAAACTATATAATTATAAAAGCAATGCGTTGCCTAACCCTCTGGCACTCAAAAGGTTAAGGTGTCAGGTGCAATTGAAACTTTACTGAAAATAGACCCATAAATAAAAACGTTACATGATCGTTTGAAGATAGCAACAAATTTATCCGCACGTGAACACTCCAGAAATGTAACAACATTAAGCTTGTATTGGAAATATAAAATCATAGGGACAAAGAGAATGCTATGGGTATATCACCCCAGTGTACCCAACGTGTTTCGGACCCATCTGGTCCTTAATCATAAGCTACCTGTTACCTGAGTGGTTTAAAGTGTTGCAGTGTTTGTCCTTTACATGATCATTTGAATTGATAATTGAGATAACCAGTGAAGGCCCTACAATATATGTAGAATAAGTACCTGCTTAACGTCTCCACTTGGTCAGAGGGCCCCACGTGCTTATACAGCCCCGCTGCCGTATGTAATAGGGTTGCACCGATACCGTCAATGGTATCGGTGCCGATACCAGCATTTGCGCGAATACTTGTACTCGCGCAAATGCGGCTGATGCCAGCACCGATACCCTGTGTCAGGGTCGGTGCTGCAGAGAGGGAGCCCGGGGAGCTGCTCACAATGCCCCCCGTGTCCGGCTAGGCGAAGACCAGGCAGTACCTGCTGCTGCATACCTTGCACATCTCTCCCGTTACTGTACCTCCCTGTGTTACGGTACTCCTTTACCGTGTGCAATCCAGTCCGTGGGTTTTGAGTCTCAGTGTGTCAGTGCTCCTCCACATCGTTATAGTGATCGCTTGGTCTTCCGCTTTGGGTTCAGTTTGGCGCATCCGGTAGGCTGCCGAGTCCTGACCATAGCATTCACATTAACCCTTTTTGGGTACCTAAGGCACACGGTGGTGGATAGTCTCAGTAGGGCCTCCGTTCCTGGCACAAGATCTGACTCGCCCTTTTGTAGCCTCCAGTAGGCGTCCACCGTTGCATCCTCCGCTCAGGTGTACCTTGCCTGTTTGCTGCTGCCGTTCTGTCATTGTAGCCTCCTGCTGCCTATAGGCAACATAGGGCCTCCGCTATTCTGGGCTGTGTAGTCAGTGGCTCCACTGGCCCTATTGGACTCTATTACATTGTTCGATCTAAGTTACCTGACCTGTGTCAGTATTGTGATTGTATGTCCATACTGGACCCGTGTGGGTTAACTAGCTTGTAACCTGTCCTGTGTCAGTTATTGCTGCTAATTTCTGGACCCTTAAGGGTTACACCATTCCTTGTGTGCTTTAATAAAATTGTGTTTTACCAACATCTACAGTGTCTGAGTGTACTGAAACGTAACAGTAGGCAGGAACAATTCTAGAATATTATTCAGGGGGTGGAGCCTCCTTTCCCTCCTTGGCTGCAGCTAGCCAACCAGCTCCAGAAAGATTTGAGACACTAACTATTGACTAGATAGTAGAAGAGAAGATGACTCCTGTGAGCATGACCCCGAAGGACCCCCACAGTCTGCCACAGGAGAACCTAGCATGGTCAGGGTGGGAGACCAGTAACCTGTATGGACTAAGAGAAAAGGATGTAACAGGTAAGACTAAAATCCTCTTTTCTCTGTTGTCCAATACAGGTTACTGGTAACTTTGGGATGTCCAACCACTGAGTTTCCCAGAGGCGGGAAGTAAGGTAAGGACCAGGCGCAAGGCCCCCAAAGTCACCAGAGCAGATATGAACAATCAGATCAGAGATAGCCCAAAAAACAATGAAGTGTCTACGGACACCGAACAGGGGTAACACCCCAACTGTTACACAGCACACTGAACTAGAGCCAACAGGGCTCAAAAGTGAAGGAAGCACCAAGCCGAAGAAAATCCTAGACAGGCAAGACTGCCTCCAGGATCTTCCTCCCAGAGCTGGCGTCAGCCAATGCCAGCACATCAACATGGCAATGCTTCGAAAAGGTGTGCACAAACGACCAGGTGGCAGCCTTACACATCTGACCAACAGAGGCCTAATTCTTGTAAGCCCAAGAGGACCCAATAGATCGAGTAGAATGAGCCATCACCCTGAAGGGGATAGGCTTCTTCCTCAGCTCATAAGCCTTATGAATAGTGGACTTGATCCAAGAAGCAATGGTCACCTTGGATGCAGGTCTTCCTGCCCTAGGACCCTCAGGAATGACGAAACAACGCGTCTGATTGCCTGATAGACTCAGTGCGATGTACATAAATCTTGAGACAACGCACCACGTCTAACAAGTGGAGATCCCTCTCCTTGTCAGAGGTGGGGTCAGGGCAGAAAGAGGGCACCACAATCTCCTGATTGATGTGGAACTCCGAAACCACCTTCGTGAGAAACTCCTGACAGGTGCAAAGCACCACCTTGTCCTTGTGAAACACCAAATAGGGTGGTTTACAGGACAGAGCATGTGACTCAGCGACCCGACGGACAGACACAATCGCCAGGAGAAAAGCCATTTTCCACGTCAACAGTCGTAGAGGAATAGTAGCCAAAGACTCAAATGGAAGGCGCTGAAGAACGCCCAAAACCAAGTTAAGATCCCATGGAGGAGCAGGAATCTTGAAGTCAGGACGAGTATGAGCAACGCCCTGGAAGAAAACCTTAACATCAGGAAGGATGGCAATGCGCCTCTGAAAGAAAACAGAGAGAGCAGAAGTCTGAACCTTAAGGAAACTCAAGCTGAGGCCTTTTATCCACACCGTCCTGCAAAGAAGCCAGGACCATAGGCAGATCAAATTCCTGAGACAGGTCCTTGTCAGCACACCAAGATAGGAAGGTCGACCAGACAAAATGGTAGATTTTGGAAGAAAAAGGTTTGTGGGCACTGAGCTTAGTAGCCACCACACCAGAAGAAACCCTTTCTTCCTCAATATTGAGGATTCAATTTCCAAGCCATCAAGGCTAGACAATGAACATCCTCCTTCCACAGGTAACCCTGTAGAAGAAGATCCTGACGGCAAGGGAGCTGGAATGGCTCTGCCACTGAAAGATCCAGAAGCTCCAGAAACCAAGCTTGGCGAGGCCAGTACGGAGCAATCGGAATGACTGGACAATGCTCCAGTCGTAATTTCCGTAACACCCTGTGCAACATTGGGAGGGGAGGAAAGATGTAGTCCAGAGGGAATAACAAAGGAATGAACATTGCATCCACTGCGAGAGCAGAACCTCTGAGCCTTCCTGTTGTGTCTTGTCGCCATCTGGTCAATGTAAGGAAGACGCCATTTCTGAACAATGAGGGAGAACACCTCTGGATGCAGCTCCCACTCTCTGCTGTCCACTGTGTGTCAACTGAGGAAGTCCGTCATGACGTTGTCTATGCCAGGAATGTGCACTGTGGATACGGCAGGAACGTGTTCTTCTGCCCAGGACAAAATAGCCTTGACCTCTAACCAAGCGGCGAGACTTCTTGTTCCGCCCTGCTTGTTGATGTAAGCCACGGCTGTGGCGTTGTCGGACTCTACCCAGACTAGACATTCTTCCAGCTGGGGAGTCCAATGACGAAGGGCATGGAACATCGTCCGATGCTCCAACACGTTGATGGGAAGGAGAGATTCTTCCGGAGACCACCGGCCTTGTGCACTCAGGTGACCTAGAACCGCTCGCCATCCGGAGAGGCTGGCATCCATCGTCACCGTGGTCCAGAAGGAAACTAGGAAGGACTTGCCCTTCAGCAGATCGGAGAGGTCGAGCCATCAGGACAAACTCAGTTCCACATGAAGAGGAAGTGACACCAACGTCCTCAGAAGGTCCGGCTGACCTTTGCACACCTGGATCACAAACATCTGGAGTTCCCTGGTGTGCGCCATAGCAAACGGTACCGTTTCTATGGTGGAAATCAATTTCCCCACTACAGATGACAGCTTCTTGGCTGGAACTGGATCTTGAGCCAGGATCGCAGAAACCCAGTGGGCGATCTGGTGAGCCACCTCATCCATGAGAAACACCATGTTGTTCTGGGTATCGAAGTGGAGGCCCAGGAAGACCAGACGCTGGGATGGGACAAGATTTGATTTGTCCAAGTTGATGATCCACCCGTGATGGGTGAGAGCATGAATGCATTGCTGAACCTGCTGATGAAGAATTTCCGCAAAAGGGGCTTTCAGAAGCAGGTCATCCATGTATGGAGTTATTCTGATGCAGTCTCTGTGGAGGATGGACACTGTCGTCAGACCAAATGGAAGAGCTGAAAACTGAAAATGCCCCTGGTCGCAGGCAAATCGGAGGTACTGCCGGCTCTCTGGATAAATGGCAATGTGAAAGTACGCGTCCTGAAGATGTAGAGATGCAAGGAATTCTCCCGGGGACATGGCAGCAATCACCGTTTGTAGAGACTCCTGGTGATAATGAGTCCGGATCACAAAGGAATTGAGATCCTTCAAATCCAAAATGGGATAACAACCGCCATCCTTCTTGGAGACAACAAAGAGGTTTGAGTAAAAACCCATACATCTGTCCTGAACTGGAACCGGCTCCAGAACGTCCTAGTCCAGAAGAGCCTGAACAGCGCTGTCGAACAGACGGCGTTTCTCTGTGCCTTGAGGCGTATGAGAAGGAAGGAAGCGAAAAGGAGGAAGAGAGACGAAAGGGATCCTATACCCTTCCACCACCACCTGTAAAACCCATGGGTCCGCCACTGAATCCTCCCAAATGCTGTGATAGTGATGCAGACAACCACCCACAGCAGAGCAATGCATTGCGTACCCCTCTGGCACTCAAAGGGTTAAAATGTAAAAAAAAAAAAAAAAAAATATGTTGAAGTTTTATCCCCCTGAGAAAAACAAGGGTACTCCCCCACTGCTGAAAGATGTTTCATACAAAAGTTATTACAGCTCAAAGTTGATTTTTTTAGGTGAAATCTTACAGTGGCCTGAAATTGTACAGTGGTGCTGTTGCTACACCATCCTATGGAGATTTATGGTCCCGGGACCAGAGCTGTCCATAGTATGGTGTAGCAACAGTGCCACTGTACTGGGTCCTTATGGCTCGCCAACCCATGATATGCCAGGACAGTCAATTTTCCTTAAGAGGTTAAAGGAGCAGTAAACTTTTTTTTATGAAAACTCATATTTTTACAGAGCATTTCCTGCTGTCAGAGGTTTTATTAAAAAAAAATAGCAGTTTAAATAACCAGGAAGTGAATTTACTGTGTTTACTTCCTGACAGTTCTAACTGACAGGAAGTGACTCAGCAGTTTCTATCACATTCTATAGAGAACTGTATGTCTCTGACTTTCCTCTCCATTAGAATCTAACAGGAAATCTAATTAGAATTTGACCACTAGAGGGCACTGCTCATGTGTAAAAACAAAAAAAAACAAAAACAAAAACATGGGTTTAAACTGTAATAACTCTGGAAATATAAATCTCTGGGCAGTGGGAGTACCCTTATTTTACTCAGTAGGAAAATCCCTAAAATATATATTTTTTTTTTTCATAAAAAAAGTTTACTGCTCCTTTAAGGAAAAATAAACATAGCCTATTAAAAGGGATAGTAATGGATTAGTTTTACTAAATTTAATATTGTAGATCTTAAAAAAAAATTAAATCAGTTGATGCCACTCTGATCTCTCATACTTGTATAGTTGGAGAGATATAACTGGCCCCCTTCTGGCCATTTCACAGAAATCAGCTCTCTAGTTGACAGCAGCAGATTCTGGTCATCTGACTGGCCGGCGGCTCTTCAGCGGATCTGAAATAGCTCTATCTAAAATGAAATACTTCATTGGAACGGTCTACAAACTGTACTTGCAAACCAGCTGTACTTGCAAACCAATGAAGTATTTAGTTTTTGATTGCGCTTTTCGCCGGCCAGTCCTGGGACCAGAATCTGCTGCTGTCAGCTAGAGGGCAGACTTCTGTGAAAAGGCCGGGAGGGGGGAACTTTAGAAAAGTATCTCTCTCAAACTATACAAGTTTGAGAGATTGGAGTGGCATTTATTTTTTTTAAGATCTACAATATTACATTTAGTAAAATTAATCCATTACTATCCCTTTAACCCCGTCACTTAACGCCCGTCTAACATTTTTTTTTTTTTTTACAAAGAATCCGGAGTCCCCGAACGGCGCGCAGCCGCGCGGGGAGCCGGATTTCCGGGACGTACATGTACGTCCTCTGTCACTAAGTGACAGCCACACAGGACGTACATGTACGTCCTGTGTCACGAAGGGGTTAAAGCCCCACTTAACTTATTATGACCAAAAAAAAAAAAAAACTCAAGGACCCCTCTACATTTTTTCCTCATGCCTTTTTTCAAAATACAACACCTTCAAGGGCAGAATTCATAAGGGACATTAGGAATGTCTGCCCGTTGTAAGGTAAGTGTGTGCATGGGGGCTATTATAAATTCTCCTTTAATGCAGGTCGAAGGCAGTAGCGTGAGCGTGTATGAGCTTCCTTTTCCTCTGCTCTTTGTTTCACCTTATGTACTAAACAGTACGCTGGTGAAACGGCCCATTTGCTGCACTTTAAATAGTGGAGGGGGGATAGGAGTTTACTGGGATTAAAGTTTGAACGACAGCAGGGTGTGTGCGCAGTAAGTACTAGTGATATCATGTGCTCTACTATATACACCTCAAGGTGGAGGTAAACGCCAGCGGAATAGGACATTCCAGATAACCGCGCTGGACATACCATTCAAATGTATAGAAATGTTTTATATGCTCCCAATGTGCAGTTGGTTTGATGGATTACTCCACTATTAAGTTATGCATATGGCATTTGAAAAGTTACTCATGACCAATGTGATTAGGACACAAAAGTGATGTGAAAGAAGCTTTTGTACATCGAGGCTCATGAACCAACACATGACTAATCAGGGCAAGCTCAGGCCATGCCAATTTTAAATTGGTCACTCCATCACAAGGTACAATTATTCATCCCTTATCCATGCCTGTCTGCTTTGTTGTCAATAAATAGCCAAGGACGCTCTTGTTCCGAGGCAGTCAGTGAGAGGGGCAGACAATGAGCTAATTGGTACAGAGTTCAAACTAATCAATATGGAGAAGGGGAACTTCACAGCACACACTGGTACATAAGTAATATCACAGTATGGAGAAAGGGAAGATCATGCTGAGACATACGTAATATCACAGTATGGACAAAGGAAAAATCAGAGCCCACATTGAGACATAATATCACAATATGGACAATGGGAAGATCAGAGCCCACACTGAGACATAAGTAATGTCACAATACGACCAGGGGAAGATCAGAACCCACACTGAGACATAAGTAATGTCACAATACGACCAGGGGAAGATCAGAGCCCACACTGAGACATAAGTAATGTCACAATACGACAAGGGGAAGATCAGAACCCACACTGAGACATAAGTAATGTCACAATACGACCAGGGGAAGATCAGAACCCACACTGAGACATAAGTAATGTCACAATACGACCAGGGGAAGATCAGAGCCCACACTGAGACATAAGTAATATCACAATACGACCAGGGGAAGATCAGAACCCACACTGAGACATAAGTAATGTCACAATACGACAAGGGGAAGATCAGAGCCCACACTGAGACATAAGTAATGTCACAATACGACAAGGGGAAGATCAGAGCCCACACTGAGACATAAGTAATGTCACAATACGACAAGGGGAAGATCAGAACCCACACTGAGACATAAGTAATGTCACAATACGACAAGGTGAAGATCAGAACCCACACTGAGACATAAGTAATGTCACAATACGACAAGGGGAAGATCAGAACCCACACTGAGACATAAGTAATGTCACAATACGACAAGGGGAAGATCAGAGCCCACACTGAGACATAAGTAATGTCACAATACGACAATGGGAAGATCAGAGCCCACACTGAGACATAAGTAATGTCACAATATGGACAATGGGAAGATCAGAACCCACACTGAGACATAAGTAATGTCACAATACGACAAGGGGAAGATCAGAGCCCACACTGAGACATAAGTAATGTCACAATACGACAAGGGGAAGATCAGAGCCCACACTGAGACATAAGTAATGTCACAATATGGACAAGGGGAAGATCAGAGCCCACACTGAGACATAAGTAATGTCACAATACGACAAGGGGAAGATCAGAGCCCACACTGAGACATAAGTAATGTCACAATATGGACAAGGGGAAGGTCAGAGCCCACACTGAGACATAAGTAATGTCACAATACGACAAGGGGAAGGTCAGAGCCCACACTGAGACATAAGTAATGTCACAATACGACCAGGGGAAGATCAGAGCCCACACTGAGACATAAGTAATGTCACAATACGACAATGGGAAGATCAGAGCCCACACTGAGACATAAGTAATGTCACAATATGGACAATGGGAAGATCAGAACCCACACTGAGACATAAGTAATGTCACAATACGACAAGGGGAAGATCAGAGCCCACACTGAGACATAAGTAATATCACAATACGACAAGGGGAAGATCAGAGCCCACAATGAGACATAAGTAATGTCACAATACGACCAGGGGAAGATCAGAGCCCACACTGAGACATAAGTAATGTCACAATACGACAAGGGGAAGATCAGAGCCCACACTGAGACATAAGTAATGTCACAATATGGACAAGGGGAAGATCAGAGCCCACACTGAGACATAAGTAATGTCACAATACGACAAGGGGAAGATCAGAGCCCACACTGAGACATAAGTAATGTCACAATACGACAAGGGGAAGGTCAGAGCCCACACTGAGACATAAGTAATGTCACAATATGGACAAGGGGAAGATCAGAGCCCACACTGAGACATAAGTAATGTCACAATACGACCAGGGGAAGATCAGAACCCACAATGAGACATAAGTAATGTCACAATACGACAAGGGGAAGATCAGAGCCCACACTGAGACATAAGTAATGTCACAATACGACCAGGGGAAGATCAGAGCCCACACTGAGACATAAGTAATATCACAATATAGACAATGGGAACTCTCTGCCTTTTAAAGTACAGCCAACCAATCAAAAGTCGCCAATGACGACATGGCTAACAGACCATGTAGGGGACTTTAATCATGTGATATCAGGAATGAGTTCTCTACAAAGTCCGCTTGGGCTGTGTTGCTATACTTAATCCCGACTGGACAGCCTTTGATGGGACTATACTGTAGCTTCTTTTTTATGATGAGCACTTGCTATTGGGCAGTGGTAGAGCAGTTTGAATCTGTGTATTGACATTGGTTTCATGCCCTGTCTTACTGGCCGGAGTTTCTGGCTACAGTCCTGTGATATTAAGATTTAGTCCCCTACAAGGTCCATTAGAGTCATGTCATCACTGGCAATTTTTGATTGGTTGGCTGTACTTTAAAAGACATCGAGCGTTCGTTCACAGAATCATCCAGGGATCATGAGTAAGCATTTTCAATGCGAAATGCGTGGATCTGTCTGAGCTGTTATCTTGTCACATCTGACTGTATGTACCTATCGCTAACTAGCCTCTCCATTAGCTATTTTTGTTGACGGTTATAATTGTGAAGGTATGCTTTTTAATCACTAATAAAGTTGTTGATTTTACATATGGACTGATTTGACTATTTGGTGGTTGTGCGTGATACCAATACTACTGTTGTGGTATCATGTTAGTCACATAAAAAACAGGAGACTGATACAGTAAATATGATCCCTTTATTGGCTATTTGAGTAACTTTAGGGCGCAAGATTTAAAGACAATTTAGAGCTCTTTTTCACGCATAGTAAGAATGAAGAATGTTGTCTTGAAATCTTGCATCCTAGAGCCACTAAAGGTATCATACTTATCCTACCAGTCTCCTGCTTTTTCGGTTTACAACGGAAATATCACTGCTTGTACCCACACAGAAAAAGCAACACTTTCCCCTCTGCCTGAGGTAAAAAATAGCAGGAACCTAGATAGTATGCAGTCACTTAGTGCAATGTAGTACATAAAACTGGAATCTCATGCCCTGCGAGTCTGACTCTTCACCCTGAGATTTGGGTAAACTCATAGGGGGTTATGCACTAAGTCATGATAAATAGGTGATAAAGTTGAGATAACTTCTCCAGTGATATCACTTCTCCAGTTCCTATGTTATTCTATGGAGCCAATGCACTACGATTTCTAAATCTGGAGAAATCTTAGTGCATTGGCTCCAAAGAATAATATAGGAATCGGAGAAGTGATATCACTGGAGAAGTCACCTCCACTTTATCATCTCTTTATCACAGCTTAGTGCAGCTCTCCCCTGGAGTTTTAGCATCAAACCCCATGACTTGTCTGACATGGATAACGAGCAGTAAACAGGAACATACTGCATGATCCCTTTGAGTGCCAGAGGGGTGCACAACGCATTGCTTTGCAATGAGTTGTGTACCCCTCTGGCATTCAAATGTTAATACGTTTTTGATCATCTTTGTATCATCTGTAATAATATCCAGTATTTGTGACCAAACCAAAAACCTACATCTTGAGTCAATGGTAACAGGGGATGAAGCAATCACTTACCCAACGAAACTACGGCGACACTCTCTGGTAGGAAATGGAGTCTGTATCTGATAAGAAGATGCACCAATATGATGCAAATAGCTGAGAAGAAACAAAAACACAAATTTATTACACAAGAGCAATACAATGAACTACAATACAACACAATGCACCCTGTGCCCAAAAGGCAAAAATGTGGCACTTCTGCAGTAAACCAACTGCCTGATCCTGTATAATAATTCGCTAAATGTGTGTTTGTCAGAAGCAGTCATGCTCAGTAGAGACGACTGCCCGCTCCATGGCCGATAATGGAGTGGGGCTCTGAATTCAGACTGTAGTCCTCTCTGCGCACCGGTCTGAATTCGGACGCCCCACTCCGTATCAGCCGCGGCGCGGGCAGTTTCTACTGTGCATGACTGCACCGCGGCCGTTGCTGGGTGGCATTGTGGCCTGTGTACACGGACTCTTCAACTAGTAACTAATAAATAAATGTACCCTAAATCCCCATTGATTTAAAATATCCATTTAACTCAATAGGCATTTGGGGACTTATTTGTCGTCTGTGATGCAGTCGGTTTGTGCCACAATTGCTCCAGTTTTCGGAGGTACACAAGGCCCTCATGAAGCTACAGAGGTGCAACACAAGAGGAAACCAACCGCACCAGAATGGATGGATGAAAAGATCCCAAATTCCCATAGTTAGAAATAGGGCTTTTACAGTGATATTAACCCTTCTTTTACTTTACAAATTAAGCACTTGTAGAACATAAAAAAAAATCAAAAAAAAAAATCAGATGGATATACTTATTTATATATTTTCATTTTTCTTTTTTTCCCCCCAGAACACTGTGGTCCCTAGACCTGTTTACAGAGAGCTTTCTGTCAAGGATTGTAAAAGCAAGGATAGTGATTAAAAAAAAAGATATTGTAAAAAGCTACAGTGTAAAAAAGGGGTCACATACAGAGCACTCAGTGCTACATGGCTAGTGTTACATTGTATCAATGTTCTGCTTTGATTGTCTGCTGACCAGAAAACTCTCTGGAAGCAGATATCCCAGGAGGTTGCTGTTAAGGAGATAAATATGTAAATGACAGGTAATAACAAAACACAAATCATAAAAAGTATACAGGCAATCTGACTCTAATTATTAACCCTTTGAGTGCCAGAGGGGTACACAATGCATTGCGAACCCCTCTGGCACTCGAAGGGTTATGCACTTGAAGAACATGTAAAGTCAGAATAAAGGTTTACTGTTACTTTAACCCCTTGAGTGCAAGAGAGGTCTCAAGGCATTGCAAAGCAATGCTTAGAGGGCCTTTCCATCATTCAAGTGGTTAAAAGCCCCATATTAAATTAACCCTTTGAGTGCCAGAGAGGTATCCAACACATTCCAAATCAACAAGTTGGATACCCCACTTACACTCAAAAGGTTCTTGAGAATTTGTAACCCCCCCCCCCCCCATACTGGTGCACTTGGTTTGTTCCTGAATTGCTCCTCTTTGGCCAGCTGAATACAGCCCTGTGGACCTGACACCTTGAGTCATGTTTGCATATCTGAAAATGTAATTAAAAATTGCTTATGTGTCATGTTAACCAAAAGACCAGAAAATGTGCAATTAAAGAGATAGTTATCCTTGGTACTGCTAATTTATGCCAATATCAGTACCAGTGTGGTTTCTTATGCTAATTATGGTTTTCCAGTGCTGTTTCGTATGCCAATTAAAGGGATAGTAATGCATGAAGTAAAGTTCAGCACACAGCATAATTAACATATGAAACATCACTGAAAAGGCTTAAAAGGATAGTAATGCTTGAAATGCATAGCGCTATATTTTAACACTTAGAGTGTTGTAGTTCAATAGCAATTCAAGCAGAAAGGATCCCCTCTCCCGCCCCTTCTGGCTGCTTTCCACTGAATCTGGGATCCGTTCGTGGGACCGGACGGATGCGAGGGACAATCTTCACACAGTAAGTATAAGGAAAGCCCCGCCCCCTTGACAAAGGAAGGCAGGATTTTCCTTTTGCTTACTGAAGATTGTCCCTCTATGCGCTCCATCAGGACCAGACTGAGAGGCAGCGCGAGCAGCCATAAGGGGGATTCTTTCTGCTTGAACTGCTATTGAACTACAAAACTGTAAGTGTTAAAATATAGCGCTATGCATTAGAAAAAGTATAAGACTTGGAGCTGAACTTTACTTCAGGCATTACTATCCCTTTAAGTCTTTTCAGTGATGTTTCATATGCTAATTACACTCTGTGCTGCACCAAGATCCGTTCACTTTTCCCATTAATCAAAGTGTGATTATTTCCTATACATTCGTGCCGGACTTTTGGTTAACTGTTTAAAGACCAGCTGGCACGTTTTTTTTTTGCGCAATGAATTCCGGGATCCCCAAGCGGCGTGCAGCCACGTGGGGACCCAGGACTCCATGACGTGCCAGGACACTCACTGGTCCTTAACTGCCATAATCACTGTGACGGTCCTGGCACATCATTGGTCGTTAAAGCGGAACTTTCACCGAAACACATGTGTTCTTTAATTCACTTACATTGCCGATTCAAGCTTTGCTGGGTTTCGGTTTTTTAAAAAAACTCAATAGAAATTAAGTTTGAGGGTTAACTTTATCCCTCTTCTCCTCATTCTGATCAGCACCATTTTGCCGATGAGAATGCAGGAGATCCTCCTCCCCGCTGGTCCGTCAGTAAGTTGGAGAACTCTCATTGGCTAGATATCGATCTCTACCAATGAGAGTTCTCCAGCTTACTGACGGACCAGCGGGGAGGAGGATCTGTTATGTATTCTCATCGGCACAAATTGTGCCGATCAGAACGAGAATATGTGAAGAGGGAAAAGGTAAAACCCTCAAACTTATTTTCTATTGCGTTTTTTTAAAAAACCAAAACACAGCACAGTTTGCATCGGTAATCTACGTGAATTAAAGAAAACGTGTTTAGGTGAAAGTTCCCCTTTAAGGGGGTTAACATGACTCATAGGCACTTTCGAATGACGTTTTCGATTTTGTAATCGACAAAGTGGCCTTGAGCTACGTAACGCGTAGGGTAGAATAGAGGTCTAATAGTAATCTTTTATAATTCATTGTATGTGCACGTGTATTTTAGTTTATGTGTATTTTATTGTCTGTATGTATAGACTTATTAAATTTTATACTTTTTGATACAATGGTGTTTTTGCCATAGTCTCTATATGATATCTAGTGAGGCCTATTCCCTAGAGAGTCCTTCCAATCGGTAGATACTGGGAGTTAGAGGTTTCCCAGCCCCAATATATATCCCTGTAGCCATACTTTGTGGATATAAAGATCAAGGAAGTGGGTGCGGAGTGGAAGACCTTACCCAGGAGGAAAAGGTACGAAGACGGGCATCCAGCCTTACAGATACCTGCACTGGGGGTAATCCAGTGGATGCATTTATATTTAGAGGCGAGTCTATGCCTCTGGAACATGTTGGAACATGTGAGTTGAATAGTAGAGCACTTACAGGGTGATTACCAGTGGTGACGGTTCCAATAAGTTATCACAGTCTGCACTTAGAGCGTGTGTGCTCTTCCCTTCTTTGTGTTATCTTACATATGTGCGTGGGGAGCCGAGGTGTCAGCGGTTCCACTGGAAGAGCAGCACCGCAGCCAAGAAAGATTTAAAGTTCTTTTTGGACTCTTTCTTTAGATTCAAATTGGGACTGGTAGGATAACAGAGACTTATTTGTGGGATCTAGCGCTCACACAAGTGGTTTCTCTGTGTTTAAAAAATATGTCAAGGTGAAAGGTCCACTTTAACACAGCTATGTCCTAATCGTGTTTACAAAGAGCTGTCACTCAGAAGCAATTATTGTAAAAAGCCTTAAGGCAAATCATAATAGAATGGCCGATCAAGGAAGCATAACAAAATGCATATTAAATGTATTTCAGACCAAGGGCTCACTAATTAAGCAGCAACTTAAGCTGAAGCATATGATTAGACCATATGACAGCAACGATGCTCAGCTTTCCAGCATGACTGCATATGACTGAGGTCCGTGTGACCACAAAGATCAGGGGATTGCTGGCAGACATGAGGGCAAGAAAATTAAAAGGCAATAATCATGTTTTTATGAAATTTATTCCAATGGGAACATATGAAAAAAAAAAAAACCAACAGCTCTTAATCTATCAAAACAAACACGAAAAAACATAATTAGCAAATCAAGAGCATTTTATTGAACCAAAAAAAAAAAACTTGGAAATTAAAAAGCAAAAAGACATTAATATTCTCAATCATGTAAACAAAATAATGGAAAGTCATGGTTAAAGTTCTGCAAACATAACCCTATGAGTGCCAGAGAGTTTTCCAGCATACTGCGTTTCATACCTTTCTAGCACTTAAAGGGTTAAAGTGGACCTTTAAGAGAAACTTTATTCATTTTAAACAAAGTGAAGAACTGCCTACAAGTTGTACCAGATAATTACTAGCAATATTAGAATGGCTTTGCCCATGTGGTTAATAAAGCAACTCAAAATATCCCATGTAGTTGTATCTACGAATAAATAAACATAGATTGTTTTATAAAGGAAGTGTGTTATGAGGACAGACACTGCAGAAGACATTGTGAGCAAAAGTAGCCATTAGGTGTGTGTTATCTACCGCACTGAAACCCACTGCATTGGATACGTGTCTGGCAGTAATAGGGTTAAAAAAATAAAAGTGGATTTACACCATTTTCTCTTAACATCCAGGCAAACCCAGAAAGGAAGCAATGTTTTTAATGACTGGCTTGTTGAATTTTCAGTGCTTAGCCTTTTGAACTCCAAAAAGTATTGCAAAGCACTGCCTTACATAACTCTCAATCAGTGAGTGTGCGTGTGGGAGAGCATGTGAGCGTGAGTATGTGTGAGCGTGAACATGCCTGCATATATCGTTGCGCGTATAGCATTTAGTGTATAGCTACTAGCATAGAGAAATTTACCTATAGTATTTTGTGTATAGCATTGTGCATTGCATGCATACCGTGTGTTTGTGTGTGACTGTGTGTACAGGAGTGTATTGTGTCTATGTGTATTGTGATTATGTGTGTATGTGTATTGTGTGTGTCTGCATGTATATGTGTGTGTATTGTGTGAGTGTATTGTATGTACTAGGGCTGCAACTAACGATTATTTTGATAATCGATTAGTTGGCCGATTATTTTTTCGATTAATCGATTAATCGGATAAAAAAAAAACAATATGCTAATTTTTCATTATTTAACCCCTTAGGGTCTGACAATCCAGCGGTGTCTGGTCCTTTAAGGACCAGACAGACGCGTTCGACGTGGGGCGCACATCGAAAGGAGGACTGAAAGAGATCGCTCCGGTCTTGGAGCGATCAATTTCAGTCCACGGTATTACTCACCGCGCTCCTGCAGGAGCGCGGTGAGTAAAAGTACGTGACGTACCAGGACCGTCACTGGTCCTTAAGTGCCGGACCAGCGCGACGGTCCGGGTACGTCAAAGGACGCAAAGGGGTTAAACTGATTTAATGAACAAACAGTGTTAAAAACAAACGGCAGAATAAAAAAACTTTACACATTAACATGTGTCATTGTTATTATTTCACCATGGGGTCTATGCACCTCTTTCTCCCCCTTGCGCCTCAATTTCTCCCCCCTTGTACTTCTCTCTCTCTCCCCCCTTGTGCCTCTTTCTCCCCCCTTGTACCTCTCTTTCTCCCCCCTTGTACTTCTCTCTCTCCCCCCTTGTACTTCTCTCTCTCTGTCTCCCCATGTACTTTTCTCTCTCTCTCTCTCCCCCTTGTATAACTCTCCCCCATACCTCTTTTTCACTTTTCCGCATTGATGACATCCGTGCGCAACCACTTCCAAGCGGAGACGCTGCGTTGAGAGTGCAGGGGTTTTCTTCCTCAGTCTGGGCGCCAGTTTTAAACTGGCCTCAGAACAGAGGAAGAAAATACCTGCAAACTCCACGCGGCGTCTCCGCGTTTGGCATGGTTGCACACCGGATGTCATCAATGCGGGAAGTAAGAAGACAGCATCCGGCGGCTGTGGGGCTGCTGGGCGGCACAACGAATCGATAATGAGAATCGTTGGCAACGATTCTCATTATCGATTTTTATCGATTTTATCGATTCGTTGTTGCAGCCCTAGTATGTACATATTGTGTTTGTATGTGTATGTATATTGTATGTGTTCATAGTAGCCCCTGCATCTCCTTGAATTGCTTTGCAATGTGTTGTGTACCCGTCTGGGATTCAAAGGGTTAAGTCAGCAGCACCAATTAGCATCTAAAAGGCATTTTTAATGCATTTTCTGGGGAGACCTTGAGTCAGCGACTATCGTTCCTCACTGTAAGTGATGGAAACCGCACTACCAGGTGAGCAGACTAGAGAACTGCAGTTTAATTTAAAAAATAAAAAAAACAACTTTGAGCTGCAATACCTTTTGCATGAAAACTCTCCCAGCAGTGGGAGTTACCCTTGTATTACTCAGCAGGAAAAGCTCTATAACAGAGCAGTAAACAGTGAACCACTCACTAAATGATTTGGTACAGACTCATCATGGGCAGTCTCTACTGAGCATGACTGTGTTGTTACAAACTTTCTAGCGATTATTTGGATACTGTTGTTCTTGCCATAAGATGGACTTTCTACAGATACAGGAAATTTGATGAAAATAATGGTAACACAATTTGTAAAATGTGATGAAACAAATGTAACAGAAGCACTTTTCTTCTCAACTTTGGCACTAAAAATCTTTTACACATCTACAAACGCTAAAAAACCCTGCTAAATAGATTATAATATTTGTCTTGATTTTAGAAATACCCAATGTTGACGTGTTTTTCTAATGTTTTTGTCAAGTTATATGGCAATAACTAAAAGCAGCAAAAATTGAGGCGTCCCAAAACTTATCCCCCCGGTAGTGTTTAAAGTGCTGGGATACTAAGTACAAACATAATAAATACATGTTTAATTATAATAAGGCTTGTTTGATTATAATAAGGCATGTTGTGTACAAATAAAACCCTTCCTTTGCATTTAAGGAAGAACGTCTAGTGCAGGGGAGAACAATTCTTTTCTCCTGAGGGCCATATCTCTGTTCAAAATCAATGTGGAGTGCAGCACATGCACTTTATAAGCAATCATGTGTCTGGTACAGAATAAAGCCCAGTGCTCTGATCTCCACCATTAGGTCCCAGACCCAGGTGCACCTCCACATACACACGCATACCTATACATTCACTGGGTCCCTGAATAGGGAGGTTCCACATTCAGCACCATGGATGGTGCATGGCTTGCAGCTAGCTAAGGACAGATACAAGCCCTACACTGTAGCCAGATGGGTTCAAGGCAGTCTGCATGTAGTTAAAAATAGCACTGTCTCTGACCATGTGCATAAAGTCTCAGGAAAATGGCCTCCACCACAGGGGGTCGTCAGGACCAAGAAAATTGTCCAGAGAAACGCCAGCAATCTCCTGATTGGTTGATTGAAATCTCCCAGTTGAAGATTGCCACCACATTGCTTGATCCTGCCTCATAAACTAACTATTGAGACCAACATGTATAGGGGTGACAGATCCCCTTTAAAGGACTGTAGACTTGTTTTGATCCCAATTCAGATTAATTTTTGGGACTGATGATATGGACTTTTGCCACAGAAGGTTAAGCCAAGTAGCTTTGATTTAAAGCAGAACATCATTAAAAAAATTTGAGGAAAAAATGGAATCTCATTTTGGCACGTGGTGTTAAAAAAAATTACATTAAAGGGATAGTAATGTTTCACAAAACAGCAGCTCCAATTAATCTTCATAGTATTTGAGCCATAGAGAGTGTTATTTCAATACTACCAGAGTTGTGGTTCAAGAGTTATTGAATGATAAAGTATCCCCCTCCCGCCCCTTTTACCTAGTGTAAGCCACCTCTTCTCCGATGTGGAATCTGGTTGTAAGACCAGACAGATAACAGCAAGGGACAATCTTATTCCTATGAGAACAATGAAAGCCCTGCCCCCCTTGACAGGTTTTTCAGGTTTTTCCCTTATCTTAATTGAAGATTGTCCCTCTCTGCAGTCTACCTGGGCACCTTCCTTCTGATCTGGCTGAGCAGTGTTACATCAGTAAAAGGGGCGAGAGAGGGACACATTATCATTCAATTACTCTTGAACTACAACTCTGACAGAATTGAAATAACACTCTTCAAAGTCCAAATACTACGATGATTAATTAGAGCTACTTTTATTATGAAACATTACTATCCCTTTAAGAAAAAGGGAGCTTTCTATATTGATTGTCCCCCTTTTTCCCTTATTGTGTTATGTTATTTTCTTACAAAGTAATATTTCTCCCTCCTCCTATCATTTAGGCACTGTCAGGAATGAACAGAGCAGGAATGTTAGTTACATTACAGTGCAGATTCATATGCCAGTACAACATTCTCATTATGCTGTCAGAGTGCGAATCTCAGTCTTGTTCCGACCAGGCAGAAGGACCAAGTCTTAATTTAAAACTCTGGCAACGTAAGGAATTTACTAGAGTACAAGGTTTTCCTGCACAGTGACAAATGTATCAAGCTCAGCTTCCTCCTATCATGACAGCAGAAGAGAGAAAACATCTCTCAGCGATGCACCTTCCTGCATTCCCCAAAAAATCATGTTTCACATTCCTTACTTACAGCTGGCGTCCACCTAACCAGCCACTGACATCAAGTCAGCCACTGGACAGCTTCCCCCTGGATGTGGAGGACAGGATGCAATTCCTGGTACTAATAAATATTTCTGTCATTCCCCCCTCTCAGGAAAAGAAGACATGCAATTATTAGTGGGTGGAATTACATGCTGTAACTTTAACCCCTTGAGTGTCA
Source organism: Rhinophrynus dorsalis (assembly GCA_037306005.1). NCBI lineage: Eukaryota > Metazoa > Chordata > Amphibia > Anura > Rhinophrynidae > Rhinophrynus > Rhinophrynus dorsalis. The sequence continues at coordinate 168,472,776 of CM074727.1, read as the reverse complement.
GGTGGTGAGCAATGCATTGTTTCACAATGCACTGCACAGACCTCAGAATTCACAGGGTTATATTCATTTGGTGTTTGTGCACATAGTTCAAACTTGCTCCGAGTCAGAGCCAGGACTGTGCACTGCTTTTCCCTCTGGCAGTCAAAGGGTTAAAGTCCCAGTGGGCAATTCACCACCATGAAGAATTGTGCCTCTCCTTTTCCTGATGGAGATATGACATATGTATTTCTACCGGGAACTGCATCATGTCCTCAGCATCCAGGGAAAGTAGCCAACTAGATCCCTTTACTACTGATCCCTTCATTGTACCCACCTACCCATAACTCACCTCTCACCTACTACACCCCAAGGCAGATGAACTAAGGTTCGATGTAATGGTGGAATGTGTCTGTCGTTATCTGGAGATCACTTCCCCATGGAAACTCTGCCATATGCACTAATAATTATATATGCAAGGGGGGACATGGATCATAAGCATATGATGTTGGAGTAAAGCTTGAAGTGTTCTGTAATGTTTTGTTCTGCAGCTTGGTTAACCCCTTAAGGACCAGATGACGTGCTATGGCCATCCAGGTCCTTATACCCTTAAGGACCAGTGACGGTCATAGCACGTCACATACTTTTTACTTACAGCGCTCTGCCGGGGGCGCTGTAAGTAAAAACGGGGCCTGAAATTGACCGCTCCAAGACTGGAGTGGTGTCTCTTAGGCCCCAAAGCGGCATGCCGGTACGTGTAACAGGTGCGTCGGCAAGGATCAAAGCGGTCCTTAAGGGAAGGTAACTTCCCTGGACCGCTGGTCCTTAAGGGGTTAATAACCAGGCCGATATGAAATATGGAGGACTGTACTCCACTTTGAAATATGGCAAACTGTTCTCTAGGAGGACTGAAGACTGCACAGAATGCTGCTGCACAATCCACAATCTCAGGGACGCAAAATTGTTTCTGTGAGCTCAGTCACTGCCAGCTATCGGAGCTTTAGTGCATATGGTGCAATAGTCATATTTAACGCTCCGAGCGCCAGAGAGGTATCTGACATATTGCAAAGCAATGTATCGGAAACTTCTCTGGCACTCAAAGGGTTAAATACAAACATCCCCCCCCCAAGACGAAAAACATGGCTCTTTAACCCCTTAAGGACCACAGGGCATTTTTTTTCCTGGAAATGGAATCAGGGGTCCGGCTCCACTTCCCCACCAATCCCACTGTCTGTCGGAGTGCCTCAGGGATCAGTCCTGGGACCCTTGCTCTTCTCAATCTACACTGATTCCCTTGGCACAGTAATAAACTCCTCTGGGTTTCCCCAGACCTCTCCTCTTCCCTCCTGTCCCGAGTATCTGACTGTCTGTCTACTCTGTCTTCCTGGATGTCCTCCCGTCAACTTAAAGTTAACCTTGGCAAAGCCAAACTAATTATTTTCCTTCCCAATACAACAAGCCTCAACCCAGATATTACCCTCACTATTATCAACACTACCATCAAACTGACCCCTACAGCACACTGCCGGGGGTCACAATTGATTCCACCCTATCCTTCATTCCTCACATCCAGTCACTCTCCAACTCATGCCACCTCCACCTCCACCACATCTCTAGAATACGACCCTTTCTCACACAAGACACTAATCCAAACACTCATCATGTCCCGTCTTGACTACTGTAACTCATTACTAATTGGCCTTCCTCTCACCCGACTAACCCCACTACAGTCCATAATGAACTCTGCCACCAGACTAATCTACCTCACTCATCTCTTCTCTGACACCAAACCCCTCTGTCAGTCCCTACACTGGCTCCCATTAGCATACAGAATTAAATTCAAAATTCTGCTGGTAACATATAGAGCCCTCACTAACACTGCACCCCCCTATATTTCATCTCTCATTTCCAAATACACTCCCACCCGCCATCTTCGCTCTGCACACGACCTTCTCCTCTCCACAGCTCTTATCACATCCTCCCACTACCGCCTACAGGACTCCTCCCACCCCCGCCTACAGGACTCCTCCCACACCCTCCCACCTACAGGACTTCTACCACACCCTCCCACCTACAGGACTTCTCCCACTCCCGCCTACAGGATTTCTCCCGTGCTTCACCTGAGCTCTGGACTTCCCTCCCCCGCCCCATCAGACTCTCCCCCAGCCTTCAAATCTTCAGATGCTCACTGAAGACTCACCTCTTCAGGGAGGCCTATCAACTACCTCCATAAACATTATCACCAAGTACCACCCCTTGCCTGGACCACTGCACTCAATGGCACTTCTCACTCCCACCCACTGACCGGCAGTTCATGTGGCAGGAGGCACTTACACCCAATAGCACTTACACCTTCTGTGTCCAACCTACCTTCCTCTAGACTGTAAGCTCTCATGAACAGGGCCCTCTGATCCTTCTGTTCTCCACATTCAATTGTGGTATTTAATTCCTCTATATGTCTATTCCCTATTGTACAGCGCTGCGGAATTAGTTGGCACTATATAAATACAGAATAATAATAATAACATGCCTATATATGTGAGTACTCTAATTATATAGCCTCAGATTTTACCTCAGTTTTAGTTATGTCCCCCCCCAATATTGTTTATATGTATAAGTTAAATCACTATAACTCTTAACGTATAAGGACGAGATTCATTTTGATGTTATCTCATTCTCATATGTATGTTGTGTGCGACGTAGTATCTCAATATTTTTTGGTAGTCTGTTTATATGTTTTGTGCTTTTTTTTTCCCCCACACAGCTTTATTAACATCTATTGCTGGCATTCTGGCTGCATTAACTTGTCAGGTAAGGGTTACTTTTTCTTGTTGTATTTAGAGGGATAGTAATACTTAAAATGTAAAAAAATTATGTTGTAGGGTTTATCTCCCTGAGTGAAACAAGAGTACTCCCACTGCTGAAAGGTGTTTCATTCAAAAGTTATTAATTTTCAAAGTTGAATTTTTTAGGTGCAATATCACAGTGGCCTGAAATTGTAGATGAGATTTATGGTCCCGGGACCAGAGCAGTCCATAGGATGGTGTAGCAACAGCGCCACTGTACAGCTTCAGGCCACTGTGATATTGCACCTAAAAAATTCAAATTTGAAAATTAATAATTTTTGAATAAAACAACTTTCAGCAGTGGGAGTACTCTTGTTTTACTCAGGGGGATAAACCCTACAACATATATTTTTTTACATTTTAAGCATTACTATCACTTTAATGTATTTATTTATTAAAGGGATAGTAATTCTTCATTTTTACTATCCCCCATGTTGTAGCCCTTAAAAATCATAATTAAATAAGACCAGCGGCATCTCTCAAACCTTTACGGTTTGAGAGATATCAGCGAAATAGCTGACAGCAGGGGATTCCGGTCAGTGAGCAAGCGGCGGCTCTGCAGCAGAGCCGAGATCGCGTTAATGAAAAAGAAATTATTCACTGAAAAAGATTGCCTACGTGTGCTTGGTTTGCAAGCACACGTAGAAGACCATTTCAGTGAAGGATTTCTGTTTCTAGAACTCAATCTCGCCACTGCTGCAGAGCCGCCGCTTGCTCATGGACCGGATTTCCCTGCAGTCAGCTAGAACGCTAACGACAGGGGAGAGGGAACTTTGAATGGGGATATCTCTCAAACCATAAAGGTTTGAGAGATGCCACTGGTCTCGTTTAATTCCAATTTTTAAGGGCTACAACAAGGGGATAGTAAAAATGAAGTATTACTATCCCTTTAAAACATTTTTGTCATATTATTTATTTTATCTCATTTATAATTAGTATCAATACAGGGATGACGAGTCCACATTAAAGCTAAGCTTTCACCTTTAATACACCCGTGGGAGGAGAAATGGAAGCGGGAGAAGTCCTGCGCTGGTGCGCCGATGTTACCTTGTGTCACGGAATGAGGAAGTGGCTACATGAAGTCTAATTTTGAGAGCGAATATCTCCTAAAGTATCTGAAAAAAACCCTGCAATCTACAAACCATTTTACTAGACTACTCATAGCAGACACTGTGTATTAAATGGGACTTTAACCCCTTCAATGCCAGTGAGGTCTCTAAAGCATTGTGAAAACCCCATTTTTATGTTTGCTGCATTACAGTTGGTTTGTTCCAGAACTGCTCCTCTTTACGTAGTGCATACGGCCCATAAAAGACAGGAGGAAGACGTTATTGAAGTCATGGAACTTACCTAGGACTAAAAGACTAAAGAATATAGACATGCCACTGGACTGTTCCTCCTGCTGTGCCTGCACCCCGGTCTGTACTGGGATAATCGGCTTCTCTGGTGTAGGAAGCACCAGCTTTGTAGTCGCTGAAAGTGTGGAGAGCAGGGTGGTGTTGAAGTATCCATGAGTAATATTGTAGGTCCTGTAACACAGAATGGATTATCAGCTATATGAACCAAGTGACGTATATTGTACAATAACCTCTTGGATGCTAAAGACGTCTCAGTGCATCGTGGAGCAATGCACTGGAGAGGTCTTTGCCACCCAAGGGGTTAAATTGCCATATAGTTGCTAATGTTGCCCAGTGTAAACAAAGCCAGGGTCCCCCATCCCAACCCATGCATGACACCCACTCACTGATCCACCCTTGTACATCCCACCCTGTCTCACTCCAGCCTTGTTCCACTGTCCACTGGTAATCACAGACCTACACATACACTGTCTGACCCCTCAGCCTTGTTCCACAGTTAGTCTCAGACCTCCACAAACATCCCCTGTCCCCTCAGACTGGTTCCACCGGTATTCTTAGATTCCCATATACACTGCCTGACCCCACAAACAGGTTTCACTGGTATTCACAAATTTTCAAATACATTATTCCCCTCACATCCGCTCGTTTCCACTACTAGCCATGGATTCTCACAGATACTGTTCAAAACATTCCTCTGCCACCGTTTCACTCTACTTTTAGTTACAAATCCCCACATACACTATCTGACCACCAATTTGGTTTTACATGTCAGCACAGATCCCCAGAAACATTGTCCGCCCTCATCCTGATCCCACAGACCATGCAAACATTATCTGCCTTCAAGTCTGGTTCCACTGGTAATTACAGATGCCGCATAAATTGTCTGAAACCCAGGCTGGTTCCACTGGTAGTCACAGATACCTGCATCTTTTTGTTTTATGTAGGGAGCTGAGAACTTGGGCGCACTGCAGGAATACAGAATAATCAGGAGAAAGAGGCAGTAGACCAAGGGCCTGCTCCACCATCATGTATCATGATACCGAAAGAATGACAGGGAGGCTGCTGGAGTCTGGCTGCCTGTATATATCTGTATAACCAGCAACTACATGGAATTGAGTTATATCGTGGAATGATCCATGTGGATTCAGATGGGAGATTTCTCATTAAGGTTGATTGATTTACTCTGCAATCAGAAGCTTGTGACTGGCGTCTTGATCTTGTTCCCCACTACAGTACTGGAAGCTGTTGAGGAGCCTGATTTCAGATGAAGACTGATGAAAGATATGAACTTGTGATTTAATATTGATTTGCTTCTATAGGACTGACAGCAAACACAGCTGCTTCTAATTATACTCATCAGTGCTAAACTATGATATTAATTTATCTTTCATTTTCATAACTTTTGGTAAGCTGGTTTTAAAGGAATAGTAATACTTAAAATGTAAAAAATATATGTTTTAGGGTTTATCCCCCTGTAAAACAAGGGTACTCCCACTGCTGAGAGATATTTTATTAAAAAATTATAACAGCTCAAACTTTAATTTTTTTAGGTGCAATATCACAGTGGCCTGAAAACTTACAGTGGCACTGTTGCTACACAATCCTATGAACAGCTCTGGCCTGTAGACCATAAATCTCCATAGGATTGTGTAGCAACAGCGCCACTGTACATTTTCAGGCCACTGTGATATTACACCTAAAAAATTCAAGTTTGAGCTGTTATAATTTTTTAATAAAATATCTCTCAGCAGTGGGAGTACCCTTGTTTTACTCAGGGACATAAACCCTACAACATAAATTTTTTTACATCTTAAGTATTACTATCCCTTTAAGCAGCAATATTTATTGTGTACAGCCCACTGAAGTGCTGGATATTATGGCAGTGCGATATCAACCCTTTGAGTGCAGGAGATACGCAACACATTGCTTGGCAATGTGTTGCGTACCACTCCGGCACTCAAATGGTTAACATCAGTTCATCTACATGTACTTCATTCCAACACATTCATTATACCATCAACTGCTGCACTCTGCCGTGTATAACCACTATGAGTCAAGCTCCAGCTGTTATTAACCCCTTAATGACAGAACGCGCGCGCACGCGGCTGTCACTTAACGCCCGACTAACTTTTTTTTTTTTTTGCCATACGATTCTGGAGTCCCCAAACGGCGTGCAGCCACGCGGGGACCCAGATTTCCGGGACATGTACTTGTACGTCCTCTGCCACTAAGTGACATTTTCTCGTGACGTACATGTACATCCATTGTCGAGAAGGGGTTAAAGTGACAGTAATGTTTCACAAAAAAGAGCTCCAATTAATCTTCGTAGTATTTGAGCCAAGAGAGTGTTATATCAGTACTGTCAGAGTTGTAGTTAAAGAGTAATTGAATTATAAAGTATCCCCCTCCCGGCCCTTTTACTGATGTAACACTGCTCACCTCAGATGTGGAATGCAGTCCATAGACCAGACAGCTCACATCAAGGTTCAGTCTTCTTACTGTGAGAACAATGAAAGCCCTGCTCCCCTTGACAGGTTTCTCAGCTTTTTCCCTTATCTTAATTGAAGATTGTCCCTCTCTGCAATCTACCTGGACACCACCCTGATGCTCTGAGCTGAGCAGTGTTACATCAGTAAAAGGGGCGGGAGGGGGATACTTTATCATTCAATTACTCTTGAACTACAACTCTGACAGAATTGAAATAACACTCTCCAAGGTCCAAATACTATGAAGAGTAATTAGAGCTGCTTTTATTATGAAACATTACTATCCCTTTAAAGGAGAACTATCTATGTTTACGGATGTTCCACATATATTACATGAACTGGGTTGACTTTGCATATATGTATGCGTATTTGATTACTTTTATATAGGTACTATCATTAGGTAGTCTTTGTATAGGAATGGCTTATTTTTATATAAAAAATACTAGGTTGAGCTGAGTGACACTTTAGGATCATTTCTTGGTCTTTTCCTAGTTTTGCGCGAACTACTAATGAATGCAGTAAGAAATTCCAGTTTTCAGCAAGTTCAAGCGGAACTTTCAGATAATAGCAAGCCGCCATGCATTCATTAAATTCATGGTGACTAGCTTGAAAATAGATGTCTTACCGTAAAAAAATAGATGTGTCTAAAGGAATCCGTCCCGTTTGGAGACTGGAAACCAGGCTAGAGCGCAGACATTTTGTCTGTGCACATGCACCGTCAGTCCCGGTCTCCATTAAGTAGACTGCTTTGCACAATATGGTCACCGGAAGGGACTGACGGCGCACGCGCACAGACCGCACTAACCTGCCCGTCAGTCCCGAAACAGGACGGATTCCTTTAGACACATATTTTTTTATGGTAAGACATCTATTTTCAAGCTAGTCGCCATGCATTTAATGAAAGCATGGCAAATGGCTATTATCTGAAAGTTCCACTTTCAGTACATTTGAAGAGGTAGAAAGGTAAAAAAATATATATTTTTCCTTTTAGCTGTGACTTCTGGAAATATCTGTGCACAAGTCTAGGGGAAGGAAGGCTAGTTACCCCCTCATTTGATGCAGTGGGTTGTCGTCTTTCCAAAATGGTATATCTTATATACCATTACTCATATCTGTAGTTACAAAGTGTAGGAATGTCACATTAAAAAAAAAATAAATAAAAACACTAACCCCTCCTTGCTCCCCCTTCTTTTCCCTCTTTACTCCCATCCTTCTCTTTGTCTCCTTCTGTCCTCTATTTCTTCTGTTTCTTTGCCGATATGTCTTCGGAAGGTGCAGTTATATAGCCTGAGATGCTTTTGCATGGTATTCTGGGATTCTGCCTCAACTGGAGTTGTTTCAATGCCGTTGGTGGTAGATGTCTTCCATATCTAAATAATTAATGTTATCCAATTCTGTACCTAGAATGCCATGTACTGTTTTGGCACCTTCCTCCTTGATTGTATTGTCAACTTTTACCTTGTATATGTAACCTATGACATGTATGGCTCTCTCTTTAACACAAAAATTCAATAAAAACTTTATTGCAAAAAAAAAAAAAAAAGCCTGAAAGACAGTGATCCGGACCCCCCCTACAGTATGTATGTACGTTTCTTGAAGCAGTGCCATACATGTACATAGCACTTGAAAGAAATAGTACAGTACAACAATACATTGCAGAGTTATAAGCATCAGGCTAAAGCGCAATCATTGCATTATTAGTGGTGGAAAAACTGCAGCAAAAGGAATCATACATTGGGAAAGGGACCATGCCCCAAGCTTACAATCCAATTGTCAACTTATCCCAACGGGGTATCATTTTACTCAGGAGGCCTCTAGCTATCTAACCTCGTCTGGTATTCTACAGGTTTCAGGGATATCAGTATATCTGAGTGAGTGTACACGTGAGAAAAAAAAAAAAAAAAAAAAAACACACACTTTAAGAAATGCAAATGAACAGTGCCTGAAAATGGAATTTGGTGTACTTTTAAAAATATATAGCATGTAGGGTTACATTGGTTATAGCTCATTATTTTGGGACTGAAACGCAGAATGGTGCAAAATGGGAAAACAAAATCAAAATTTTTTTCAGTTGCTAACTTTTATAGGGAGTCCTACAAAAAAAGTAATTTTGGTCCTTTGAAAAGAGAGGTAATGCTAACCTTAAAATAATAAGCATTTGCCAGTGGGACATAGGAAAATTAGACTCCATGACAGTTGTTCGTCACTCACTTTATTAGCACAAGTAAATTAAAAAAAAAAACATGAAACTCTGGTTAAATATTTTGGTCATGTGATGGAATATCCACCAACCAATAGTATAATTTGAAAGTGCATGGACTTGCTTAAAAAACAATGCACAAAGTGTTGGTTGTTCACAGAAAAGCCCACAAAATTGACATTTGATGGGGATAGTAGTGAGGCCTTGTGGGGCCACTGGGTATTCCTTGTCTGTATCTGAACCTTGACTCAAGTAGGCACCAAGACCATATGTGGAAGCATCAGATAGCATAAGGGAGAGGAGAAGTTCCCCCCAGGGGTGCATTTAGTAAAGACTTAGCAGTGAAGTTGTTAATACAGTTTTGTGTGCTTATATTACAAGTAAAGTGAATATTCTGTGCAAGTAAACAGCACATCAGTCTGGGTTTATGTGATAAATGGTGATTTGACAATGGACAGGGCTTGGGACACAAAAGTTGCCTTGCCTGAGATGTAAAGCTATTTTTGATTTGGATATCACATGTAGCACGATTCATCAGGATGCCAAATCAATTTTTGTTTGTCATGGAGACACAAAAACTGACCTCCATATTGTTACCAGACAACTTCAGAACTGCATGTTCATAATTTTAAAGGAGAATACCTAATAATATCTCCCACTTTATATCTCCAGAAAATCCTAATTGTTCCTATGAATTCTGCCCATGTTCAAGAGTTAGCCTTTTCATTAAATCCAAGATGTCAGATCCATGGAGACAGACAAGACAGTATAACAGAGTAATGCCCAAAGTATTGAGAAGCAATACAAGGCACACACCCCTCTTGTCCTTAAATGGTCAAGATTTCCATGAGTGGAGGGTGGGGTTTATGTCCAGTAGCCCTGCTATCAACTGTCATGTCCACCTCCATGGGCAGGAAACTGAAAATGGGACACACAACATCACATCATCTAACATTAAAGGAGGACTATCACCCCAAATAAAGTCTCCTCCCAACAATTAGGCATTTAGTGATATGCTTAACAATAGTAGTATTATCCAGCATAATTACTGCATTATTGAGAAATCCTACTTCTGCCGGGACTGGCAGCCAGGCATGCCTGTCCCGTCAGTCCCTTGTGGTACCTAAAGGTACCATGCAACGCCTTCTAGAGGAGACCGGGGCTGACAATGCAGGCGCGCAGATATCTGTAAGAAAAGATGTCTGTGATGTTGCCTGGCCGTCAGTCTCGGCAGAAGAAGAATTTCTCACTAACGTGTTAATTATGCTGGCTAATACTACTATTGTTAAGTGTATCGCTAGACGCTTAATTCTTGAGGGGAGACTTTATTTGGGGTGATAGTCCCCTTTAAATCACCCACACATAGATTATAACAAGGCTCCACTGACAGTAATGCTTTATAGGAGTATAAAAAGCAGCAGTTAGTATACACTGTATAGGCTGTTTTGCACTAAGAACAAGACAGCATATGTTATGCAGCCCATCATTGGGTATGATCGTGCAAGTTGTAGTCTCCAACAGCTGGGGAAGACAACAATTAACCAGCCATGTCTTATTCTACTGGCCGACTGATGTGAGGATGATGCGAGTTGTAGTTCAGCAATGGCTGGAGAACCCTATGTTCCACCTGCTAAAAAGACAGCTTCCTGTAGAGGTAACAGGTGAGTACATGGCAGGAAGGACACCCCTCCAACTTACATAAATACACAAACAATTGACACCAGTATGGCAACTACCCCAAACGCCCCTTTAACTACGCCCCAATTTTTCCACACTTAAAACATCATATTAACGCAATAAATCTTCCCGGGGAAAAATGAATTTACTTACTCCATAGCCGCCATCTTGGCACACCTTTATGAAGCGAATACAACCATAGAGTGCGGGTTGTAGCTACCAGAGGGTCTACTTCCGTTATTGCCTCAAAGAGAGAGCTGCAGAAACCTCTGCGTCTTGTCTGTGACATACATAACCATAGAGTAAGAGGGGGCGTGAGCAGCGACAGTGAATCATAACAACCCGTAAGCTCAGTGTTGCATACCTAATAACTGCGGCTTAAGGTTATTGGATAGGTTGTTCCCGGAAGCGTCTGACGTCAACTGTTGCTATGGTGATAAGAAGCCTTAGACAAATTAGTCTGGTATGTTAGGTGTTTATACGTGGAAGTCTGATGTATCAAGATAGTGATACAAGTCTGGAAGAAATGACTGCTTTATATGCAGAGTCTTAGTTATAATAGCCTCCCAACAGTTCAAAGAATCAAAGAGAAACACATTAGGTTTAGGTAGTGCGGCTGGTGGGCGGGACATTACCAATAATTTTTATTTTATTTCATGACATTTAGACACCTGTTTGTGTAACTGAATACATGATTTAAAACAAGACCAAATTATTTAATATACACAGACTAGTTTATAAACAACATATCCTTTTAAACAAACATTAATCTGAGTGTTATTGCTGTGGAGCAATGTGATTCAGTTATACACACCACACAGATCACTTAAAAAGCGGAGCATCAGGGTGGAAAGGTATCATATTGAATGTTGCTGCCTACATGGTGAACCTCAGAAACTAAAAATCAAAAGGGTGACTTCTAAATGTTTCCTGCCTTCAGGTCACCCTCCTTCCCCACCTAGGGTTGCCACCCAGCCAGTATTTTACCGGCAGGCCGGTAAAAAATTGGCTTCCTTCCAATGTTAAGTCTATGGAGGGAATGCCTTGGCCGGTATTTTTTTGAAGAAAAGGTGGCAACCCTATCCCCACCAAGACACACACACAGTCAAGAGGTAGTTTCTAGGAAGAATCTTGATTGTTTGCCCCATTGACACACATAATTTATTTCCTCTTTTTAGTTTCATCCTGCAGGGTGCGCTGTGTGTGGCTGCAGGCAACCCAGGCAGATGGAGACTATGCTTTTTATTGGAGAAATACTGCATATGGCATGCTGCTGCAGTTCCCCTGATTATTCCTCCAGTCGCTTCTGGTCAAAGGGGTGAGCTATACATTGGTGTCATTTAGATGTTGCCCTTTTGATGTGGGAGACATTCTGATATCCTTTTGAGGGTTGTAATGTAGGCAGTGACAATTCAAAAGTAAATCAGGTTAGAAAGAGGGATTTGGGTCTCAAAGAGGAACACTTGGGAGGTATGAAATAGGGCAACATGAAAACAACATAAAACCTTCCCTCTCACACAGTGAAGGAGAAATTGTTGTGCATGTTTCTGGAGTAAACCAACTATACCACCATAGGGGACAAATTAAAATCCCTGTTCTATTAAATTGGACTTTTAACCATATACTAGACTGGTCTCCAGTGCAGAATACTAGAGCGGTCCCTCTGGCATGTAGTTCTAGTCAACTGCATGGGAATTTTGGATTTTTTTGTGTCCCCCCCCCTTCCCCATGGTGCATTTGGTTTACCCCAGAATAACTCCAGGTTGCTTTTATAAATGTAGGCCTGCTTTTCTTACTGTACAGGCCTACATCACATGGCAAGCTTTATTTAAAGGGTTAGTAATGTCTTATATAAATAAAAAGTAATATTGTAGATAATCAAAAAAGAAATTCATCTATCCCAGTCCGATCTCTCAAACCTTTATGGTTTGAGAGATATAATGTTGTAAGGTTTCCCCCTCCGCCCCACCCCTTTCACTGATGTCAGCTTGTAGCTGACAAAAGAAGATCCTGGTCCCAGGCAGGAGACTCTTCACCAGAGCCGAGATACCGCAATCTAAAAAGAAATACTTACTTGGAACCGTCTACAAAGTGTGTATGCAAATCAGGCACACTTTGTAGACCGTTCCAATGAAGTATTTCGGCCCTGCTGCAGAGCCGCCCAGAGTCGGCTGACACAAATCTCCTTCTGTCAGCTTTACAGCTGACATTAGTGAGGGTGGAACTTTAAAACGTTATATCTCTCAAATCAGACTGGCATCGATGAATTTCTTTTTTGACTATCTTCAATATTACTTTTTATATATATAAGACATTACTATCCCTTTAAGAAAAGATTAGATGCATTTCTAGCAGAAGGGAACATACAGGGTTCTACTGTGTATTAAAAGGTAAAACAGAAAGCTCTGGTAATTTGACTAAAACCTATTTTGGAGTCTGGAAATATATAATTCTCATGATCTGGGTTGTGTTTTAGGGGGTGTTGCTGGGGGAGTGTCTGGTGGGCGTGGCATTACCTAGAATTTTTAGGTTATTTCGTGACCAATTGACACCTACTTGTGAAACCTAATAAATGATTTAGAACAAGACCAAAGTAATTTACTTACACACACTAATTTATAAACACATATACTAACATTTATACAAACAGTAATGTGAGTTTTATTGCTGTGGAGCAATGTGATACATTATATACACACCATACAGTCTGATCTCCTAAAAAGAGGGACATTAGGGTGGGAAAGAGGGACAGAGGGATTTGGGTCTAAAAGAGGGACTGTCCCTCCTAAAGAGAGACACTTGGGAGGTATGGAACTGTTATAAATTTTGAATAAAACAACGGACCGTGGTGGGAGTGCCCTTGTTTTACTCAACAGGAAAAGCTCTATAACTTAGGTTTTCATAAAAAGAATTACTGCTCCTTTATAGTGGAGCAATTCCGGTCCAAACCATCCATTCCACGGGAAACTAATAAACATTTTAACTTTTAACTCACAGAATGCTAGTAAGATCTTGAAGCTCTCTCTAGCATTGAAGTTTTTAATTGCCTCATTTAAAGGCATAGTAAACCCCCCAAAAAACTGTAAGCTAAATGATAGGAATAATAAAAACATACTTAACGCCCTCATTCCCATCTCTCACACCGTTATGGTTTGAGAGATGTAATAAAATAAAGTCCTCCACTCCCTCCCCTTTCTGCCTGACGAGCTGTAAAGCTGTCAGAGGCAGAATCCGGTCGCCCGACTGACGGCGGCTCTTCAGGAGCGCTGTCATCGGGATTTCTAACTATAATTACTTCATCGGTATGGTCTACAATGTGTGCCTGGCTTGTAAGCACACGTTGTAGACCATTCCGATGAAGTAATCATAGTTAGATATGTCGATGTCAGTGCTCCTGAAGAGCTGCCGTCTGGTCCTGGAAGCAGGATCCCATGAAGTCCGCTGTACAGCGGACACATGAGAAGGGGGAGGGAGCGGAGGTCTTTTTTTTCTTACGTCTCTCAAACCATAACGGTTTGAGAGATGGTAATGAGGGCGTTAAGTATGTTTTTATTATTACTATCATTTGGCTTACAGTTTTTCTTGGGGTTTACTATCCCTTTAAAGCTGAACTTTCCCCTGAATAACATAGTACCACAAATGATAATTAAATTAGAGATATCCACAGACTTTTTCTTGGAAATAGAACTAATTGCTGCATTAACGTAAATAAGAACCTTTTATGCAGGCAGGCACGGGCTGGGATCATGCAGTAGGTGCTCTCTGCGCTGTTATTCAACTCACCAATCGTGGAGTTGAAGGAGATGGACACTGCAGACGCAGAGATGCCATCTCTGCAAGATGTCTGCACTGTTCCCCAGTGCCTGCCTGCTTAAAATCTTCTTTTTTTGTTAATACAGCAATTGGTTTTATTTTCAAGTATAAGTCTGTGTATATCGCTAATGTAATTATCATTTGTTGCACTATGTTATGTTATGTGAAAATTCCGCTTTAAAGGGATAGTAATGTTGCAAACAAACTGCAGCACCAATTAATCTTCATAATATTTGGATCATGGAGAGTGTTATTTCAGTACTGTCCCACCCCTTTTACCTAGTGTAAGCCACCTCCCCTCAGATGTGGAATCTGGTCACTTGACCGGACAGGTAGCAGCATGGGACAGTCTTCTAACTGTGAGCATAAGGAAAACCCTGCCCCCTTGACACGTTTTTCCTTATGATCACTGAAGATTGTCCCTCTCTGTGATCCATTCGTCAGTCTTGCTGCTCTGAGGTGAAAAGTGTTACATCAGTAAAAGGGACGGGAGGGGGATACTTTATCATTCAATTACTCTTGAACTACAACTCTGACAGTATTGAAATAACACTCTCCATGGCCCAAATACCATGGAGTTGCTTGTGTAACATTACTATCCCTTTAACCCCTTAACGACTGGCCGCGCAGGCACGCGGCGGTCACTAAAGGACCACGGAGCATTTTTTTTTTTTTTTTTACTTTCCGAATCAGGGCTCCCTGAACGGCGTGCAGCTGTGCGGGGAGCCCTGAAATCTATGACAGTCATAGTACGTCATGGGTCATTCAGGCACTTTTTACCCATGACGTACCATGACCGTCAAGGGTCGTTAAGGGGTTAAATCAATGGGAGTTTTTATTTTCTCACTATCACGCAATTGGTTTGCACCAGATCTGCTTTAGCCTGATGAATAAGGTTCCATATTGCACAGTTTGTGGTGAACTAACCAGAAACAATTATTTCACATGGAACTGTAAACCATCAATGAGTCATCAAAGCATACTTTCTTCTGTGTATTCCCCGTCACATTTGCATAATGGGATTCACTTCCTTCCTCCAGCTGGTAGGACCATTCAAAAATAGTTAAATAGGGTACGCCCCAAGGCGCCTTCAGTTATTTCTGGTCCTAGCAGCTGGAGGACAGGAGGCTTTGGCCTCTGTCAAAAAGAAAAGAGAAAAGAAAAACGAAATAGTGGTGTACCTGAGGCGCAGGGCTCAAAATTTCCACTCGCTACTAGCCAATGGCGAGTGAAAATTTAGCCCTGGCGAGTAGAAATTCAGCTCTGGTGGGTATTTTATGGCTTGCAATGGCGAGTAACTTTTCAGGTCTGGCTAGTAGCAAAGGACTTTAAATTTTAAGCCCTGCCTGAGGGATTTCGGCAGTATCAGAAGAGAGAAATTTTCACGGAGCTGCAGGTGCATGGTGTTGCCTTCTCCAGTTACCTGTTGGCTATACGATTACAACTTAAAAAGTTGTAGCTGGAAATATGTTGCTGTTGGTAGTTTCCACGTGAAGAGACTGCGGTTGCCTTCCTCCTGTCACACGGTAGTGCAGGAGTGGCACCGGAGTGATCCGTTGGCGGAGGGTCCTGAAGGGCACTAAAGCCCTAGGGTAATTTCCTCTGCGGTGGCGTGGTCTGGCATGAACAAAGAGACCGTGCGCCTGTGGCTGGCTTAACCAGACGGAAGCAGGAACAGCGCGACATGAGAGAATAGAGTGAAGGACTGAGAACGCTAGCTAGAGCACGATGCGGTTCAGCGTGACACGCACGCCCCTAAGAGATGTGCCCATCCAGGCTGGATTCTTTCATGCATCCCGTGGTGTCTGGTGTGTGTTTCAGCAATGGAACGCACGCTGAATAAAAGGGAAGCGGCCTGGCAGCAGGTAAGGACTTTGTTGTTTCTACAGTGCATATAAGTTTTTAGTAGTATAGATTAAAAGTTAAGTTTTAGAATGTCTTCTTCAAAATCCTCTAACAGTAAGGAGAAATCAGATGTAGGGTCTTCCAAGGAAGATAAGCCCCAAAAGTGTAAATCTTGCTCCAATTGTGAAAAAAAGTTACCAGCTTCAGATAATGCAAAGTTTTGCCAGGATTGCCTAAAGCAAGCAGCCATTCAGGAAATGCCAGGGCAGTTTCAGGATTTTTTGTCTTGGATGAAGGATGGAGGATAATGATGATAGAAACAGTCAGGGACCCTCTGAGTTTTCTTCTGATGAAGAGGAGGGTGAGATTGTGGAAAATTCAGGGGATTTTTCCCTAGATAGGATTGACAGTTTTCTAAAATCTGTTCATAAGACTTTAGGTTTAGTAGAGGAGCAAAAAGACTTGGGTGTTATGGACACAGCTTTTCTAGGTAACAAAAAGCCTACTCTAAGTTTTCCTGTCCATCAGTCGATTGCAGATATTATATCTGATGAAAGGAGTAAAATTGATAGGAGGTCTTCAGTTACTGGGAAAATGTATCCTTTTGATATGGCCAGTGTTAAGAATTGGACATCTCCTCCCAAGGTGGACGCGGCTGTTTCCAGGTTAGCCAAGTACACCACCATACCCCTTGAAGATGGATTCTCATTAAAGGATTCTATGGATAGAAAAATGGAGTCAGCCCTTAGGAGGTAATATTCTCTCATTGGCAGTAATATCCAGATAGCCACAGCTTTAGCATGCGTATCCAGAGCTATGCGTATATGGATTAATACTCTGGAAGAAAACATTGAATCTGGTACGTCAAGATCCAAGTTATCCAGGGAACTGTCAACCATCAAGGAAGCCAATAATTTTGTCTGCGATGCCTCTATTGATGCAGTAAAGTTGGGTGCTAGATCTTCGGCACTTTCAGTATCTTCAAGAAGAGCGTTATGGCTTAGGCCCTGGGGAGAGGATGCCTCCTCAAAAAATAAGCTAGTTAATCTTCCTTTTAAAGGGGACATGCTATTTGGTGAGCAATTGGAAGACATTATAAAGAAATTATCAGGTGGAAGAAGTGCTTTTCTACCTCAAGAAAAGAAGAGGAGGTGCCCCCCAGGTCAGCTTCATTTAAAAGTAAGTCTTATTCCTTTCGAGACTCCAGAAGATATCAAGGAAGATCTTTTGACCAAAGGAAGCAAACTTCATACCAATCTACAAGGGGAGGTTATCGCAGAGATTTCCCCAAAAAACAGCAAGTCAAGAAAGAATTCTGAAGATTGGCGGGACCCTTTTCCAGAGCAGGTAGGGGGTCGCCTGCATCTGTTTCGGGACCGTTGGGAAACATCAGACAAATGGGTCCAACAGATTCTGGAAAGGGGCTATCCGCTTCCTTTTGTCCAGACCTCAATAGCACACAGATTCAGATCATCCAGAATCCCATCCAACCCAAGGAAGAGGAGTCTTTTGTTTCAGGAAGTTCAGGTTCTACAGGAGAAAGGAGCTATTCAGCCAGTGCCGATGGGGCAGAAATTTTCAGGAACCTATTCTGTCTTATTTATGGTTCCAAAACCATCAGGTTCGGGCAGAACAATTCTGGATCTGAAGAAGCTCAACACGTGCCTAGCAACAAGAACTTTCAAGATGGAATCAGTAACATTGGTCATAAGATCAGTACTCTTGGGAAGCTTCCTCACCAAGGTAGATCTTCAGGACGCATATTACCACATCCTGATAAAAGATGAACATCAGAAATACCTGAGGTTTGACTTGGGAAAACATCACTTTCAGTTCAAGGTACTCCTGTTCGGTCTATCTACAGATCCCAGAGTATTCACGAAAATTGGGCAAGATTTCACGAAAGACATCTACAGTGTTAGTTCCTGAAACACTGGAACAAGCCTCAGCAGGATCCTTTACAGAGGATAAAGTTGCCAGTGGGGGTGAGCCAAGGTCTGTTGTGGTGGACAAAGAGAAGGAACCTAGAAAACGGAACATCACTACAGGACCCAGTATGGAACATAGTTACGACAGACGCCAGCCCTTCAGGATGGGGTGCGGTCTGGGAAAACAAAACAATTCAGGGAACTGGGGCCCTAGAAGAAAAAAGGCTGCATATAAACATATTGGAAATCAGAGCAATAAAGTATGCCCTACTCCACTTCAAGAGAGATCTGAGGAAGACAGCTGTACATGTCAGATCACACAACATGACTGCAGTCATGTACATTCGAAACCAAGGCGGAACAAGAAGCTCAAGCCTAAACAGAGAGGTATCTCAAATATTCCTTTGGGCAAAAAAGAACTTGAGTGCAATTACAGCCTTCCACATAGTGGGAGTACAGAATATACAGGCAGACTATCTAATCAGGAACAAGATACACCCGGGGAATGGTCCCTAAACCAGGAGGTATTTCTTCAGATCATCAGAAGAATGGGAACCCCAGTAATAGACCTAATGGCAAGCCTGGAGAATCGCAAATGCACTCAGTTCTTCGCAAGGGGGAAAACAGCGGGAGCATTAGGCCAGGATGCTTTGAAGCATTTTTGGAATTTCTCACTAGCGTACATTTTTCCTCCTATTCCAATAATAAGGGAAGTCCTCAGGAAGGTGATAACAGACAAAGCAGAGGTCATAATGATTGCCCCGAAATGGCCAAGACGCACTTGGTATTCAGACCATGTCAGAATGTCCAGCCAGAAACCTTGGAGATTGCCAGACAGGAAGGACCTACTGTCTCAGGGACCCTTGCTCCATCCAAACCCCAGTTTTTTCCAGCTGACAGCTTGGAGATTGAGCGGCAGGCTCTATTAGCTCAGGGTATTTCGAGTAAAGTAGCTGAGACCATCTTGTCTGGTAGAAAGAAATCAACTCTCAGAATGCACGATAGGATTTGGAAAACATTTAGAGTATGGGCTATAAGGAACCAGATCCATAAGCATCAGGTTAATGCTCCTGTAATTCTGGAATTTTTACAAAGAGGTTTTGACATGGGACTAAGTCCAGCCTCTATTAAGGTGCAGATTTCTGCACTTTCAGCTGTTATGACAAGCCACTGGGCAGAGGATAGCTTAATTAAGAGATTTGTTAAAGCTATAGAGAAGTTACGTCCCAGGATTAGGGAAATTGTCCCTGCTTGGGATATAAATCTAGTTTCCTGACTCAACTCATTGATTCCCCTCTTTTCGAGCCTCTAGAGCAGGAATCATTAAGGCATTTAACTTGGAAGACAGTCTTTTTAACCGCTATTACTTCCACTAAGCGCGTCAATGAGCTGCAGTCCTTGTGCTGTCAGGCCCCCTATCTAACCCTCCATCAGGACAAGGTTGTCCTTAGATTGAAACCATCCTTTAGGGGAAAGGTAGTCTCAGAGTTTCATCAGAACCAGGAGATCATTTTATCCTCATTCTGTTCTTCCCCAAGAGAGGAGAAAGAACAAAGATTACATTCCTTAGACTTAGGTGTATATCCATTTATCTTCAAAGAACTGCAGAGTTTAGGAAATCAGATAATCTGTTCTTACAATATATGGGTAAAAGGAAAGGTTCAGCAGCATCCAAGCAAACTGTGGCTAGATGCATCAGACAGTGCATAATCTCTGCATATAAGGAGGCTAGACTAGATTCTCCCCTCAGGTTAAAAGCCCACTCTACAAGGGCAATGGCTACATCATGGGCAACGATGGTTAACGCTACTCCTCAGGAGTTATGCAAAGCAGCCACCTGGACATCCATATCCATATCCACCTTTATCAAGCATTACAGGCTGGATGTAGAAGCCTCTGCTGATGCTAAGTTTGGACGAGGAGTACTGCAGGCAGTAATCCCACAGTGAAAGGGTATGATTTTCGGTTATTTTTTATACATATTGTTATATTTTTCTGAATGATTCTCCCTCCCTCTTTTATTGCTTGGGAAATTCCCATTATGCAAATGTGACGGGGAATACATATGAAGAGAGAGAGAAATTTACTAACCAATATTTCCTTTTCTTCTGTGTATCTCAACGTCACACCCACCCTTAACCTTGATATGCTACATTTTTCAGCTTGGACAACATGTATAACTGAAGGCGCCTTGGGGCGTACCCTATTTAACTAATTTTGAATGGTGCTACCAGCTGGAGGAAGGAAGTGAATCCCATTATGCAAATGTGACGTGGAGGTACACAGAAGGAAAGGAAATATCGGTTAGTACATTTCTCTCTTTTGCGTAATACAGATATGAACAAATGCATGCACTGGATGGGCTCTGGTTTTACAGGTATTTTTAGGACACGTGAAAAGCAGTGTAGGGGTAGATCAAACTTTCCCCACAGAAAAAAAAATCCCCATTCTCATTTGGAACTACGAATGAATGATCTGACTGCTCTGTGGTGTGGGAAATTTGTCTACAGAACCCACAACCTTGATATGAAGGACACTCACATTAAGTCAACCATTTTAAGACCAGAAAGGTGAGCAATGAATTGTGAAGCAATGCACTGTATACACCTCTCATCCTTAACCCTTTGAGTGCTAGAGTAGTATCTAGTGCATTGCAGTGCAATGCATTGGATGCCTTTCTGACACTCAAATGGTTAATAGGTTAAAATGTGACTAAAACCTGTTAATCATACTTGGGAACTCTCAGGGTTTGTCCTAAAACTCAGTGTTTGACCCAAATGTCAGGATGAAAGGTCAAATTCACAAGGTGAGAGAGTCCATTGTTGCCTAAATCATGATCTGCATCAATTAACCCTTTGAGTGCCAGAGGGGTGCACAACGCATAGCTTGGTTTGAAGGACACTCACATTAAATCAATCGTTTTAACCCTTTGAGTGCCAGAGCGCAATGCGTTGCATACCCCTCTGGCACTCAAAGGGTTAAGACCAGAGGGGTGAGTAATGAATTGTGAAGCAATGCACTGCATACACCTCTTGTACGTAACCCTTTGAGTGCCAGAGAGGTATCTAGTGCATCACAGCGCAATGCACTGGGCGCATTTCCAACACTAAATGTGTTAATGGGTTAAAACGTGACTAAAACCTGTTAATCATACTTGAGAACTCTAAGGGTTTGGACCTAAATGTCGGGATGAAGGATCAGTTCACAAGGTGAGAG
The DNA here is from genome assembly GCA_037306005.1 of Rhinophrynus dorsalis. Classification (NCBI taxonomy): domain Eukaryota; kingdom Metazoa; phylum Chordata; class Amphibia; order Anura; family Rhinophrynidae; genus Rhinophrynus; species Rhinophrynus dorsalis. The sequence goes on along the minus strand of CM074727.1, from coordinate 168,451,431 downwards.
GGTCCATTGTTACCTAAATCATGATCTGCTTCAGTTAACCCACTGAGTGCCAGAGGGGTTCACAACACATTGCTTCACATTGCCATATGGCCTAACATAGCCAATGGCCTCTTCGTGTAACGAAGCAATAATTTAGCACAAGACCAAAGTATTTTATTAATGCAGACTAATTTATAAACACATATACTGAAGTTTAAACAAACACGAATGTAGAATCCTTCATCTTAGTATTTTTTATACATTTTTTATGATTTTTTTTTCAATAGATAATCCGTGTGTATTCGTCATATTTGTCATTTGGGATATATGAGTTTTTTGTGACCCCCCCGCCCTCCCAAATCTGTGATTGTTGGTCAGGTGTGCTGCATCTCTAAACAGAGTTACACACACACATATACTGGTTTGTGCAGGTTGCTCTGTGAGGAGATCACAGCACAAAATACTTTTTAACCCCTTAACGACCAGCAGTCCCGGGGTGTGTGGTCCTTTAAGGACCAGATAGGGAATTTCGGCGTGCCGCCCCACGTGACTGATCACGTGGGGCGGCACACAGAACGGAGGGACTGAAAGAGATCACTCTGGTCTTGGAGCGATCAAATTCAGTCCCCGGTATTACTCACCGCGCTCCTGCAGGTGAGTAATAGTACTTGACGTACCAAGACCGTCACTGATCCTTAAGTGCCGGACCAGCGTGACGGTTCGGGTACGTCACCGGACTTGAAGGGGTTAAGATATATAATTTTGTGGGGTATGTTACCATTTGATTACTTACAGGAGCAGTAAACTTTTTTTATGAAAACATATATATTGTAGGGATTTTCCTATTGAGTAAAATAAGGGTACTCCCACTGCAGAGAGATTTATATTTCCAGAGTTATTACAGTTTAAACCCATGTTTTTTTTTACATTAACAATGCCCTCTACTGGTCAAATTCTAATTAGTTTTTTGTTAGATTCTAATGGAGAGGAAAGTCAGAAAAGTCAGAGACATAGAGTTCTCTATAGAATGTGATAGAAACTGCTGAGTCACTTCCTGTAAGTTAGAACTCTCAGGAAGTAAACACAGTAAATTTACTTCCTGTCAGTTAGAACTATCAGGAAGTAAACACAGTAAATTCACTTCCTGTCAGTTAGAACTATCAGGAAGTAAACACAGTAAATTCACTTCATGATTATTTAAACTGCTATTAATTTTGAATAAAACATCTGACAGCGATGGGAGTGACCTTGTTTTATTCAGCAGGATATGCTCTATAAAATGTGTTTTCATAAAAAAAAGTTTACTGCTCCTTTAATTGGTTAGTTGGGTGTGCTGTGTTTCTGAGCACAGCTACACACATATGTTTGCTCTGTGTGGCGAGCATAACACATATCATTGTATCTTTTCGATAAGGGGATATTTTATATTATTTTTGGATGGTGTGTTACCATAAGAGCACTTTACTGGCAAAAATACATCCTATAACAAAAGTGGTTTGGTTTTGTCCCCCGTTGAACTCTATTCTCTGTTTAGCTATTGCTGTGGACTGGAGGGACACAGATTGATTGTGACCGCCCTGTGCCCATTGGGATTTTGAACGCAATCCAGACCACGATCTCTGCTAGTATTCCGGAACTCAGCTGTTTGTTGTATAACAAGGGCTGTGTATGGGGGTTTTACATACATGGATGTTGGATGTGTTTTCTTTCAGTGGGTAAACGTGTAACGGTTTGTTCGACACACAGACACAATGGTTTATGATAAAAACAGTTTTATTGAAATCACAATAGAATAAGAACCCTCACAGGTCCTGTAGTATACAGGCAGTATAATACAGGCACACAACAGGTTAATAATATAAATGCCCACACAGGTCCAGTACAAATCAAGGTACAAGCAGTCTATACTGACACAGGTCAGGCAAAAAGGAGTAGGTTTCCCAGGACTCAGGTACTGCAAGAGTTAAAGTTCCTCAAGGAGTGTAAACAGTCCCATGTGGGAAAGCACTGGGATAGCACTTCCCAGACAGAGAGCTTCTGGACGCTCAATGCCAGCAGAACAAACGCGAACTGCCAGAGTACAACAGGAATAGCGCAGAGAGCACTGCCGGAGCAGTTAACGGAGGACAAGCCAATGGCGCACTACCGGAGCAATAACTGAGGCAGACACTTGCAACCGGTATGAGCAGTAACGGAGGACTAGGCCAAAGGCACACTGCCGGAGCAGTAACGGAGGCAGAAACTAGCAACCTGCAGGAGCAGTAACGGAGGCAGACACTAGCAACCTGCAGGAGCAGTAACGGAGGACAAGCCAATGGCGCACTACCGGAGCAATAACGGAGGCAGACACTTGCAACCGGTATGAGCAGTAACGGAGAACTAGGCCAAAGGCACACTGCCGGAGCAGTAACGGAGGCAGAAACTAGCAACCTGCAGGAGCAGTAACGGAGGCAGACACTAGCAACCTGCAGGAGCAGTAACGGAGGACAAGCCAATGGCGCACTACTGAAGCAATAACAGAGGCAGACACTTGCAACCGCTATGAGCAGTAAACTAGCACTGGTACAGGAACACCACGAAAGGGCACCGTGTGGGTGCTGGAGCCCAGTATATAAAGGCCATACTGGGCGGGATCAATACAGGACAGCCAATGTGAGCACATACAGGATAAACTGACAGGAAAACAACAACAAGGGAGCACGGGCACCGTGATAGTACGATTAGGATAATACCACACAATTAGTTATTGGGTTATTAAAGGGATGATCATTATTATTATTCTTTATTTATATAGAGCCAACTAATTCCACAGCGCTGTACAACTGGGAATATACATACAAAGGTATTAAAGCGGAACTTTCAGATAATAGCCAGTTGCCATGCATTCATTAAATGCATGGCGACTAGCTTGAAAATAGATGTCTTACCGTAAAAAAAATGTGTCTAACGGAATCCGTCCTGTTTCGGGACTGATGGGCAGGTTAGTGCGGTCTGTGAGCCTGCGCCGTCAGTCCCTTCCGGTGACCATATGGTGCAAAGTAATCTACTCTATGGAGACCAGGACTGACGACGCGTGCGCACAGACAAGATGTCTACACTCTAGACTGGGTTCCGGTCTCCAAACTGGAAGGATTCCTTTAGACACACGTATTTTTTTACGGTAAGACATCTATTTTCAAGATAGTCGCCATGCATTTAATGAATGCATGGCGACTAGCTATTATCGGAAAGTTCCGCTTTAAATAGTACAATCAGATGTGGAGAACAGAAGGATCAGAGGGCCCTGCTCATGACATCTTGCAAGTAATATTATTAGCGGATTTTGTACTTGTTTTTACATCAAATCGGTACTTCACGGTTATCAGGAACCATTTTCAAAACAACCGTTTTAAAAACATTTTTCGAACATTTTTCAAACATTTTTAAACAAAATCTTTATTATAATATTTTTCAATAACGATGACAGTAAACAACAGATTCTGACAGGACAGATTCTGACAGGAAGCAACAACAACAGTAATTAGATTTGAAAATTGTTCCAGATAACAGGAAAGTACCATAAAATCTTTTGATATTAATTGTGACTCCTTGTTCTTAAAATCTTTGATCCTACACTTTTACATGTTAATTAGCGCTGTGGAATTTGCACAAATGTATCCCTTTTATTTTTAGATCTATGTGCTGGGATCTTTTATCCTATTAGCAGCTTTCATAATGGTGTTTTTTCCCATCCCGCCTTCACTGATTGCGCATTCACTTTTTTGTAATAAGGTCTCCTTTTAGTTTGTCTAGACGTTCTTCAAACTTCAAATCTTCCATTCACTTAAAGGGATAGTAATACCTTGTTTTATCTTTATTTTATTTTGTAGGCATTAAAAAAACATGAAGAACGATATAAGTCTTATCTCTCAAACCTTTATGGTTTATGAGATATTTACAAGCAAAGCTTCCCTCCCGCCCCCTTTTACCTAGTGTAAGCCATCTCTTCTCAGATGTGGAATGTAGTCCATAGACCAGACAGATAACAGCAGGGGACAATCTTCTTCCTATGAGAACAATGAAAGCCCTGACCCCCTTGACAAGTTTTTCAGGTTTTCCCCTTATCTTAATTGAAGATTGTCCCTCTCTGCAGTCTACCTGGGCACCTCCCTTCTGATCTGGCTGAGCAGTGTTACATCAGTAAAAGGGGCGAGAGGGGGATACTTTGTCATTGAATTACTCTTGAACTACAACTCTGACAGTATTGATATAACACTCTCCAAAGTCCAAATACTATGAAGATTAATTGAAGCTGTTATTATGAAACATTACTATCCATTTAATCCATTTTGTTGTTCTTTTCTTTACTCTCTCCAGTTATAGTATATCCCTTTTCAGAACTGGTGCCCAAAACTGCACTGTATATTCGAGGTGAGGTGTTACCAATGATTTCTACAGTAGAAAAATAATGTTATCCACTCTAGCTTTCATACCCCTTTTTATGCAAGACAGGACTTTGTTTGATTTTGCCATGGTCACTGTAGCTTACAAGGACTCCCAGATCCTTCTCTAGAGCACTGAGATTTTTTTCCCAAATGCGTAACTTTACATTTTTCCAAATTAAACTTCATATTCCATTTGTTTGCCCAGTCTGCCATTTTATGTAAATCCCTCTGTAGAGAACAAACACCCTTCTCTGGTTGTTTTACCCTGCATAATTTAGTGTCATCTGCAAATATTACATTTTTTTTCTATGCCTATTTCCAGGTCATTTATAAAAAGCAGTGGACCAGGTACTGAACCCTGAGGTACTGCACTCTCAGCTTTAACTGTATTCAAGAATTTTCCACCTAAAACAACACCCTGTTCTCTAGCCTTCAACCAGTTTTCTATCTAGGTGTAACGGTTATCCTGTAGACCCCATTTCCTTATCTTATTTTATATACCAGCTTCCTGTGTGGCACCGTATCAAATGTTTTTGCAAAATCTAGATATACTACATCTACTGCTTTACCATTATCTAGGTTGCTACTTACTTCTTTATAGAAGGACAAAGTTTTGTTTAGTAAGATCTATTCATCATATAACCATGTTGATTCCTACCAATAATCTTATATTCCAGAATGTAGCCCTGAATATAATCCATTTTTATACCTTCTAGTAGTTTTCCCACTACCAAGGTTAAACTCACAGGTCTATAAATCCCAGGTTCTGTTTAAGTTCCCTTCTTAAATAAAGGCACTACATTGGCTTTACGCCAGTCTTATGGAAGAACCTGTGGTGAGAGAGTCTTTAAAGAAGCAACACACTTTTGTTATGAAAAAATATATATTTTAGGGGTTTTCCTGTTGAGTAAAATAAAGCTACTCCTACTGCTGAGAGATTCATACTGGCAGAGCTATTACTGTCAGCACTGCCCTCTTGTGGTCAGATTTTAATTAGTTATTCTGTTACATTCTATTTGAGAGTAAAGTCAGTGACAAACAGATCTCCATAGAATGTGATAGAAACTGCTGAGTCACTTCCTGTCAGTTAGAACTTTCAGGAAGTAAACACACCGTAAATTTACTTCCTGATTATTTGAACTGTTATATAATTTGAATAAAACAACTAACAGTGGTGGGAGTATCCTTGTTTTACTCAATAGAAAAAGCCCTATAACATATAGGTTTTCATAAAACAAAGTATTTAAAACATAAAAATAGGGGTCTTGTTAACACTGAACTGAGTTCCTGTAGAACCCTTGGATGTATACTATCAGGACCAGATACTTTTTTAGTCTTAATTTTGTCCAGTCTTCCCATGACCTCTTCTTGTGTTAACCCAATATCTGATAATTGTATGGTTTTATTTGTTACTTTTTGAGGCTCTTCTACCATTTCTTGTTCTATATACCAATGTAAATAATGTGTTCAGATGATCAGCCTTTTCCTTATCCTCCTTAATCGACTCACCCATCTAATTTTTGAAAGGTCCAATGTTCTCCATCATAAATTTTTTTACTGTTTCAAGTATCTGAAAATCTTTTTTGGATTAGTCATGCTCTCTCTTGCAATTCAAGTTTTGTTATCTATTTTTGATAACATAATTGCCTTTATATAATCTTTGTTGCACTCCCTGTATTTCAAGAAATAATTTTCTGTTCCTTCAGTTTTAAATAGCTTACATGCATTTTTTTCCCTTGCCATTTCCTTCTTTAAATTTGCATTTAATCAATGGTTGTGATCTACTTGTTTTGCACTTGTTCCCCAAGGTTATATACTGTTGAATAGATTTCTGCAACCCAAATTTAAATTCTTACAATTTTTCCTCAGTAATGTTTCATTTAAAGGGTAGCTGTTGCTACACGATCCTATGGACAGCTCTGGTCCCTGGACCATAAATCTCCATAGGATGGTGTAGCAACAGTGCCACTGTACAATTTCAGGCCACTGTGATATTGCACCTAAAAATTTCAACTTTGAAAATTAATAACTTTTGAATGAAACACCTTTCAGCACTGGGAGTACTCTTGTTTAACTCAGGGGGATAAACCCTACAACATATTTTTTTTTTACATTTTAAGTATTACTATCCCTTTAAACAATTCATCCCAGTCTGTGCTGCATTAATGTTGTTAACATTTTGAAGTTAGCCTTTTTAAAATTAAGAGTTTTGGTTAAACCTATACAGTTTTACTTTGTAAAACTGACCTCAAATGAAACTGTTGTTTGCCCACTATATCCTCTCCATGCTGTTACCTAGCTGCCTCTCCTCATCTACAACTCTACCCTCTCCACTACTAACTCCACATACTACCTGCTCAGTGAGCTCCAAGCTCCATTCCTGGTTTCCAATATCATTCTGTGTTGCAATATTTCTTTCCAGATCTAATATTTTAGTTTCTAAAAAGATAATAGGTTCACACTCGCTACGGTGGTATGCACCTTCGAACGACTGCTCCAAGTGTTCAAGCATGTGACAAGACGTGCACTGTATGAGGTTGTCTAACCTTCTATCACTCCTGCTTACAGTTATACTGTCCACTAACTCACACTCTTAGATAAAGTATACACAATTTAAATATGTGAATTTAGTAAATCATTTTTTTAACATCTTAAAACACAATCTGAAATGAAACTCCTGTCTGCAGTTTAAACCATAATCTTATCACCAGACCAAGAGCTTGATTCAATTGCCCCCAGTAAAACTGTCGGATCAGCAAAAATGGATACCGAAAGGTGCACACACAGTGGTGCCATCAGAATCCAATAGCCCTACTAACAGAAACCACAACGATGTTGGAACACTGAACCCAACTTGTGGCCTAACATTCATAGTGTGTTTTTTGTTTCCAAATCTCACGCTAAATAGCACGAGAAATGTAACATTAAAGGAAAACACAGTCACTCTCCCAAACACTAACCCTACACTACCCCAACAATAAAGTAAAACAATACTAACCCTAATACTATCCTATCACCCCAACCCCGTAGCTGTAACACTTACCTGTCATCCACTGTAATCCTTCATCCGTAAGGTTCTATCTTCTGTCCTCTTCATCTGTGATCTTCTTGCTTCTTATTTTCTTCTTCCAAAAATATTGTGCCTCAAAAAAGAATGAAATAGAAGTTAAAATCATATATGCCCCATAAATTTATTTGCTCAATAAAAAGTGTGACACTAAAAATAAAAAGAATATCCATGTTGAAATATGAAATGCCCTCAAAGATATGCCATTAGTGTATGCCGTTGCCACCCATGGCGGTGCTGAAAGAAGAGCAAAGCAACCCCACCCCACAGATAGCCCAAGAGGTATCGCGGTATCTAAGAGGGGGGGTTTGCTCTGCTCTCCTTAGATACCATTCTCGGGCTGTTGCCCAAGCCATTCTGAAGAAAATTTGAACAGAGGCTGGCTTTTATATGGCCGGTCTCTGTTCAAAATGGTTCCCAGACTTCCATTGGCTTGTATGTGGGGTTACGCACCGACCTGCCAGTCAGCTCCTACCGGGTTTCGTCATCCCTCCTGCTAGAAGATAGTTGACTGAGATGTGCATAACTCCACACTCTGGCACTGTAAGATTACCATTTACAGTGGGCTTAATATCTCATGTGACAATGTGTGGCAGGACTCCAGGGGAGAGATACACTAAGACAGGCATGTCAAACATGTTACCAGGGGACTACATGCAGCCCCCACCATGATGAATTGCAACTCTCAGCACTAAGCAATAATTTTGACTAGAGTGCAGTCCCTGCTAATTCCACGTTATCACCTGAACTACTGGCTTCTTGTGTGGCCAATATCTATACAGTCCGCTATGGTTACACTACCTCATAGTTATACTTACCTTTTTTCACAGCAAATCTGGAATGTGACTATGGCAATGGAGTTGAGATTGGTTTGACTGTACTATGTACAATCTCTCTCTGATGTCTGCATTGTTGCCTGGGTGACACTGCAGAGTATCATACATATATATGAACTTACCATATATGTTGGCAACAAAAGGCACAGGACAGAAGTTGTTGGAGGCTTGCTGATGAGGCCTTCACTGGACTGACAATGGCTGAAGGTGATGATCCTGATTATATCTATCTATATATCTATATATTCTATATATACTATATAATAATTTGCTAGGATGTTTGTCAGAAGCCGTCATGGGCAGTAGAGACTGCCCGAATGCACAGAATGCTGGGAGTTCTGTGCTGGGTGCATTCTTTGTCTTCGGGCAGTCTCTACAGCGCATCGAGTGCATGACGGCAGTACACAGAGCAGGACCAGCCTTTTAACCCTTTGAGCGCCAGAGGGGTACGCAACACATTGCAAAGCAATGCGTTGCATACCCCTCCAGGCACTCAAAGGTTAACGCCACCCATACCTTGGCCCGTGTACACGGGCCTTTATACTAATATATATATATCAAAAAGAAAACCTGCGCCCCCCAGCCACACACACCCAGGGGCGGCAGTAAGGAGGAGGAACTCATAGCACCTCCCTACTGCCATTGCTGGAGATACAGGGGTGTGTGATTTTGACAGGAGTAGGTAGGGGCCTCTGCAAGGAGTTTCCCCTCCCTCAACTTCCTCCTGAACATGAAAAAGAGGCTTGGACTTCAAGGAAATGAATGAGCATGGTCACAACATGAAAAAGAGAGGCTTAGAATACAAGGTATTTAGGACCCAGAATCCTACACAGCCTATAGCCTCCACCTGTCCCAATTAGCAGGTTTAGCAGGCTGTGAGCAAGAAGTGTTGAGCAGAGCAGAGCAACAAAGCAGGACTTGAAAAGTTTGGTTAAACCTGTGTTATTTCTGTAGAACCTTGAAGTAGAAGGGGTTATCTATTACAAGTAAAGTTGGCGCTCAGACTGAACTAGGTTTTTATTTGAAGTGTTGTTTTCATTTTGTTTTGTAAAATACTGCCTGCTGATTGTGATTGATGCAATGTCAAAATAAACCTGCAAATGTTTTTTAACCCCTTGAGTCCCAGAGAAATACGCAACACATTGCAGAGCAATGCGTTGTGTACCTCTCTGGCACTCAAAGGGTTAAGAACTGTGGACTGTGTTTGATACCCTGGAAGACTGTGCTTACTGACCACCCAGGGGCAGCCAGCTTATGGTTTATCACAGTGTGTTTTACTCATGTGTGTTGTGGTGTATTGTGTGTATGTTGTGTGTGTGTATTTGTGTATTGCATGTGCTAAGTGCTTACTGGGAAAGAATCCTTGCCCCTTGATTTGCTTTTTCTTAACCCTTTCATTGCCACAGCGGTATGCAACGCGTTGCTTTGCAATGCATTGCATACCCATCTGGCACTCAAAGGGTTAACAGCATAGCAGGGAACTCTCTGTCAGAGGCTGACTTTCTACTGAAACTCTGACCACGTCTACTCCTTCCCTGTCTGTTCCTCTGACTCCTGCCCGATTCTCTTCCTTCCCCATCCTTTTTTTACCACTTTTTGCTGCCCACTAAGCCCCGCCCTGACTCACGGTTTAGCCCCACCCCTTTTTGATGCAAATTGCATCCTTTTTCTCCCAGCAGCTGCACAACAGGACTCTCCTCCGGGAGACTAAATATCAAACTTCCCAGGTATGGTTAACAGTTCTGATAGTAACACCACTATCCTGGCTACCACATACTGAATACTGCCCACACACACCCTGTACTCATCTAAAAGAGAGGCGACCAAATTGCATCCTTTTTTCTTTTTTTTTTCTTTTCCTAAAATAGCCATCAGACTCAGTGCCTGCCACTTTGAGGAGCTGTAGTCCAACAACCACCACAAGGCTGTGCATTGCACAATGTGCTCTTTAGGCACAAATGACTTGCATATAGTCTGTCTATGAGCAGGCGTACTACTGAGCAAAGACATCGCATAACTAAGGGACGAACATATTACCAAAAACACATCACGCACATCAGGAAAAACACTGTAAGACATCGCACACAAATCAGGAGAGACACTGCAAAAGATCACACACAGCAAGGCACACAAACGGGGACAGACTTCAAGACATCACACAAAGTGAGACAAGACACTGCAGGACATCACACATATGAGGGCAGACACTGCAGGACATCAAACACAGGAGAACAGACTGTAGGACATCATACACAGGAGGACAGACACTGCAGGACATCACACGCATGAGGACAGACACTGCTGGACATCACACACAGGAGGACAGACTGCAGGACATCACACGCAGGAGGACATACACTGCTGGACATCACACACAGGAGGACAGACACTGCAGGGCATCACATGCAGACAGACACTGCAGGGCTTCACATGCAGACAGACACTGCAGGACATCACACGCAGGAGGGCAGACACTGCAGGGCATCACATGTAGACAGACACTGCAGGACATCACACGTAGGAGGGCAGACACTGCAGAACATCACACACAAGAGGACAGACTGCAGGACATCACACGCAGGAGGACATACACTGCTGGACATCACACACAGGAGAACAGACTGCAGGACATCACACACAGGAGGACAGACACTGCAGGACATCACACGCAGACAGACACTGCAGGACATCACACGCAGGAGGGCAGACACTGCAGGACATCACACACAGACAGACACTGCAGGACATCACACGCAGGAGGGCAGACACTGCAGGGCATCACACGCAGACAGACACTGCAGGACATCACACGCAGGAGGGCAGACACTGCAGGGCATCACATGCAGACAGACACTGCAGGACATCACACGCAGGAGGGCAGACACTGCAGGACATCACACACAGGAGAACAGACTGCAGGACATCACACACAGGAGGACATACACTGCTGGACATCACACACAGGAGAACAGACTGCAGGACATCACACGCAGGAGGACAGACTGCAGGACATCACACACAGGAGGACAGACACTGCAGGACATCACACACAGGAGGACAGACACTGCAGGGCATCACACGCAGACAGACACTGCAGGGCATCACACACAGGAGGGCAGACACTGCAGGACATCACACACAGGAGGGCAGACACTGCAGGACATCACACACAGGAGAACAGACTGCAGGACATCACACGCAGGAGGACAGACTGCAGGACATCACACGCATGAGGACAGACACTGCAGGACATCACACACAGGAGGACAGACACTGCAGGGCATCACACGCAGACAGACACTGCAGGGCATCACACGCAGGAGGGCAGACACTGCAGGACATCACACACAGGAGGGCAGACACTGCAGGACATCACACACAGGAGGACAGACTGCAGGACATCACACGCATGAGGACAGACACTGCAGGACATCACACGCATGAGGACAGACACTGCAGGGCATCACACGCAGACAGACACTGCAGGACATCACACGCAGGAGGGCAGACACTGCAGGACATCACACACAGGAGGGCAGACACTGCAGGACATCACACACAGGAGGACAGACTGCAGGACATCACACGCATGAGGACAGACACTGCAGGACTTCACACGCATGAGGACAGACACTGCAGGGCATCACATGCAGGAGGGCAGACACTGCAGGGCATCATATGCAGACAGACACTGCAGGACATCACACGCAGGAGGGCAGACACTGTAGGACATCACACACAGGAGGACAGACTGCAGGACATCACACGCATGAGGACAGACACTGCAGGACTTCACACGCATGAGGACAGACACTGCAGGGCATCACATGCAGGAGGGCAGACACTGCAGGGCATCATATGCAGACAGACACTGCAGGACATCACATGCAGGAGGACATACACTGCTGGACATCACACACAGGAGAACAGACTGCAGGACATCACACACAGGAGGACAGACTGCAGGACAGTAGGAACCGGGGGTGATGGGGGGACGCATCCCTCCCAGGAAATCATGCGGGGGGACAGATAATACAGAAGTCCCCCCCTAGGCGTGCTAGTTGCACCGGCTCAGCGTCACTCAGTGCTCATCAGGCTGATGTGGTGCTGGTGCCTGTGGGCTCTGGGCCGGGTGCGGAGCTGCACAGTGCAGGGCAGTGTAAGTGTTTCACTCTGCTGCTGCGTCTGACATCACAGGCTGGTGTCCCCATCTACGTAACTCACGTGCGGGAAGTGGTGAGCAAAGGCAGAGCAGAGGTCGAGGCAGCAGCATGGCCGGAAGCGAGTGGGACTTGGAGGCTGATCAAGGGGGAATTAAAAGCAAATAACTCCTCAACTAATTTTGCATGTCTTCAACAGCTCAACTATTATCGTTTAACACTTTTTACTGTTTTCTTTTACTGTTAAGGCAAATGAGGGGAGAGACAAGGGCTGGGTGCTGACTGATTTGCTTTGCATAGCATCTTGATGCTTAGATTCAAACAGGCTACAAATGAAATGACACTGGAGGGTTAATTTGGCCCTCAAAGGGTTACTGTTTCCTGCCGTTAAAGACAAATGAGAGAATCGAGAAGGGCTGTTTGTCTGTCTGACTCGCTTTACATTCCATCAGCACACGGAGCCCTTTTCTCTCATCTTATCTGTCTTTAACCCTTTGAGTGGCAGAGGGGTACGCAACGCATTGCATAGCAATGCGTTGCATACCCCTCTGGCACTCAGAGGGTTAATGGCAGGAAACAGTAGCCCTTTGAGGACCAAATTAACCCTTCTGTGCCATAATATTTGAAGTCTGTTTGACTCTAAATGGTGTGGTGACTCTATTCAGTGCCAAGTCATTTTCCTATTGGCAATATCTTTTACCTACTGTGCAGTATGGACTGTATTTTATAGAACTGGGTAAAAGCAGAATGTCAGAATGAGTTCCGTCATTCACCCATACAGATGAATTTTAGTTACAGCACCCCCAGATTAGCCTTCCATCCTCTTCTGAACCCTAGAGGTGTTATGCTTTTTTTCAAGATCATACAAAAAAATTGCAATAAAAAATGCCTTAGGGAATTGTTTTAAAATATGTATTTTTTTTATTGTTGTGCTCTTTACAGATCTAAATAGCTACTTTACATCACACAGTCTTACATACCTCCCAAGTGTCCCACTTTAGGAGGGACAGTCCCTCTTTTAGACCCAAATCCCACTGTCCCTCTTTACTACCCTGGTGTCCCTGTGTTTAGGAGATCAGTCTGTGTGGTGTGTATATAAGTGTATCACTCTGGTGTCCCTGTGTTTAGGAGACCAGACAGTGTGGTGTGAATATAAGTGTATCACCCTGGTGTCCATGTGTTTAGGAGATCAGACTGTGTGGTGTGTATAGAAGTGTATCACCCTGGTGTCCCTGTGTTTAGGAGATCAGACTCTGTGGTGTGTATATAAGTGTATCACCCCGGTGTCCCTGTGTTTAGGAGATCAGACTGTGTGATGTGTATAGAAGCGTATCACACTGGTGTCCCTGTGTTTAGGAGAGCAGACTGTGCGGTGTGTATATAACTGTATCACCCTGGTGTCCCTGTGTTTAGGAGATCAGACTGTGTGGTGTATATAAGTGTATCACCCTGTGTCCCTGTGTTTAGGAGATCAATCTGTGTGGTGTGTATAGAAGCGTATCACCATGGTGTCCTTGTGTTTAGGAGATCAGACTGTGTGGTGTATATATAAGTGTATCACCCTGGTGTCCCTGTGTTTAGGAGATTAGACTGTGTGGTGTGTGTATATAAGTGTATCACTCTGGTGTCCCTGTGTTTAGGAGATCAGACTGTGTGGTGTGTATATAAGTGTATCACCCTGGTGTCCTTGTGTTTAGGAGATCAGACTGTGTGGTGTATATATAAGTGTGTCACCCTGGTGTCCCTGTGTTTAGGAGATCAGACTGTGTGGTGTGTATATCAGTGTATCACCCTGGTGTCCCTGTGTTTAGGTGATCAGACTGTGTGGTGTGTATATAAGTGTATCACCCTGGTGTCCCTGTGTTTAGGAGATCAGACTGTGTGGTGTGTATAGAAGTGTATCACCCTGGTGTCCCTGTGTTTAGGAGATCAGACTGTGTGGTGTGTATAGAAGTGTATCACCCTGGTGTCCCTGTGTTTAGGTGATCAGACTGTGTGGTGTGTATATAAGTGTATCACCCTGATGTCCCTGTGTTTCGGAGATCAGACTGTGTGGTGTGTATAGAAGTGTATCACCCCGGTGTCCCTGTGTTTAGGAGATCAGACTGTGTGGTGTGTATATAAGTGTATCACCCTGGTGTCACTGTGTTTAGGAGATCACACTGTGTGGTGTGTATATAAGTGTATCACCCTGGTGTCCCTGTGTTTAGGAGATCAGACTGTGTGGTGTATATATAAGTGTATCACCCTGGTGTCACTGTGTTTAGGAGATCAGACTGTGTGGTGTGTATATAAGTGTATCACCCTGGTGTCCCTGTGTTTAGGAGATCAGACTGTGTGGTGTATATATAAGTGTATCACCCTGGTGTCCCTGTGTTTAGGAGATCAGACTGTGTGGTGTGTATATAAGTGTATCACCCTGGTGTCACTGTGTTTAGGAGATCACACTGTGTGGTGTGTATATAAGTGTATCACCCTGGTGTCCCTGTGTTTAGGAGATCAGACTGTGTGGTGTGTATATAAGTGTATCACCCTGGTGTCACTGTGTTTAGGAGATCAGACTGTGTGGTGTGTATATAAGTGTATCACCCTGGTGTCCCTGTGTTTAGGAGATCAGACTGTGTGGTGTGTATATAAGTGTATCACCCTGGTGTCACTGTGTTTAGGAGATCAGACTGTGTGGTGTGTATATAAGTGTATCACCCTGGTGTCCCTGTGTTTAGGAGATCAGACTGTGTGGTGTGTATATAAGTGTATCAGTCTGGTGTCCCTGTGTTTAGGAGATCACACTGTGTGGTGTGTATAGAAGTGTATCACCCTGGTGTCCCTGTGTTTAGGAGATCAGACTGTGTGGTGTGTATATAATTGTATCACCCTGGTGTCCTTGTGTTTAGGAGATCAGACTGTATGGTGTGTATATAAGTGTATCACCCTGCTGTCCCTGTGTTTAGGAGATCAGATTGTGTGGTGTGTATATAAGTGTATCACATTGCTCCACAGCAATAAAGCTCACTTTAATGTTTGTTTAAACTTCAGTAGATGTGTT
The DNA here is from genome assembly GCA_037306005.1 of Rhinophrynus dorsalis. Classification (NCBI taxonomy): domain Eukaryota; kingdom Metazoa; phylum Chordata; class Amphibia; order Anura; family Rhinophrynidae; genus Rhinophrynus; species Rhinophrynus dorsalis. The sequence continues at coordinate 168,435,919 of CM074727.1, read as the reverse complement.
TATAAATTAGTCTGTGTAAATAAAACACTTTGGTCTTGTTATAAGTCATTTATTAGGTTACACAAGGAAGTGTGAACAGGTCATGAAATAGCCTAAAAATGCCCACCAGCCACACCCCCCAGCAACACCCCCTAAAACATAAGTGTCCCTCTTTGGCAATTTGAAATGTTGGGAGTTATGGTTCTTCTTATAGCAAAATCTTTTGACGTGTTCTTTATTCTCTCCTGAGTCTTGAGTAAATAATGGATGGATAAAGTGAGATACAGAGACTGGTGGGATACACATACATGAATATAGGATGCTTTGGAGATAGGTTCTAGCATGGAGATTGAGTTGGCTTCTGAGGTAAAAGGAAATGAACTGCTAGAGTGAAAACCTATGAAGGAGAGTTTAAACTAAGGAAAAAGAGCTTCTCCAAGAGGAAAATACAAGAGAGTGCAGGAAAAATACGTTATCACCAAAGAATCAAATGGGCTCAAATCCATTAACCCATTAATGACTGGCCGATCAGCGCAGTCAGTTAAGGACCACGGAGCATTTTTTTGTTTGTTTGTTTGCGCCATCTGCTTCCGGACTCCCCGAACAGCGTGCAGCTGCGGGGGGAGCACGGAATTCCATGACGGTCGTAGTACGTCATGGGTCATTCAGTCAGATCGACCCTTGATGTACTATGACCGTCAAGGGTCGTTAAGGGGTTAAAATATTATGCACTGCTAGCCAACATTTTTTTTCCTTGGGTGAAAAGTTAACTATTTCAAAATAAAATGTACAAGTGGCCATTTTTCATCAGACCTGTTAAAAAAAAAACCCGATAAGACAAGTATTGCTGTTTATGGTTGTGTGACTAGAACTGTTCAGTCGTTTCCCTTATTTTTATTTACCTATATCACGCTATACATTGCCCTGATCTCTTCTATAAACAAAGATGATTCAGTTGTCTCCTGATGAACAGCAAAAGCACATTCATTTATCATAAATCTGGGGTTTTATTCACCTAAGAAATACTTATAACAAATGTTGGCTAGGTGTGTGATATTTTAAAGGGACAGTAATGTCCCAGAAAACATATTTTGCATTATGTATTGTATAAAAAGTTGAGTGTGCCACTTTTTAGCCCATTTCTATGAAATCATTTATTTTAAATAACGCAATTGCGGCTCTGCTGCAGAGCCTCCGTGTCGGCCAACACGGATCTCCTGCTGACAGCTTTACAGCTGACAGCAGGAAACATCAAACTTTGAATGCAGATATCTCTCAAACCATAGTGGTTTGAGAGATACGTTTTTTTGGCATTCAACTCAACTTTTTATACACTACACAATGCAAAATATTTTTTCTGGGACATTACTCTCCCTTTAAAAGGTATGCGTCCTATTCATTTTTGGGTGATAATGTCCCTTTAATTCCTGCTGAGAAATGAACGCATGGTTCAGTGACACGGGAAGTTCCCACAGTTTATTAATTTTAACTATATGTGGTAAAAGGCTGGGACATCTGTTGTAAGAGAACAGAAACAGGTCCACCTATTTCTACATGGGATATCATGAAGAGGAATCCTCTTATGGAAATAGCAATGCAAAAGAGCTAGTCAGAGATGCTCAACTAGGAACAAGAGAAGCAGCCAACCCCAGACATACGTTTCGGCCTTGTTGAGCCTCGTCAGTGAGGTGCAGCTGATCTCTCTAGGCACTGTGAGCAATTGCCTGGCACTTCGTGGCTGGACTACCTTTTGGTAGGATCAGTATGATGTGCTTTAGGAAACCTCCTCTCTGTGAAAGGCACTAGTGAGCTAAAAGAGATTGCACCCTGGGTAGGATACTTATCCTATAGAGCCTCATCAATTCGAGGGCAGGCTCGTTCCTAGCTGAGCGTCTCTGACTAGCTCTTTTGCATATGGAAATAGCAATGCTCAAGATTTGCAAGCAGAAAATCATCCTTCTTTTGCCCCATTTAAATGAATGGGAATTTTTTTCCTCTTTGGTGCAATTCTCTAGCCTCAGAATTACTCCACATTGTTTGGAACATAGGATCCTAGTATGTCTCATTTCCAGTACTTACAATTTTTGTGATTGCTTTTTTTTGAAGGGTTAGTAAAGGATCAAGAATTGTTCCTTAAAATAGGCACTGCCTGCCAGTTACCTCCTTGTAGAGTGGCCGAGCAGAGAGGACCGTGGGTAGAGATGCTTCTGTATCCTCTACCCGGGTCTGACAGGAAACTGCTCGCTGAGCGCAACAAGCAGCTTCCTGTCAGAGGATCAGAAGCTCCTCTACCATGGTCCACTGGGCCACATTACAAAGAGGGTACAGAGGGACTGGGGGGCAAAGTGACATGCAGGGGGGCTGTTGGGGTGGACAGTAAAAATGCTATCCCCCCAGATTTATGGGGGTTCCTACTCCTTTGGCAGACACTGAAGAACATCACACGCAGGAGGTCAGACATTCATACACAGGGGGACAGACACTGCAAGAGATCATAGACACACACAAAATGAAGCAGGACACAGACTGCACCCTTTCAGTGCTACGGTACACAATGCACTGCAAAGTGTTACCTATCTCTCTGCCACACAAAGGGTTAAGTATTGTTTAAAATAAAAAGACGGGCAACGCCATCCCAGACTGTTAGGGAATCACCAGTAGGACTTTTTAAAATTCAAAAATAGACAATTTTATTGCCTATTTTTGAACTTTAAAAAGTCCCACTGGTGCTGCCTCTGCTGTTGCATGTATCTCGTAATTAGGATTGTGCACCTGGGCGTTCGAAACTAAAGTGTGAGTGCTTCCACCCCCAGCATGTTTTCAATACTGTCAGAGCTGTAGTACAAGAGTAATTGAATGATAAAGTATCCCCCTCCCGCCCCTTTTACCTAGTGTAACATTGCTCACCTCAGATGTGGAATCTGGTCTTAAGACCAGACAGCTCACAGCAAGGGACAATCTTCTTACTGTGAGAACAATGAAACCCCTGCCCCCCTTGATAGGTTTTTCCCTTATGCTCACTGAAGATTGTCCCTCTCTGTGATCCATCCAGACAGTCTTGCTGCTCTGAGGTGAGCAGTGTTACATCAATAAAAAGGATGGGAGGGGGATACTTTATCATTCAATTACTCTTGTACTACAACTCTGACATTATTGAATAACACTCTCCATGGCCCAGATACTATAAAGATTAATTGGAGCTGCTTTTATTTTGAAACATTACTGTCCCTTTAAAGCTAATAACTGAGTCGCCATGCGTTCATTAAGCGCACGGTGACTAGCTTGGAAATCCATCTCTTTCCTTTAACAAATTGCAGATTCTAAAGAAATCGTTCCCGTTTGGAGACCGGAACACAGGCTACAGATCAGACATCTTGTCTGCGAGCCTGCGCCATCAGTCTCGGTCTCCATTGAGTAGCATCACAGCGTACCACATGGTAACCAGAAGGGACAGACGGCGCAGACGAGCAGACCGCATTAACCTGCCCGTCAGTCTTCAAACTGCAAGGATTTCTTTAGAATCTGCTATTTTTTTAAAGGAAAGAGATGGATTTCCAAGCTAGTCGCCATGCGCTTAATGAATATATGGCGACTTAATAATAGCTGAAAGTTCTGCTTTAACATACTTTTTATACTAATAAATACATTTCTTTTAATATTATTTTTGAATATTGTAATTTCTATGTAAAAGTGGATATGATAATGACGTGTGTTCCTTTTTATGAATTCCTCTTTTTTGTCTTTTTTTTTTTCCTAGCTCTCAAACACCAGACTCACCCAATATGTACCAGACTTGAGTGAGGTTCCTATCTACTGCACTTGATCCCCCTACCCCAGATGTAAATAAATTATGGCCTGTGGTTCATATGCAGCCAGCTGCTTTGTTTGATCTGGGTTGCTGGTCTCCAGAGCTTGATAGAGAGCCCTTGAGGCTGAGGGAGATAAATGCTGTGGTTGGACTTTAGTCTATCATTGGTGCTCAGTCTTTAAACATGTTCTAAACATATGTTTTCTTCACAGAACATGGAGCATGTTAGACCATTTATTTAGAAAATGTTTTACCAGGAAGAATACATTGAGATTTCTCTCATTTTCAAGTATGTCCTGGATAGTTTTCAGTAAAGGGTTACATATTTACACTAATTGTGAAACATTATATAGAAACATACATAAACATTAATATACACACTTATTAAATATTGAAATTGTATACAGTTACACGCTGTTTTTAGATATAAAGAAACATTTGCTTTTAACCCCTTAAGGATCCATGACGGTCCTGCACCGTCATGGGTTGTTATACCCTTAACGACCCATGACGGTCCAGGACCGTCATGGCTTAAATGATAGCAGCGTGCCTCCGTGCACGCTGCTACCATTAAATCGAGGCTGAGACTGAGCGCTCCGAGACCGGGGCATTGAGTCTCAGCCCTTCTTCCTTCTTCCGGTTCATGCGATTGCCGTATCAGCGATCACATGTACCAGCATAGTGACAGACAGAGGCAGCATGCAAAGCATGCTGTCTGTGCCTGTCTCGTCTGCCTCTGTCTCCCTTGCTCTCAAAGTAAGGGAGACAGAAGTAGACGGGAGACACCTAGTGGTTAAAAAAAAATGTTTGACCTGCAATTTTACACTTTTTTTTTTTTTTTTTTTTACAAAAACATATTTTTATTTTAAAAATATATATATAATTAAACAATATTGCAAGTGTGATTGTTGTGGAGCCATGTAATACACTTATATACACCACTAAATGCCAGGGACAAAAAAAGTGTCAAAATAGGGTGGGAAAAAGGGACATGGGGATTTTCACCCAGGGGGGACAGTGGCCACTTTAAACTGCGCATTTTGTAGGTATGACTGACCGGTCATACCTTTCATGCAGTCTCCATAAAAATGTAACCCTTTGTGGCCAATTGATCCCAAGAGAAAAATCAAAAATGGTGTTTTTTTTACATTTTTTTTACCTATTTTTTTAAATTTTAATAAAGTGAGTGGTGGGTTATCCATATAAATAGGGTATCAAATGAAAGCCCTATTTATGCTTAAAAAAAACAGTATATATTTTATGGGGGTGGAATAAAAGCCTAAGAGGGAAAACACTGTTGAACAAAGACATAGTCAAAAAGGTCAGAATTGCTCCGGTCCTTAAGGGAAAACGACCTCAGATTTTCCCGGTCCTTAAGGGGTTAAGGATTTTAGACTGAGAGCAGACGGATGCTAGTCTGTAATGCTTATCAATCCATGGGGATGTCTTTAGCAGAGACGTAACTAAAAGCCACCGGGCCCTGGTGCAAAAATTGCCATGGGGCCCCCCCCGACCACATTGCCCCCATTGTCCACCTCCACAATGCCCCCATTAGTCCACCTCCACAATGCCCCCATTAGTCCACCTCCACATTGCCCCCATTGTCCACCTCCACATTGCCCCCATTAGTCCACCTCCACAATGCCCCCATTAGTCCACCTCCACAATGCCCCCATTAGTCCACCTCCACAATGCCCCCATTAGTCCACCTCCACATTGCCCCCATTAGTCCACCTCCACATTAGTCCACCTCCACATTGCCCCCATTAGTCCACCTCCACAATGCCCCCATTAGTCCACCTCCACAATGCCCCCATTAGTCCACCTCCACATTGCCCCCATTAGTCCACCTCCACATTGCCCCCATTAGTCCACCTCCACATTAGTCCACCTCCACATTGCCCCCACTGTCCACCTCCACATTGCCCCCATTAGTCCACCTCCACATTGCCCCCATTAGTCCACCTCCACAATGCCCCCATTAGTCCACCTCCACATTGCCCCCATTAGTCCACCTCCACATTAGTCCACCTCCACATTGCCCCCACTGTCCACCTCCACATTGCCCCCATTAGTCCACCTCCACAATGCCCCCATTAGTCCACCTCCACATTGCCCCCACTGTCCACCTCCACATTGCCCCCATTAGTCCACCTCCACAATGCCCCCATTAGTCCACCTCCACAATGCCCCCATTAGTCCACCTCCACATTGCCCCCACTGTCCACCTCCACATTGCCCCCATTAGTCCACCTCCACATTGCCCCCATTAGTCCACCTCCACAATGCCCCCATTAGTCCACCTCCACATTGCCCCCATTAGTCCACCTCCACATTAGTCCACCTCCACATTGCCCCCACTGTCCACCTCCACATTGCTCCCATTAGTCCACCTCCACATTAGTCCACCTCCACAATGCCCCCACTGTCCACCTCCACATTGCCCCCATTAGTCCACCTCCACAATGCCCCCATTAGTCCACCTCCACATTGCCCCCACTGTCCACCTCCACATTGCCCCCATTAGTCCACCTCCACATTAGTCCACCTCCACAATGCCCCCACTGTCCACCTCCACATTGCCCCCATTAGTCCACCTCCACAATGCCCCCATTAGTCCACCTCCACATTGCCCCCACTGTCCACCTCCACATTGCCCCCATTAGTCCACCTCCACATTAGTCCACCTCCACAATGCCCCCACTGTCCACCTCCACATTGCCCCCATTAGTCCACCTCCACAATGCCCCCATTGCCCGTGAGGTCTGTCACACAAACAGACCTCAGCTTGCTGGTGGGGAGATCAGTCTGAATTTCCCACTGGCCATGCTTGTAGTTGGTGGCAGTGGTCATCTAGCAGGGGGCTGCAGGACCCCTGGAGTGACGGGTCCGGTCACAGTTGCACCCCTGCAAACACTATAGTTACGCCACTGGCCTTTAGCATCCATTATTATGCTGAGAACGAGCCATTGTATGCACTTATCGTCTGGGTGTTTGCACTCATGATGAGTGGGGGGAGGGTCCCAACAGTCAGAGCTGCAAGACTCTCATCCACCTCCCAACTCAGCTTTATAAGCACCATGGAAAGCAGAGTTTCTGATCTGTATATTATCCTTGAAAGGGTCAGGTACTGTTTTCCATAAGTGTCCCATAAGCATTTAACCTAAATAATGTTCCACTGATCCTTTAAATCAGTAGGTGTTTCTGTTGGAGTTCCCTAGAGTTTCTCCACGTTTCTTTGTATACATAGTCCAGGGTCCTTACACCTGGACACCTCCGTTCTTAATGTGAACTGTCAGTTGCCTTCAGTGCAGCAGATCTCAAATTACACTTGATATTTTCCACATGGACTAATGTAGAAAAATGACATTTTACATTCAAATCAGAGAAGATAATGCAAATCCAAATTTGCGTTTTGTCCACACGATTGTGACTTCTAATGTGTGACAATGTTTTGTTATGATTATCTCCATGGAAGAGAAACAAATCAGGACCTTACATATAGAGAAGATGAAATGTATACAAGACTACAAGACGTACTCATGGGGTCAATGAATCATTGCTTATTGGAAGCTACCAGGCCATGTTGTTAATGTCTAGGGGCTGAATTCAATATCAGGTGCTAATTTTATCTCCAGGTTTCCCCATAGAATTCAATAGGAACATTTTTGATAAAACGGGAGATAACATTTACCTCCTGCAACTGAATCCAGCCCTAGATTGGCAAATATAATACATTTCAATCACTTTTGCTTGATCCCTCTTGCATGATTATGCTTTAAACCCTTTGGATGCTAGAAACGTTTCCAACACATTGCTTTGAAATGCATTGAAGACCTCTCTATAAGGGGTTAAAGTGGATCTCTTACATAGATATAAGTAATGCTCATTAGTTAGAGCATTTAGGGAAAACATTTAAAATGTTGTTCATTTAAAAAAAAACCAAAAAAACAACTTTATCTGCACAAAAATTAATGTTTAAAAAGTGCCCGGCAGCCTACTTCTGGCTTGCCGAACTGCCTCTGCTCCCCTCCCTCCTCCAGTGATGGAGGCTGTCTGTCTCTAAGCTGGAGCAATCTCATTGACTACATATCGATCTCTGCTAATGAGATCGCTCCAGCTTAGAGAAAGAAAGCATCCGTCATTGGAGGATGCTGGGTAGTGGGACGGGAGCAGAGGCAGTACTGCAAGACGGAAGTAGGCTGCCGGGCACTTTTTATCCCCTTAAGGACCCATGATGGTCCTGGACCGTCATGGGTTGTTATCCCCTTAAGGACCCATAACAGACCAGGACCGTCATGGCTTAAATGATAGCAGCGTGCCTCCGTGCACGCTGCTATCATTAATTCCAGGCTGAGACTGAGTGCTCCGAGACCGGGGCATTCAGTCTCAGCCCTTCTTGCTTGTGCTGGTTCATGCGATCGCCGTAGCAGCGATCACATATACCGGCATAGTGACAGAGGCAGCATGCAAAGCATGATGTCTCTGTGGGTCTCTTCTACCTCTGTCTCCCTTGCTATCAAAGTAAGGGAGACAGAAGTAGAGAGGAGACACCTAGTGGTAAAATAAAATACAGCAGCTCGGGGCATTAACCCCTTCACTGCTGGTGCAGGAGGCTGGCTAAATGCAGGTCAATTTTTGACCTGCAATGATATACTTTTTTTTTTTTTAACACAAAACACTTTTTTTTTTTACAAAAAATATTATATTTAAAAAAAAAAAAACATCTCGTTAAACAAAACTGGGAGTGTGATTGTTGTGGAGCCATGTAATACACTTATACAATCAGCCAAATGTCATAGATAAAAAAGTGGAGAAAATAGGGTGGGAAAAAGGGACATGGGGATTTTCACCCAGGGGGGACAGTGGCCACTTTAAACTGCGCATTTTGTAGGTATGACTGACCGGTCATACCTTTCATGCAGTCTCCATAAAAATTTAACCCTTTGCGCCCAATTGATCCCAAAAGAAAAAACAAAAATGGTGTTTATTTTTACATTTTTTTTAACCTTTTTTTTTTTTTTATTTTAATAATGTAAATGGTGGGTTATCCATATAAGTGGGGTATCAAATGAAAGCCCTATTTGTGCTTAAAAAAACAGTATATAATTTATGGGGGTGGAATAAAAGCCTAAGAGGGAAAACACTGTTGAACAAAGACATAGTCAAAAAGGTCAGAATTGCTCCAGTCCTTAAGGGAAAACGACCTCAGATTTTCCTGGTCCTTAAGGGGTTAAACATTAAGTTTTTTGCAGATAACGTTTTTTTTTTTTTAATGAACGGTTTAAATGTTTTCACTAAATGCTGTAACTAATGATCATTACTTATATCTATGTGAGAGATCCACTTTAAAGGGATAGTAATGTATTTAAAAAGCCTAACAAAATATTCTAGCTATTAAAAATATAAACTAAATCATCCCAGTTCCATCTCTCAAACCTTTATGGTTTGTGAGATAGAACATTTTAAAGCCCCCCCTCCCTTTCCTTTCTCTGACGTCAGCTGTAAGCTGACAGCAGGAAATCCTGGTTCAGGGACCAGCAGGCGGCTCTTCAGCAGAGCCGAGATACCGAAATCTAAAAAGAAATACTTCAGTGGAATGGTCTACAAAGTGTGCTTGCAAACCAGGCTCACTATGTACACGGTTCCACTGAAGTATTTCTTTTTAGATTTCGGTATCTCGGCTCTGCTGAAGAGCCGCCTGCTGATCCCTGAACCAGGATTTCCTGCTGTCAGCTTACAGCTGACGTCAGAGAAAGGAAAGGGAGGGGGGGCTTTAAAATGTCCTATCTCACAAACCATAAAGGTTTGAGAGATGGAACTGGGATGATTTAGTTTATATTTTTAATAGCTAGAATATTTTGTTAGGCTTTTAAAATACATTACTATCCCTTTAAAGGAACATTAACACCTAAAATGTCATTTCTGCCTGATGTCATTGTAACAAACACTCCAGGTAAGTGCCAGTTGTCACAGCTTACCTTCTTTTCAGCGACGTTCGGCGTCATTTCACGCGTCATCTGTAGGCGCGAGGCTTTAGAGTGAAGCAGGCCTCTGTTTTATGCCATGCTTCCTGTAGTCTCCTCCTACCTACTTCCTTCCTCTGAGCCTGCTCCTCCTACCTACTTCCTGAGGAGGGGTTTAAAGGGCAGTCTGAGTCTGACTCAGTTGCCCTTGCGTTGTTGTTCATAGCAGTTCTATTCTTGGGGTCTGTGTATGACCTGGCTAGTCTTCCATCCAATCTGGTGCTGACCTGTGGCTCTGTCTGGCTACTCTTTGATTATCCCTTTAATGGACACCCAACTTGGTGCAGACCTGTGGCTCTGGTTGACTACCCGAACTGTGTATGACTTGGCTTGTCTGACTACCCTCTCTGGTGCCATCTTGAGGCTCTGTCTGACTACTCTTACATTTTTCCCTTGTTTCTAGCAGACACCCTAATTAGTGCAGACCTGGGGCTCTGGTAGACTAGCTCTAATACTGTCCTCAGGCGTGGGTCAGTTAATGCTCCATACTGACTGCAGGCGTGGGTCAGTTAATGCTCCATACTGACTGCAGGCGTGAGTCAGTACTCCAGCGATGTTGGATCAAGATCCTGTGTTCCTGTTTCTGCTCCTGTTCCTGCTCCTGATTCCTATCAAGACTACCAGTGACTGAGGCCTAGTCTCTAGCAGAGTGGTCTAGCTTGGCAGTCTACTATTCCTGATAGCAGTGCTCTCTGGCTTGTAACCCTCTGCTTGTTCCTTTTGTATATATTGTGCTCTACTTTTCTGTTTTCAATAAATTTGCATTTAACTATACCGTACTGACTCCTGAACATCTTTGGGAAACCGTGACACCAGTGTACTACAATATTATAGTAGTGCTGCAATCCACCTTTAGTTTTCCTCCTGGCTGTCAACCGAAGAGAACTCCTGCCAGATCCAGCTTCACAAACACATTGCTATGGAAGGGGAAGTGGAGGACTAGATTTTAGGTGTCTAACACAAAATAAATAAGTTTAACAAAGGCTAGCTTTAAAGCGTAACTTTCAGATAATAGCAAGTCGCCATGCATTCATTAAATACATGGTGACCAGCTTGAAAATAGATGTCTTACCATAAAAAAATACATGTGTCTAAAGGAATCTGTCCCGTTTCGGGATTGATGGGCAGGTTAGTGAGGTCTGTGCGCGTGCGCCGTCAGTCCCTTCCGGTGACCATACGGTGCAAAGCAGTCTACTCAATGGAGACCAGGACTGACGGCGCATGCGCACAGACAAGATGTCTGTGCTCTAAACTGGGTTCCGGTCTCCAAACGGGACGGATTCCTTTAGACACATCTATTTTTTTTATGGTAAGACATCTATTTTCAAGCTAGTCGCCATGCATTTAATGAATGCGTAGCGGCTTGCTATTATCTGAAAGTTCCACTTGAAGGCCATGACATTTAAAGATATATCACTTTCGGGGAAGAGGAGGCCGATAAGGAGACAATTTCAAGAGTCAAGGAGACAATGTATTACTTCCAACAAGAGCAAACATGGATGTAAGACATCTAAGCAGATTTATTAGATTGACATGGTAGCCACTGTCTTACCTTCACGGCCTAAGAGGTGAACAGCATACCTTAATTCAAAAGGGGGACTTTTCATGTACTCCTGCATGTAGTAATGTTTGGAAATCATCTAATCTTCCAGCATTCATTAAAATATAGTTTGACAGGAATAATATATTTTTCCCATCTCCTGCTCCCCTGGTCACTCAGAGAACAAAAGTATCTTCATCCGACAGAGGAGTTTTCCCTCTTTCAAACATGGGTACAAGTACCTACCTTCTATTTTAAAGACATTTGAATTCGGCATAAAATAATGAAGACATTCTTCCCAGCACAATATAAGTGATATAGCTTTATGGTTCCTGGTACCCCCTATGGTATGTCAGTCCATACCAGTGGGGTACAGCTTTTAATGGGAGCGCACTAGCTCCTGAATAAATTAGGAAATACTATGGTTTTCAGAGATCTTTGAATTGGTTGAAATATAAACAGATATATGCATTGTGTAACAGCTCCAAATTCTGGAAACATTTATATACACCAGGTTAGGGATACAATTACATATAAAGCAGCCAGTTGTGTAGTTTCCAAAATGGTATTGCTTGTCTATCTTTTCTTCATTATTCTGTTATTATTATGGACATTTTAGGTGAAGCATGTCCTTTCAAAAAAGAAAAAAGCTGTGATAGGTGCAGTTTGGTCTTTTGGGACATCCTTTGGTATGTCAACAAACACCAATGGGGTACCATTTTTCACATAATCAAAGTATCTACTCAATGCAGTAGGAAATTCTAAGCTTTCCAAAGATTTTTATATCTTTGAAGTGGTGGAAATGTAAATATGTATCTTTACAAGAAGGTCTCCACAGCAAGTTTCCAACTATTTTGGTCTTCTGCTTTCTGTTGCCACTGGATATATTTTCTCTTCCAGGTGGCACCATGAAATCTTTGTCATATTTTAAAAATGCAGGTTCTCCTGAAGAAAATTATACGCGTAGCGTTTATGTGAAAAATGTCACTGAAATTGATATTTGACTATAAACAACAACGAGACAATATATGTTGTCTGGAAGGATTCATAATAGTAATACTTCTATTAAAGGGGATGTATTACCCCAATACAAGTTAGCCTTAATAGTTATATATATAGCAAATGTGTGTAAACGTGTATTAATTTCTTTTTTAAAGCTCTGTTTTGTCAAAATTGAAGTAATAAAAGCTGCCCTGCACCTACTTCCACATAGACTGCGGTTACCTGCTCTGTAAGCTGGAGCGCTCTCATTGGCTCTCATTGACAGAGATCAATATCTAGCCAATGAGAGCGTTCCAGCTTACAGGCAGAAAGTAGGATGACCACATTTCCAGTCTGCCATTCCGGGACATATGGTCACCCTAGTGGGACCTCTTACTCTGTGTCTGTCGGCGGGAGACTCAACCTCATGACTCAGACCTCAGTCTCACTTGCAGCGCCACTGCACCAGCATACCGGCACCATCCCAGCTGTCTCACACGCACCAGTCCAGCCAGCCAATGAAATGTATTTGCTATATGGTCCTCATTGGTTGGCTCAGCCAGCCAATGAGAACCATATAGCAAATACATTTCATTGGCTGGCTGGACTGGTGCGTGCTGAGCTATGTAGGTAGGCTGTGAGTGCCGGCTTTGTTTCTCCATTCCGGGACTCTTTGTTGTCCCGGCTGGGGGTGATCCGGGATGCGGGACACAGACCTCCAATAAGGGACAGTCCCAGACATTCAGGGATGCGTGGTCACCCTAGCAGAAAGCCTCCATCATCGGAGGAGGCTGGATAGAGGGAGGGGAGCAGAGTCAGAGTAACGGACTGCGGTTACAGAGCAGGTAACGGCAGTCTATGCGGAAGTAGGTGCAGTGCAGTTTTTCTTACTTCAATTTTGACAAAACAGGACTTTAAAAAAAGAAATGAATACACGTTTATGCACATTTGCTATATACTCTAACTATTAAGGCAAAATTGTATAGGGGTGATACATCCCCTTTAAAGTTTAGCTCAGAATCTTCTTTATGTGTTTTTTTTAACACGTAGCACTATATTTAATTAATTACAATGTTGTATTTCAAACACTATTCATTCTGAAAGGATCCCCCTCCTGCCCCTTTCCCCACTCAGCCTCTCTGTCTGGTTCGGATGGAGCGTGTTGAGGGACAATCTTCAGTAAGCAGGAGGAAAATCCTGCCTTCAAGGTGGGCGGGGTTTTCCTTTTACTTCCTGTGTGAAGATTGTCCCTCGCTGCATCCGCCTGGTCCCATGACCAGATTCCATATCTAATGGGAGGTGGCCAAAAGGGGCGGGAGGGGGATCCTGCTAGAATAGCATATGAACTACAACACTGTAAGTAATTAAATATAGCGCTACATGTTGAAAAAATATAAAGAAGACTCGGAGCTAGACTTTAATCAAATTATTACTATCCCTTTGATATGTATTTTTTCCAGATCATTATTTAATTTCATCAGTGCAATTACTCAATAATTGCTTCTCTCATCTTTGTGCACACAGCATTAACCCATTCCCGTCCACTGACGTGCCAGAACCGTCATGGCTGTCCGGCACTTAAGGACCAGTAACGGTCCTGACACGTCACAGGAGCGATGTGAGTAATAGCGGGGACTGAAACTGATCGCTCCAAGACCGGAGCGATCTCTTTCAGTCCCCCGTACGCCGTGCCAGCACACGTGATCAATTACGTGGGGCAGCGCGTCATATTTCCTGTCTGGTCCTTAAAGGACCACACACCCCAGAACCGCTGGTCCTTAATAAGTTAAGGGTGAAATTTACAGCCAGAAGGAAAAATCATATTTGTAAACAAAAGAACTATTTTTTTCCCCCCTTGAATCTGTGAAAGGATTTATGAAGCGACTGCAGTTTCTTTGTTTCCATGTACTCAGCAGGTTATTTCTTGCACGCATCAATAAGTATGTTCAAACAAGAGTGGCAGCCTTTGTTCTGTGATAAGAATGAGGTTGTAGAACTTGGAAACATTGCCTGATATGTATCAAAGATCACAGGTGGAAAATTATGACGGGAAAACCAGCAATCTCTGCATAATTAACCTTTTGAGTTCCAAAGAGGTATTCAACACATTGCAACACAGTGCAATGGTTAACTCTCTGGCACTCAAAGTGTTAAAGGTCAGCTATCACCAAGATAGTCTGGGTACTGATAAGAATATTCACTGCCAGTGGAATTTAAACATTAAAGTGGAACTTTCACCTCTAACAAACTTCGAGGGCTATAAATCAACATGTAAAACATCTATAGTTTCTGTTTTCTTTTCTTTCAAAACGCTGTATTTAATCCTTTAAAGGGATAGTAATACTTCGTTTTATCTTTATTTTATTTTGTAGGCATTAAAAAAACACGAAGAACGATATAAGTCTTATCTCTCAAACCTTTATGGGTTTGAGAGATATTCACAAGCAAAGTTTCCCCTCCCGCCCCTTTTACCTAGTGTAAGCCATCTCTTCTCAGATGTGGAATCCAGTCCATAGACCAGACAGATAACAGAAGGGGACAATCTTCTTCCTATGAGAACAATGAAAACCCTGCCCCCCTTGACAAGTTTTTCAGGTTTTTCCCTTATCTTAATTGAAGATTGTCCCTGTCTGCAATCTACCTGGGCACCTCCCTTCTGATCTGGCTGAACAGTGTTACATCAGTAAAAGGGGCGGGAGGTGGATACTTTGTCATTCAATTACTCTTGTACTACAACTCTGACAGAACTGAAATAACACTCTCCAAAGTCCAAATACTATGATGATTAATTAGAGCTGCTTTTATTATGAAACATTAATAGCCCTTTAAGGACCGGGAAAATCTGAGGTGGATTGCACTTAACACCTTAACGACACAGGACATACATGTACGTCATGCGTGGATGACGTCCCTAAAGGACCCATGACATACATGTACTTCATCGATTTCAGGGCTCCCCTGCGCAACTGCACACTGATCAAGGAGCCCTGAATAGGATTTTTTTAAAAATGCTCTGTCGTTCTTAAGTGCCGACTGCGTGCCTGCGCACCGCTCCTTAAAGGGTTAAGGCCCGGAGCAATTCTGACCTTTTTGACTGTTTTTGTTTAACTGTGTTTTCCCTCTAAGACTTTTATTTCAGCCACACAAATTATATACCGTTTTTCACACACAATTAGGGTTTTCTTTTGATACTACAATTATATGGATAACCCACCATTTATTTTATTCAAAGAAAACAGTAAAAAAATATAAAAAAAACATGCCATTTTTATTTTTTTTTTCTCCCGTGATCATTTGGGAGCAATGGGTTAATTTTTTATGGAGATGGCATGAAATGTATGACCGGTCCTTCATACCTACAAAATGGGCAGTTTCAAAAGGTTAGTAATGCCCGTATTTAATTTTATGCAATATGGTAGAATTTAAAAAAATAAAGTATCTGGAGAAAGTCCTATCGCCGCTGTCCTATCCTATCCGCTGCTAAAGTTCCCCCTCTCCCTTCCCTTACACTAAAATCAGCACTCTACTGACACCAGGAGATCCTGGCCCTGGGACCAGATGGCAACTCTTCAGCAGAGCTGAAATAACAATGTTTAAAAACAATTACTTCATTGGAAAGGTCTACAAAGTGTACCTGGTTTGCAAGCACACTTTGTAGACCGTTCCAGTGAAGAGGTTCTTTTTAAAGGGATAGTAATACTTCATTTTATCTTTATTTTATTTTGTAGACATTAAAAAAACATGAAGAACGATATAAGTCTTATCTCTCAAACCTTTATGGTTTAAGAGATATTCACAAGCAAAGTATCCCCCCCCCCCGTTCAGTCAGATCAGAAGGGAAGTGCCCAGGTAGACTGCAGAGAGGGACAATCTTCAATTAAGATAAGGGAAAAAGCTGAAAAACTTGTCAAGGGGGGCAAGGCTTTCATTGTTTTCATACAAAGAAAATTGTCCCCTTCTGTTATCTGTCTGGTCATACAACCAGACTCACATCTGAGAAGAGATGGCTTACACTAGGTAAAAGGGGCGGGAGGGGAAACTTTGCTTGTGAATATCTCATAAACCATAAAGGTTTGAGAGATAAGACTTATATCATTCTTCATGTTTTTTTAAAGGGGAACTACCACCCCGCAGAGACCTAAGCCGGCCGGCTCAAAAGGGACTGACAGCGCAGGCGCACGGACGTCACTGGGACGAGATGTCCGTGCTTCCTGTTCCAGTGACCGTCAGGAAAAGGACAAAATCTTGAGAACCGGGTAATATTTCTGGCGACTAGCGCTACTAAGCAGCTAGTCGCCAGATGAAGAATCAATACAGCTTAGGTCTCTGCGGGGTGGTAGTTCCCCTTTAATGCCTACAAAATAAAATAAAGTTAAAATGAAGTATTACTATCCCTTTAAGTTCGCTATTGCGGCTCTGCTGAAGAGCCTCCTTGAGTCGGCTGACACAGATCTCCTTCTGTCAGCTTTACAGCTGATATGATGGGGGGGAAGTTTAGCAGGGAATAAGATAGGACTTTCTCCAGATACTTTATTTTTTTTAATCTACCATGTCCCTCCCCCCTCCCAGTTTCCACTTCTTTTGTTGGATACGTTTGTGTAGCGTGTATAAGTGTATTAAATTTCCCCACCACAGTAAACTTGCCATTAATATCTGTTTAAACTTCAACAGTTAATTTTACAAATAAGTGTGTTTAAATAAAATACATTGGTCTTGTTTAGATTTCATTTATAACAAAAAAGTTGCTTTTGGCAGGTCATAAATGGACCTGCGTTCATTCTGCCCATGGTTCAATCACTGAAGGGGTTAATACCCCCAGCTTTAGCCTCTATCTTTCTATTTTGTTTGTTCTCTGCCTCTCTCTTTCTTATTCTCACTGTAAGGAAGAGAGAGGCAGAGAGCAGTCACAAAGACAATGTGTAAAACAGATAGTTTTTAATGCAGTTTTCAAATATGCAAACTTGAATTAAACTGAAAGACCCACTTCAAGGCCTGGAAGAATTCAAAGCCTAATTTGATTTTATAATCTACCAGGAGGCAGTGAGGCGAAGGGGAGTAAGGCTCAAAGTGGCGAAGGGGAGTCTGAGGCAAAAGAGGAGGGAGAGTGTAGAGGGAAAAGGTGTCTAATGTGGCAGAGGGTATACCCTGCTAGAAGCTGATTGGCTGGGAGGTGGGTAAGCAGATTTCCCAGCCAATTGGAGGCTGGAATCCATTTTGAACACAGACTGGCCATATAAAATGTCAGTCTCGGTTCAAAATTCCCTCATTCAGACTTGGGCAACAGTCTGAAAGGTATGGAAGGGGGTCTGTAGCACTATGCATTCCTGCTGCCTCCAGAGGAGACATTTTTAACCCTTGGAAGGCCTTATATTTATTAAACAAAGGAATTACTTATTCTTTTTTTAAACCGGAATGGCAGCATATAATTTTTAACAGATATGCCAGACTGCATTTAACAATATGTCAGACTACATTTAACTCTTAGAGTGACGGAGGGGTACGGAGAGGATTGAAGAAGAGAACGGACAGTAGCTGACCAGGGTGCTGAAGATTCAGCAGGACATCAGGATTACTGGTGTATCTTTTCAGGGGGTGTATTTTTTAACTTAGCTTAACCCTGTGAGTGCCAGTGGGGGTAAGCATACCCCACTGGCACTCATAGGGTTAATTCTACTAACATTTCACACATTTTGTGATTGCTTTGGATATATTGATATGGGGCTTAGGGCCCCATATCCATACATCCACTGGTCACTTTAATTCTTTTTTTCAGGTTTAATTCCTGCGTCAGCACTTTTGAGGTGCCTCAAGGGACGCTGCGCCCAAACAATACGGGTGCAGATTTTTACAAGTTTAAGTATTTTAGTGCTATATTTTGGCGTTTTGTTGTGTGTCAATGGGCACAAACAACCACAAAATTAGCAGCCGAGGAGGCTTTAACTCAGCCGGTATTTCTTGTATTGCTTACCGTGCTTGAAGAAAGGCCATTGGGTGTTTTTTTCTGGCGTCAGGGGAATAGTATCAAGACCATACACTGAAGCGCAAGAGCATGATGTGTTAAAGTAAGGTGTAACTGAATAAAATTAGTTGAGATGGCAGATTAGTGCGATACCCCAATGTGTAGCTCACATTTATTATTACATACAGTGCAAAAGTTTATTTTGTGTCAGGTCCTCTTTGATAATGAATTATCACTCTTATGGTATTTCTTTCAAAAGAAAACTGGAATAAGCCTGGGGCAAACCATCTGTATCATATTGAGACACACATGCAGAATCCTTACGATCATTTGTAGGTCCAGCTTGAGTAGCAGACTGTATTTAAAAACCACAGGTAGAGGGAGCTTGTGACAGGGGTACAGTGGTTACTGATTGGTAGACCGAGGGTTAAGCGATTTATCCAGCCAGACAAAAACATAATAAATTGCATTTATTAGAGAGGTCACGGCACACAAACATGGGACAACAATTTCAGGCAGACAAACAGGGGTAAAGCATAAAAACTAAACACTTTTGCGGTTCTCTTCTTGGTTGCACAGATTGCCAGGGGTTAAATATAATACTCACAGTCCATTTTAGCTTAATGCTGGTGCTTACACATAGTCCCACTAGAGGCAAGAGTGGGCATCCTGTACACTACACATGCTGCTGGATCACATGAAGGTTCCTGTAGTCTTGACAGAGGAGTTGTGAACGGCATTCTAAGAGATTATCCTCACCCACTTTCTTTAGTCTTGGGCCATATCCACTGAAGTTTACCTTCCTGGCCACAAGCCTTGTGGTGGGAACATCAGGGTACTTTCTATGGCTGTAGCCGCCTTGACTGGTTGTCTCATAACACAGTCTCTGTGGTCAGCTATACAGGATGGCACCATCCCTCTGTACATCATACATACTAACCAACCCATTCAATGCTGGTAAATGGCCAACACTCTCTAATGCATGCACACACAGGGGACAATTAATGTTTCAAGAAAGGGAACACATGTTAAGTCAATGGCGATCACTGAAAACAGATACAGGGCTTTCATTGTTCTCATAGGAAGAAGATTGTCCCCTGCTGTTATCTGTCTGGTCTATGGACTGGATTCCACATCTGAGAAGAGATGGCTTACACTAGGTAAAAGGGGCGGGAGGGGAAACTTTGCTTGTGAATATCTCTTAAACCATAAAGGTTTGAGAGATAAGACTTATATCATTCTTCATGTTTTTTTAATGCCTACAAAATAAAATAAAGATAAAACGAAGTATTTCTATCCCTTTAAGTATGTACAAGTGAGTGACCCAGCTCTGAAAGGGTTAAAGAGCTGCACTGGAATGACAGATGCACCAGGCAGCCCTGCCCAGTTTTAATTGCTCTTTTAACCATTTGAGTGCCAGAGTGGTATGCAATGCATTGCGTGCCCCTCTGGAACTCAAAAGGTTAACTCTTTCAGTGCTGAGTCACACTCTCCTGTACACTTTAGAGGGAACATTAGAAACAGACAAAGGGCCCTGTTCAGAAAACTAAAGGGGTTCTGGAGCAAACCAGCTACACAAAATAATGGAGAAAAAAAAAATGCTCATTGATTCAAAATGGGCTTTTAACCCCTTGAACCCTAGAGAGGTCTCCAACTCATTGCGAAGCATTGTAGACTTAAAGGGATAGAAATACTTGTAACAAAATGCAGCTACAATTCTTCTTTATACTAGTTGTCCCACGTAGAGCTGTATTTCAGTACTATCAGTCTTGTAGTTCAATCGCAATGAGAGGGATCCCCCTCCCACCCCTTTCCCCTGTGTCACTCTGCCTCTCCAAGCCAGTCCGAATGGAGAGCAGTGAGGGACAATATTTGGTAATCATAAGGAAAATCCTAATCTCCTTCATCAAGGGGGCAGTGTTTCCCTTATATTTACTGCATGAAGATTGTCCCTCGCTGCGATCTGTCCGGCCCAGGACCGTATTCCACATCTAATGGGAGACGACAAGAGGCAGGAGGGGGATCCTTTCTCATTCAGTTGCGGTTGAACTACAAGCCTGATTGTACTGAAATACAGCGCAACGTGGGACAAATGGTATAAAGAGGAATCGGAGCTGCATTTTATTACAAGTATTACTGTCTCTTTTCGGGTTAAAATTCCTATTATGTCAGTGGGAATTTGGAGATTTTTTTTAATGTCCTCTTTCTGGTGCAGTTGGTACACTCCAGCATTAGTTCACATTCATTCTGAACACAGAGTCCCAAGTCCAAGGGTTAATTGATCATAAAACATATATTTACAACTGACATTCATATGATAACACAACGGCACGCTTGTCACATTTTTCTATCTCGCATGTAATCAAGTTTCTGTCCTTCACTCTATTCGCCTGTTTAAAGTTGATCTTTCACTTTAAAGGGATAGTAATACTTTGTTTTATCTTTTATTTTATTCTGTAGGCATTAAAAAAACATGAAGAACGATATAAGTCTTATCTCTCAAACCTTTATAGTTTGAGAGATATTCACAACCAAAGTTTCCCCTCCCGCCCCTTTTACCTAGTGTAAGCCATCTCTTCTCAGATGTGGAATCCAGTCCATAGACCAGACAGATAACAGAAGGGGACAATCTTCTTCCTATGAGAACAATGAAAGCCCTGCCCCCCTTGACAAGTTTTTCAGGTTTTTCCCTTATCTTTATTGAAGTTTGTCCCTCTCTGCAGTCTACCTGGGCACCTCCCTTCTGATCTGGCTGAGCAGTGTTACATCAGTAAAAGGGGCGGGAGGGGGATACTTTGTCATTGAATTACTCTTGTACTACAACTCTGACAGAATTGAAATAACACTCTCCAAAGTCCAAATACTATGATTATTAACTAGAGCTGCTTTTATTATGAAACATTACTATCCCTTTAAAAGGATATTAATACTTAGAAGGTAAAAAAATATGTATTGTAGGGTTTATCCTCCTGAGTAAAACAAGAGTATCCCACTGCTGAGAGGTGTTTTATTCAAAAGTTATCACAGCTCAAACGTTAATTATTTCGGTGCAGTATCACAGTGGTGCTGTTGCTACACCATCCAATGAGATTTATGATCTGCTGACCAGAGCTGTCCATAGGATAGTGTAGAAACAGCACCACTGTAACATTTCAGGCTACTCAGATACTGCACCTTAGCAAATTAAGTTTGAGCTGCAGTAATGTTTGAATAAAACACCTCTTAGCAGTGGGAGCACCCTTGTTTTACTCAGGAGGGTAAACCCTACAATATATATTTTTTACATCTTAAGTGTTACTATCCCTTTAATTCAAGTTTACATATATGAAAACTGCATTAAAACTGCCTATATGTCATGTTAACCAAAAGTCCAGGAGATGTCTGGTATAGAAGATGTTCACACTTTTATTTCTGAGAATAGTGAAAGTGAACACTTCCAGGTACTGCACAAAGCTTAATTAGCATATGAAATGTAATTGAAACATTCATTAACATATGACACTTCCCTGAAAAGGCTTCATTAGCATATGAAACGTAATTGAATAGCTTAATTAGCACATGAAATGTTACTGATCACTGCAATTTGCATACATTAGCATAAGAAAGAAGTATGAATATATCCTGCACTGTACGTTTGCTGGCCTTTTGGTTAAAGGGATAGTAATACTTAAAATAGCCCTTAAAATTCTGAATTCAACGATACCAGCGGCATCTCTCAAACCTTTATGGTTTGAGAGATATCCGCTTTCAAAGTTCCCTCTTTTTTTCTTTCCCCTGACGTCAGCGTTCTAGCTGAGAGAAGGGGAATCCGGTCCCGGGACCGGCAGCGGCTCTGCAGCAGTGCTGAGATCTTGTTATAGAAACAGAAATCTTTCACTAAAATGGTCTTCTATGTGTGCTTGCAAACCAAGCACAAACCAAGCACACGTAGAAGACCATTTTAGTGAAGGATTTCTGTTTCTAAAACGAGATCTCAGAACTCCTGCAGAGCCGCCGCCGGTCCTGGGACCGGATTCCCCTTCTCTCAGCTAGAACGCTGACATCAGGGGAAAGAAAAAAAGAGGGAACTTTGAAAGCGGATAGCTCTCAAACCATAAAGGTTTGAGAGATACTTCTGGTATAGTTGAATTCAGAATTATAAGGGCTACAACATGGGGGATAGTAATAATGAAGTATTACTATCCCTTTAAATATAACGTAGCATAAATAGGCTATATAGCCAATATTACTATAACTGTCTTAATTTTTTTTTTTAGCTTTATTTGTTGTAAGTTATAAAGTCGGTCCTGCACCTACTTCCGTATAGACTGCAGTTACCTGCTCTGTAACCGCAGTCCACAGCTCTGCCTCTGCTCTCCTCCCTCCTCTTATGATGGAGGCTTCTGTCTGTAAGCTGGAGCGCTCTCATTGGCAGAGATCGATATCTAACCAATGAGAACGCTCCAGCTTACACACAGAAAGCCTCTGTCATCAGAGGAGGGAGGAGAGCAGAGGCAGAGCGGCCGACTGCAGTCTATGCGGAAATGGCTGCAGGGCCGACTTTATAACTTAAATTTACAACAAATAAAGCTAAAAAAAAAAAAAAAAAAAAAGGAGACAGTTTTAGTACTATTCGCTATATAGCCTAACATAACACAGTCAGTTGTTAAAGTGATAGTAATGTTTCATAATAAAAGCAGCTCTAATTAATCATCATAGTATTTGGACCTTGGAGAGTGTTATTTCAGTTCTGTCAGAGTTGTAGTTCAAGAGTAATTCAATGACAAAATATCCCCCTCCCGCCCCTTTTACTGATGTAACACTGTTCAGCCAGAGCAGAAGGGAGGTGCTCAGGTAGACTGCAGAGAGGGACAATCTTCAATTAAGATAAGGGAAAAACCTGAAAAACTTGTCAAGGGGGGCAGGGCATTCATTGTTCTCATAGGAAGAAGATTGTCCCCTGCTGTTATCTGTCTTGTCTATGGACTGGATTCCACATCTGAGAAGAGATGGCTTACACTAGGTAAAAGGGGCAGGAGGGGGAAACTTTGCTTGTGAATATCTCTCAAATCATAAAGGTTTGAGAGATAAAGACTTATAGCGTTCGTCATGATTTTTTAATGCCTCCAAAATAAAATAAAGATAAAACAAAGTATCATTATCCCTTTAATGCCATTTTCAAATATGCAGGCTTGAATTAAGGTGAAAGTTCCTCTTTAAAATCTAAAATGGGCAGACTAGATGGGCCGAATGGTTCTTATCTGCCGTCAAATTCTATGTTTCTAAAACGTATAGTTGAACATTAACCCTTTAATAACCAGAGCGATGTTCAAAGCATTGCTTCTTAAATGGTTCAGTCATTTTACAGTTCTACTTACTGTTGAACACCATCCTACAGGAAAACCACACATACATTTTACAGTTCTACTTCCTGTTGAACACCATCCTACAGGAAAACCACACATACATTATACAGCCATATTTAGCTTTGAACAAAACATTTCTTTAACCCTTTGGAATCTACCGATGGCTGCTCTTACCACTGCATTCTAAAGCAATGTGTTGCAACATTTCTAGCATCCAAAGGGGTTAATTGCAGTCTAGTTTTCCGTTTGATACAGGAACTAGTATTTATGACATTCAATGTGTTTGCCTTTTGTATTCCTGCTTAACTTGTTTTTTTCTGCAATTCCTGACCCTCTGCAGATTTTATCTCATTGCTTTGTTCTTAAAATTACAGTACTTTGGTATATAACAAGCTGTCCTGCCCCTCACTTAGAAAGGCTATTGACAATGACTTAGTAGAGGTTTAAAGGTCCCTTTCACACAGGTAACACCAATGCAGAGATGTTGCAAAGGTCATATTGGCCTTTGTGAAGGGCCCTCATTTCAACGCACTCAGGTTTAGCATGCTGTAACGTTACTGTGTTCACACTGGAATGCAGTAAGATTCAGTAAGGAAGGTCTGCACTCCGACCTATGGAACCATCGGCAGACCTTTAACATGATCAAAGCTGTATAGGAGGTGGAACGCAATTCAAGATGAGTGAAACAATACGGTTGACAACAGTTCTGACGTCTGTGTAAAAGAGCCCTAAAGATAACAGACTTAACAGATTAGTTCTACATAATCATTTTTTTATTTCTAGCAAGGGTACCCTTAAAGGGATAGTAATGTTTCATAATAAAAGCAGCTCTAATGAATCATCATAGTATTTGGACTTTGGAGAGTGTTATTTCAATTCTGTCAGAGTTATAGTTCAAGAGTAATTCAATGACAAAGTATCCCCCTCTCGCCCCTTTTACTGATGTAACACTGCTCAGCCAGATCAGAAGGGAGGTGCCCAGGTAGACTGCAGAGAGGGACAATCTTTAATTAAGATAAGGGAAAAACCTGAAAAACTTGTCTGGGGTGGGGGGCAGGGCTTTCATTGTTCTCATAGGAAGAAGATTGTCCCCTTCTGTTATCTGTCTGGTCTATGGACTGGATTCCACATCTGAGAAGAGATGTCTTACACTAGATAAAAGGGGAGGAAAGGGAAACTTTGCTTGTGAATATCTCTCTAACCATAAAGGTTTGAGAGATAAGACTTATATCGTTCTTCATGTTTTTTTAATGCCTACAAAATAAAATAAAGATAAAACGAAGTATTACTATCCCTTTAAAACTGATAGACTTTGAATTCAGACTTTATTTCAGCTCAAACGTTACCCTTTTGAGTGCCAGAATGATACGCAATGCATTGCGTACCACTTTGGCATTCAAAGCGTTAATTGTTAATGGTGCTGTTCTTACCACCTACTGGAAAGCCATGGCCAATGATTCAAATTATATCACTGAGTGCATTATAAAACAAAACCTACCTTTTGGACACTAGTTGGTGCTGTTGGTTAAAAAAAGTTTGAGTTGTTATAACTATTGAGTGAAACATCTCTCAATGGTGTGTATTGGGGATGCCCTTGTTTTACTCAACAATAAAAGTACTAAAACATATATTTACTCATGAAAATAAGTTAAGTCTCCTTTGATGACATCACAGAATGTGTAACACTGATGCACAAGGATGGACTGGAATTAATCTGGAGCAAACGCTTTATAGGGGACAAATAAAATTCCCCAAATTTCCATTGATTTAAATGAGTATTTAAACCCTTGTAGTTTTAAAAAATAAATTGCATTTTTTTAATCCCTATATTGTAATTGGTTTACCCCAGAATAGTGTCAGTCTTTCTTGGTATATATCAGCCATCCTGGGAGGAATGGATGGATCCTTAAGCTCAGATCATGTTCTGTGCCAGGGCATTAGCTTTCATCTCACGCCCTCCCTCCAGGTGGGAGAATAGTGAAGGCTTAGCCTTCCCAAAATGGACACCCACAGCAGCAGATTTTAATCATGGCAAACATCCTGTATAAAAATATTATGATTATCCTCCCCAAAACACAAATGCCACCCAGCTCCTAGGCAGTAGAGCAAATGATCGCTTTTGAACTCACTGGTGAACACACTCCACTGTCATTAAGACTTTTAGGAGAAGTATACTTTTTTATGAATACAGTATACATTTTTATGGGTTTTTCCGGCTGTGTAAAAAAGGGTACTCCCACTACTGAGTTAATACAGCTTAAACTATTGGGGTTTGATTTTTTTTTGGTTCATTTTTTTACATTAAGAGTGTCTTCTAGTTGTCAGATTTCAATGAATTATTCTGTTGCGTTCTGTTGCATTTGGGTGAGTTACCAACAAAAACTATGCTCCATAAAAAGTGGTAGGAACTGCTGAGTCACTTCCTGTCAGTTTCATCTTTCAAAAAGAAATTACGCTGTCACTCACTTCTCAACAGTTTGAACTTTTGAATAAAACAGCTGACAGTGGTGGGAGTACCCTTATTTTACTTAGAAGGGAAAATCCTATAACATTATTTAGAAAATGATTTACCAGGAAGAATACATTGAGATTTCGCTCGTTTCCAAGTATGTCCTGGACAGTTTTCAGTAGAGGGCTGCATATTTATACAAATTCAGGAACATTATATATTACATGTTATTAAATATACATACGAATATTCATACATATGGAAGTTTTAAAATTATAAACAGTTACACTCTGTTTTTAGATACAGAGAAGCATTTACTTTTAAGGATTTTAGACTGGGAGCAGATTTGATTATTTCAGGCAGATTGTTCCAGGTCTTTGGCGCTCTGAAGGAGAAGGCAGATCTTCCTGCTTCTTTCTTGTATTGTGGTAACGTACCGAGTTGTTAGCAGTGGAGCGGAGGTTATATTTAGTATGGAGAGCTGGAGTGATCATACTGCTCAGGTAGTGTGGTAGTTTTCCAGAGAAGTGGTTGTGTACTAAGCAAGAAAGGTGAAGGGCACGTCTAGATTTGAGTGTTAACCAATTTAGTTCTTTTAACATATCACAGCGATGAGTAGTGTAATTACATTGGAGGCTAAAGTGGCATATCAGATTTCATAAAAAAGTTTACAGTCCTTTAAGTCCCTAAACACCACCTTTGTAGCACGTGCAGGAAAATTACATCAATTTCCTCTGCAACATATTAGTACATTGAGTTAAATAGAGGAAAGTAGCACACCTAAACACCCATATGCTCCGACGCTGCCCATTCCTTAGTACACATGGCATACCCAAGACCATTTTTTAGCTTAATAAATTGGAGTTAGGCAGACAACACTAAGAAATCAGTTTTAGCTACCTTTATAGCACAGGGTTCTATTAGTACATCCACTCTATTGAGTCCATGGCGTTCTATGGGTTGTTGCATGTCCATAAGTCATCTCACAAAAGATTATTATATTTGAAGTAGCAATTTATATGCAGAACATACACGTTCACACACATCATGCTTTTTATACATTTCCCCAGGTCAAATAAATATAAAGAATACTGCTTTGTAGGGTCAGGCCTTGTAAAAGTGGAATCATTTTGTTTAACTTAAAATAGGTAATATAACTGTTACCATAGCACGTTACTCTATTTTATGGAAGTGCATATTTAACACAAATGGCTACAAACAACATATTTTATACAATCATTTATAGCCATTGCTATAAGGTTTACATGTCCAAGCTACCCCCTCTTCACAACAACCAAAAGTAAAACAAATAACCTTGCTCTACCTAATACCTGCTGGACACACAAATGTTATTAAAATAAAGAGACAAGACACATTGATAGGGTGGCAAAAAAGGGTATCTTTTTAAATGGTCGCATTCTAAATATCGTGCAGCTGCATGCTGCAATCAACATGTCACGTGGATGAAAAGAGCAACATAAGAATCTTACAAAAACAAAACAGAAGGAGCGCCAGTGGTGCAATAAAGTTGATGGATAATCAGAAATATTAAAATAAAAATCAAATGTACTCACATTTAGTATATGCCAGTAATTTGATACCAAAAATACCGGCTTCAGAGGCTTATGGAGACCATAACCGGTTCTGTTTGTTCATTTTAAATATTACAACAGGTTGTTATTTTGTTGCTGTGATAAAGCGGTTTTGATCCGCGAAACGCGTAGCATTTTTAAAGTGTACATTTGTACTATATACCTGTGTATCTTTTAGATATATGTATTTTTTTATTAAATATATTATTAATGGATCTTTGAGCCTCCGCCTGTCAATATCCAGCTGAATTCGGCGTATATCCGAATGGAGACGGGGTTATGGTCTCCATAAGCCTCTGAAG
This sequence comes from Rhinophrynus dorsalis, assembly GCA_037306005.1. Lineage (NCBI taxonomy): Eukaryota > Metazoa > Chordata > Amphibia > Anura > Rhinophrynidae > Rhinophrynus > Rhinophrynus dorsalis. The sequence goes on along the minus strand of CM074727.1, from coordinate 168,407,938 downwards.
CCGGTATTTTTGGTATCAAATTACTGGCATATACTAAATGTGAGTACATTTGATTTTTATTTTAATATTTCTGATTATCCATCAACTTTATTGCACCATTGGCGCTCCTTCTGTTTTGTTTTTGTATGTTTATACCGCTTGGGAGAGCGAGTCATCTTGGGTTGAGAGCGGCCGTGACCAGACACTGTTGCTGGGGGCAGTAAGAAAACTCCAGAAGTCTTATAAGTTGGATCAGATATATGTCTCATCCAACACATTATTTAATGTGAGTGTGTGTCCACAAGGGTGCATTTTCGGTGAAGGTTGTGATTAATTGAACTGCTGATACACACAGGGGGCGCTCCGTTGTCCTTCTCCCATTCTTCTTTTTCTGCAGAACATAAGAATCTTGCCCTGCACATAAGCGTGAGATTCTCATGTCGTCTCCTTAAATGCCGCCACATACCTAAATCTGGATCCAGTCTGCTGATGTAATATGCTCCTTTGGATGCCAAGTCTCCATCTCTGCCAGACGTCTGTTATGATAAATCATAGAAGCATTACAAGGGACTTTTAGATGGCTAATGGACTGCCCGCGATCTCCTGGTGCGCAATTTCATTTTTTTGTGCGGCACTCAAAGGGTTAAGCTACATATGGAACAAAGGACTAAAAATACTAGGTATGTTTATTCCATATGTAGCTTAACCATTTGAGTGCCACACCAAAAAATGAAATTGCGCACCAGGAGATCGCGGGCAGTCCATTAGCCATCTAAAAGTCCCTTGTAATGCTTCTATGATTTATCATAACAGACGTCTGGCACAGATGGAGACTTGGCATCCAAAGGAGCATATTACCTCAGCAGACTGGATCCAGATTCAAGTATGCGGCTGCGTCTTTTAAGGAGGCGACATGAAAATCTTGCATTTATAAGCAAGGCGAGATTCTCATGTTGCCCTTTTCATCCAGGCGACATAATGATTGCAGCGTGCAACCGCACAATATTTAGAATGTGACCGTTTAAAAGAGAACCACAAAAAAGAAGTCACAATTTATTAACCTGTTTAAACTAGTTAAACTCAGTGATCCTTCCTCCTATAATGTGGCACTCCTCAGACCATGAAGTCTTAGAGTGGGCACTACACCCAGCTAAAGTGACACCTGAATGAAGGGCCCTCTCTCAGTCAGGCCCAGCCCTCCACCTTCTGTGGTAGCTCATCACTTTTCTGCCCATTGACGTTACTGCTGGCAATGCCTGCCCTGTAAGGCAGCCCTAACCACAGGGTCAGCAACTACCTATATCTAAACTGGAGTTATCTGGCATGCCACAGAGGCACATTGACCGGGAGACCCACATTACTGTCCCTTTGATGTGGTAGTAATCTTCCTGGGATGATCTGTTGACCTATGAGACCTTCTTGCTGACATCAGGATTTGAAGCTACTTTTAGCTGATTCTGCTGACCAGAGGAAGAAGCAGTGAACATAGAAAATAGGTTATTATCCTGTGGGTAAGAAGGATTCCTTTTTAAGTCCATAATTTTCCCACCTCTATGGGGGAAACGTTCTCTCCCCAGCTGTGAAATGCAATCCTCCTTTCCTTTGTTCCCAGGTCCTTGACTTTCCCAGCCAGGAGGAACAGAGTAAGGAGGGTTTTCACCTTATAATGGTTTTGGATGACACCTTGTCTAAGGTATTCAGGATGACTCATGAATAACACAGGACAAATATTTTGTTATAAAAGGACCACAGCTTTATTTAAACACATTAAAACATGTAAGGTTAAAAAATGTCCTTGCCAACTGTAGGGTAATTAAATAACAAATACCTTTAGTCCAAGAGTGGACTCCAATTTTAAAGGTTATCACTAGTGTTGAGCGAGCACCCCGATGCTCGGGTGCTCGGGTGCTCTGACCGAGCACCGCCGGAGGCTCGAGTGCTCGGCCGAGCACCCGAGCCCCATTGAATTCAATGGGGCGACACGAGCATTACACCAGGCACCCCCTGCTCTGATGAGGGGAGGGTGCCTGGTCAATGCCCCCCTTCATCTCCACAATGCCCCTCTTCCACAATGTCCCCCTTCCACAATGTCCCCCTTCATCTCCGCAATGCCCCCTTCATCTCCGCAATGTCCCCCTTCCACAATGTCCCCCTTCATCTCCGCAATGCCCCCTTCATCTCCGCAATGTCCCCCTTCCACAATGTCCCCCTTCATCTCCGCAATGCCCCCTTCATCTCCGCAATGCCCCCCTTCCACAATGTCCCCCTTCCACAATGTCCCCCTTCATCTCCGCAATGCCCCCTTCATCTCCGCAATGCCCCCCTTCCACAATGTCCCCCTTCATCTCCAAAATGTCCCCCTTCATCTCCAAAATGTCCCCCTTCATCTCCACAATGCCCCCTACCTCCAGTCCCTGGTGGTCCAGCGGAGCGTCTGTAAGATCTGTGCCTCCTTCCGGCACAGATCCCTGCCACCTGAACATGGCGGGCGAGCACATGGCGGTACTCGACGAGTACCGCCATGTGCCGAGCAGAGCGATGCTCGAGCCGATCCGAGCATCGGCCGAGCATGCTCGCTCAACACTAGTTATCACATTCCCATTTCCCCATCGGCCGGCTAAACCCAAGCCCAATGGGTACAGCCAAGCTGACCCACAGTCAGAGCTCGGGGAAGAAACATCCTATTAGGCGAGTGGACTAAGCCCTTGTCTCCTATGTATGTCTATCACTTAGCTTACCTTGCCTGCTTTGCAAGGTCCTACCGCAAAGGTGTGACAAGACAAAGGACAATAGAAAACATGGAAGGAAGCTGGGATTCTGAGTTCAGCATACTCTCCAAGCCAAGACTGAATGGAACATGGCCACTGTACCCAGCACTTCCCAGCAAACCCCTCCTCTTCCTATTCCTCAGCCAATCACCAGGCAACCTCCTGGTTGCCTAGGCTGCTCAGCCCTTTAACCCTGACATATTTCCCCTCCACTATGCTTGCTACACAGCGTGTAATATATTACGCGCCACCATTTTTCAAACCCTGCCTGGGAACTCTCTGGATCTGTCTTGGAGACTCCATTTTTTAGAGTTAATTACAGGTCTCCTGGGACAGAGACCGATTCTCCAGCTTTGTTTGAGTTTCCTGGGTAACTCCACCTACTTCTCGCCCATTCTACCTACTTCTCACCCTGTTTCAACCACTTCCCACCCATGCTTTCAATCCTGATCAGGCCTCACCCACCTGATTAAGCCTCATCAACTTTACGACGCAATTCACTTCATTTAGACATCCCCATAACGCAATTAGCTTCATTTAGACATGCCCATTCCCAGTCTATGAGCCCTCTCAGGGGGCTTCACAGAAGAAAGGTCCCATGTATAGTTCTGTCACAGGAACCACAGGGCCTGAGACTGGTAAACAAGGAACACAAGGAACTGTGGACATTTCTGTCATGCCTAAACAAACCTTGTCTAGGCGTATGGATTGTCAGCCCAGTGACGCAAGCTATGTAGAACTTTGGGACGTTATATTGGCAGACAGCTATGCCAAAAAGGACTGCTTTCAGGGGACAAGGCCATTAGGGGTTAATTATTTGAGTTTACCTAAAGTTACTTTCAATGTGTATTGTAGCCACTCAAGGCAGTGTATTGTGAACTGTCCTGAGACCCCTTGCTGTGTGTTAATCCATTCAAACCCTCAAGTCTTTGTGTCCATTGTCTGAGTTCATCAGCCCTTTTGTATTTGAAATGTAATCATGTCTGAGTCATTGTATTTGTTAGACCATTTGCCGTTGACTTTTTGTCTATCGTGATTGAATTATGTTCCTAATGTATGTGCTTGGTCCATATATTTCAATGTAAGGTTTGAATATAAATATGTGTGGTTTGTTCCAATAAAGGAAGTTCTTGTCTTACCTACATTGGTGTTGTCTGGTGGGGTAAGCTTGCTGTATTCAGAGTGTGCTCCTGGTTACCCTGACACTAGTTTTGCCTGGTTTGGGGTATATTGCGGTATGCTGTTGGATGTCCATCTGGCTCGTAGCTGAAGAAGTGACCATTGACGGGGACACCAAGGCTGGGTGTCCGCTGGTACCGTCACATCTGGTGGCAAGCAGTGGGATTCAGCTTCTTCCAAGGAACGGAAACTGAGCCAGCATCCAGGGGGAGATATAGCCGCTGGCTTGACCCCAGTCTCAGCAATGCAGAGAGCAGTGGATGGAGCAACAGCGAAACTGAGACCAGCATCCAGGGGGAGATATAGCCGCTGGCTTGACCCCGGTTTCAGCAACACAGCGAGCAGCACAGCACCCTAAAAGATTAATGGAGGGGGAGAAGAGGAGCAACCCCTCATCTGAGGTAATGAGCTTTGCCAAGTTTCAGCGAGAGGTTTTGAGGTGCCTGGCCCTCTACAGCGAAAACCCCCCTCACGAAGTGATCATACGGGTCCTTGGAGAGGTAACCCAATTACGATTGGCGTCATTTGCCCAGCCCTGGAGGCCAAAAGAGAGAGAGGACAGGTTGCATCCGAGGGATGTTGTTCTCGGCCCAGCACTGCAAGACGCAGGCACGGCAGAAGCACCGGCAACAGGGCAGAGGGACCCTGTCCTCTGCCCGACTCACAGCACAGAGGCCTCATCAGCTAGCAGGAACGTTAGCCTCTGCCCAGCACAGGTCGCAGCCTTTGAGTTCCAAGAAGAGGGCGCAACTGGAGTCTCACCCCAGAGGCTGTCTGAGCTACAGGGAGAGGAGATAGTTGACCTCTCTCCCCAGCGGCAGATGGCTTTTGAACCTGAAGGTGTCGTGGATGAGACTTTGGTCGTCACGGGCACCCTGCAAGTAGAAGAGTGGGCTCCTCCGACTCTTCCTGAGGCTGACCCCAGCGACCTGGTATGGTCTAGTCAGCGGGTAGCAGGCGAGACTACGGCCGCCGCTACCCCTTCGTTCAGGGGTGGGACAACCATCCCCCCTGGTTGGCATTTGGCCCCTTCCCCTGTTTTTCCTACTGTGGTGAGTGATAGAGAGCTCACCAGCAGCCTCAAGAAGATGGCCCCTCTGTTATTAGATACTGCCCTGGAGAAAGAGAAATGTGTGTTCTCCAGGGGCATGGATGTTACTGCCCTGAGGAATGGGACTGCGGTCTTCCTCAAGGCAGAGAACGGCCCTGAAGTTTGTGGCCTGGAAGAAGAGGACCCCAGCGGACTGAAGGAGAACAGTGCTGCTGATCCTCTTGTTGTACCTGTGTACTGTGACCTGGTGGGTGGGAGCAAGCCCACCAGTCCCTATGTGACCCCTGGCCTGGTGAGTAGGAGCGAGCTCACCAGGGCCTGGGAAACCCCTGCTGTTGTGGATGAGACCCAGGTCCCCACCAGTAGCCCCTGTCCTTTCCCTGTGGATGCTGCCCTGGAGAAAGAGGAAGGTGTGCTCTCCAGGGCCGCAGATGCGTCTGCCATGGGAAGTGGGATCGCGGTCCTTCCCAGTGGTCACGTGGACCTTGAACTGGTGAGGGAGGAGACATACCCCCTAATATCTCTTAAAGAGGGACACTTGGGAGGTGTAGACCCCTAATATCTCCTGAAGAGGGACACTTGGAGGTATGGGCCCCTAATATCTCCTAAAGAGGGACACTTGGGAGGTATGGACCGCTAATATCTCCTAGGAAGGGACAGTTGAGAGGTACAGACCCCTAATATCTCCTGAAGAGGGACACTTGGAGGTATGGACCCTTATATCTCCTAAAGATGGACACTTGGGAGGTAAGGACCCCTAATATCTCCTAAAGAGGGACAATTGGGAGGTATGGACCCCTAATATCTCCTAAAGAGGGACATGTGGGAGGTATGGACCCTGATATCTCCTAAAGAGGGACACATGGGAGGAATGGACCCCTAATATCTCCTAAAGAGGGACACTTGGGAGGTATGGACCCCTAATATCTCCTAAAGAGGGACACTCGAGAGTTACAAGATAAGTTTAGTTCATTTTAAAGAGAAGTAAATACTGCCTATATGTTGTGCTAGCCTTTGTTTGTAATATAAATAGCTTTTGAGAAAATAACTTTTATTCATTGGCAGTGCTAATTGGCACTTTATAATAATTCCTTTTTGTGCTGCAACAATATTAACACACACTGACCCTTGTGAGTAAAAGAAAACTGGAGGAAATCTACGGTGAATCAGCAGTACCACAGAGCACTAATTAATTTATATTGGGCCTGTTAACCTAGAACAGTGGTTCTCAACTCCTGTCCTCAGGACCCACTAACAGGCCAGGATTTGATGATTTCTTTGTTAGAGCGCAGGTGAGTTAATCAATGTGAATGAGCCTCTGATCACATGATCTCCTTGTTAGAGCACAGGTGAGTTAATCAATGTGAATGAGCCTCTGATCACATGATTTCCTTGTTAGAGCACAGGTGAGTTAATCAGTGTGAATGAACCTCTGATCACATGATTTCCTTGATAGAGCACAGGTGAGTTAATCAATGTGAATGAGCCTCTGATCACCACACCCGTGCTCTAGGAGAAATCCCTAAGTCCCGAGGGCAGGAGTTGAGAAACACTGACCTAGTTCTCTAATACATTGCAAAGTGTTGGCACCTCTCTAACATCCAAGAGGTTCATTAAAGGAACAGTAAACTTTTTTTTATGAAAAAATATACATTGTAGGGATTTTCCTAATGAGTAAAATAAGGGTACTCCCACTGCCAAGAGATTTATATTTCCAGAGTTATTACAGTTTAAACCCATTTTTTTTTTACATTAGCAGTGCCCTCTAGTGGTCAAATTCTAATTAGATTTCCTGTTATATTCTAATGGAAAGGAAAGTCAGAAAAGTCAGAGACATACAGTTCTCCATAGAATGTGATAGAAACTGCTGAGTCACTTCCGGTCAGTTAGAACTATCAGGAAGTAAACACAGTAAATTCACTTCCTGTCAGTTAGAACTATCAGGAAGTAAACACAGTAAATTCACTTCCTGATTATTTAAAATGCTATAATCCTATATAATAATTCGCCAAGTTGTGTGTAACGCCCGACATACGCAGTAGACACTGCTGCGCGTGCGGCAGTCATACGCAGTAGAGACTGCCCGCGCCGCGGCTGATACAGAGCTGGGCGCTCCGAAGGAGCGTCCAGCTCTGTATCAGCCAAGGCGCGGGCAGTCTCCACTGCGTGTGACTTCCCCGCGACCGGCTGCCAGAGGCTCTGTATCAGCCGAGGCGCGGGAGACCCGCGACCGGCTGCCAGAGGCACTGTGGCCCGTGTAACGGGCTGTTCAACTAGTTTTTGAATAAAACATCTGACAGCGATGGGAGTGACCTTTTTTTATTCAGCAGGAAATGCTCTGTAAAATATGTGTTTTCATAAAAAAGTTTACTGCTCCTTTAATAAATCAATCCAGGTTCAGTTGATGAGACCTGGCTTAAAGCGGATGTATCACCTATATATCTAACTTAGGCTAAATAATTAGATTATATAGCTAATCTCACTAAAAGTGTGTTAATTTTTTTTTTTTTTTTTTAAAAAGCTTCATTATGTCAAAATGTAAGTTATAAAGTCTGGGCTGCAGCTACTTACAGACAGACTGTCGTTACCAGCTCTGTACCGCAGTCTGTCACTCTGCCTCTGCTCTCCTCCCTCTAACCAGCCTCCTCCAATGACGAAGGCTTTCTGTCTGTAACCTGGAGTGGTCCCATTGGCAGAGATTGATATCTAGCCAATGAGATCAATCCAGCTTACAGACAGAAAGCTTCTGTCATTGGAGGAGGCTGGCTAGAGGGAGGAGAGCAGAGGCAGAGTGACAGACTGTGGTTACAGAACAGGTAACCACAGTTTGTCCGTAAGTAGCTGCAGCCCAGACACACTTTTATTGAGATTAGCTATATAACCAAACTATTTAGCCTAAGTTTTATATTGGTGATACATCCCCTTTAATTATCTGCTAGTCCGCGTCCTCTGTATTCTGTTGAGTACAAATCCTGGCCTGTTTGGGCTTTTGGGAACTGAGATAGGATAACAAAAAAAGGTGTGTAATAGTTTCTGGGAGCTTTCTAAATGGTTTGACCCTGAGATCATTGAAGTATTAATGCTTAAAGTTCCCCAGAATCTAGATTATGGGCAATATGTCCCCACATTCTCTAACGGAGCGGTTTTTCCATCTCTGACTGTTCTCTTGGGCACAATCTATATGAAAGTGATGGATTCCACCTAAATGGTAGAGGAGCCTCTGTGCTAGGGGAGAGGATGCTAAGAAGCTTGGAGGAGCTTTTAAATTAGGAAAGGCGGGGAGGGTATAGATAGCAAAAATTGGGTAGATAGAGCTGATAGAAGCCGGGTCCAAGTATATGATCAGGGGGTGGATAAAGGGTGGGGATAAATGTAGTAAATAGGGAGGAACTCCTAGTAAATGAAGGTGAAGAAAAAAGGCATGTAGAGGCTAATATATGTAAAGACGTCAAAATTAATTGTATGCTAGCAAATGCAAGAAGTACGGTAGATAAAATAGGAGAACTAGAATTGCTGGCGGTTAATGACCAATTGGACATAATTGGTATAACAGAAACATGGTGGAATGATGCACATGACTGGGCTGTAAATATAGAGGGCTATTCCCTGTTTAGGAGAGACAGGATTAATAGAAAAAGGGGAGGTGTGTGCTTATATTTGAAACCAGAGCTAAAATCCAATTTTGATGGGAGATATTAGCGAGGATACTGGCCAAAATGTGGTGTCCTTGTGGGTAGAAATTTAGATTAAATGTGGTGTAAAAGGTAAAAAAAAGGTGTTGGTGGGTATATGCTACAAACCACCAAATATTGATAATGACAGTGTTGAGGCCCAACTGCTAATGCAAATGAGGAAAGCAGCCCAGCTTGGGCACACTATAATTATGGGAGATTTTAATTATCCAGATATCAACTGGAGAAATGAGACCTGTCAGAGTGCTAAGGGTAGCAGGTTTGTGAGCATACTTCGTGAAAGCCACATGCCACAAATGGTGGGAGTGCCGACAAGAAATAACAATGTATTGGACCTAGTGATAATGAATAACACAGAAATAGTATCCGATATTAAGGTACGTGAGCATTTGGGAAACAGTGATCACAACATGGTTACATTTGAGATCAGTCTGACAAAGCAAAACTGTATAGGTTCGACCAAAACTCTTAATTTTAAAAAAGCTAACTTCAAATTGTTAAAGGGATAGTAATACTTCGTTTTATCTTTATTTTATTTTGTAGGCTCTAAAAAACATGAAGAATGATATAAGTCTTATCTCTCAAACCTTTATGGTTTAAGAGATATTCACAAGCAAAGTATCCCACCCCCCTGTTCAGCCAGATCAGAAGGGAGGTGCCCAGGTAGACTGCAGAGAGGGACAATCTTCAATTAAGATAAGGGAAAAACCTGAAAAACTTGTCAAGGGGGGAAGGGCTTTCATTGTTTTCATACAAAGAAGATTGTCCCCTTCTGTTACCTGTCTGGTCTTACAACCAGATTCACATCTGAGAAGAGATGGCTTATACTCGGAAAAAGGGGCGGGAGGGGAAACTTTGCTTGTGACTATCTCTTAAAACATAAAGGTTTGAGAGATAAGACTTACATCGTTCTTCATGTTTTTTGAATGCCTACAAAATAAAATAAAGTTAAAACGAAGTATTACTGTCCCTTTAAGGGCTTCAATGCAACACATAGACTGGGATACATTATTTAAAGGCACAAATACTGAGGAAAAATGGTCAGAATTCAAATTTAGGTTGCAGAAATGTACCCAACGGTATATACCAATGGGGAACAAATGCAAAAGAAGTAAGTCACAGCCAGTGTGGTTAAATGCACATGTAAAGAAGGAAATGGCAAAGAAAAAAAGAGCATTAAAATTATTTAAATCTGAAGGAACTGAACATTCTTTCTTAAAATACAGGGAGTGCAACAAAGATTGCAAAAAGGCAATTAGGGTAGAAAAAATAGATAATGAAACCTGAATTGCAAGGGAAAGCAAGACTAATCCAAAAACGTTTTTCAAATATATCAATAGCAAAATACTTAAGAGGGAGTGCATTGGACCATTCACAAATGAGATGGGTGAGTTGATTAGTGAGGATAAGGAAAAGGCCGATGTTCTAAACACTTTCTTTGCATCAGTATATACAAGGGAGCAAGGAATGGTAGAGGAGCCTCAACAAGTAACTAATAAAATAATACAATTATCAGATATTGGGTTAACTCAAGAAGATGTCATGGGAAGACTGAACAAAGTTAAGACTGACAAAGCACCGGGTCCTGATGGTATACATCCAAGGGTTCTTCAGGAACTCAGTGCAGTGTTAGCAAAACCCCTATATTTACTCTTTAAAGTGATAGTAATACTTGAAAACTTTTAAATTGAATTCAATAGATATTTTAAAAATACATTAATTTGCCATATATAAGTCTGCAAAGATCCCCCTTCCCTCCCCTTGTGCTGACGTCAGCTTTCAAACTAAGAGACGGAGATCGCAGTCCATAGACCGTCCTGCGGCTCTTCAGCAGAGCCGTGATCGCGGTAGTTACAAAGAAATACTACATTTGAACGGTCTACAATATGTGCTTGCAAACCAGGGATCCACACTACTGGGGGGATAAAGGGGAAGGCAAATGATGGGGAGAACGCTGTAACGGAAGAAAGATGGCTGAGCTCTCCCTCATCTCTACTGAATATGTGGGATATGGTTTCACCTGCAGTGAACTTCTTTAGTAGGTGAAACGGGCTGTTATATATTTAGCATGTAAGTAATTGATCGGAGGTGGAGACCCATGATATGCCAGTGCCGTCACGACTGTCTTGCACTTAAGAACCAGTGACAGTCCTGGCACGTCATGGAATTCAGCCCTGAATCCATTAGTGGAAACAAAAATACCCCATAGTCCTTAAAGTGGAACTTTCAGCTTGGAAATCAAAGTCTTACCTTTATAAAATAGCAGATTCTAAAGAAATCCTTCCCGTTTGGAGACTGACGGGCAGGTTAGTGTGGTCCGCGCGCCTGCTCCGTCAGTCCCATATGGTCACTGCAGTGCTACTCAGAGGAGACAGGGACTGACAGCTCAGGAGCATAGACAAGATGTCTGCTCTGTAGCCTGGGTTTCGGTCTCCAAGCGGCAAGGATTTCTTTAGAATCTGTGATTTTTTAAAGGTAAGACTTAGATTCCCAAGCTAGTCACCGTGCGCTTAATGAATGCATGGCGACTTAGTACTACCTGAAAGTTCCGCTTTAACTGACGGCCTCCCTGTCACGCGGCTGGTCCTTAAAGGGATAGTAATGTTTCATAATAAAAGCAGCTCTAATTAATCATCATAGTATTTGGACTTTGGAGAGTGTTATTTCAATTCTGTCAGAGTTGTAGTTCAAGAGTAATTCAATGACAAAGTATCCCCCTCCCGCCCCTTTTACTATTGTAACACTGCTCAGCCAGAGCAGAAGGGAGGTGCCCAGGTAGACTGCAGAGAGGGACAATCTTCAGTTAAGATAAGGGAAAAACCTGAAAAACTTGTCAAGTGGGGCAGGGCTTTCATTGTTCTCATAGAAAAAAGATTGTCCCCTGCTGTTATCTGTCTGGTCTATGGACTGGATTCCACATCTGAGAAGAGATGGCTTACACTAGGTAAAAGGGGCGGGAGGGGAAACTTTGCTTGTGAATATCTCTCAAACCATAAAGGTTTGAGAGATAAGACTTATATCATTCTTCATGTTTTTTTAATGCCTACAAAATAAAATAAAGTTAAAACGAAGTATTACTATCCCTTTAAGGGGATAAGTTAGGTGACAGTTCCACTTTAAGGAGCACAGAGCTTTTTTTTTTACCTTCAGTGCATTCTGGATGGCAGCGCAGCGTGCAGCTACCATCCCAGAATTCCATGCCGTGCCAGAACCGCAGTGACGGTCCTGGCACGGCATGGGTCCTTAAGGGGTTAACAGATCAGCTCATGCAGTAGACTTTTCTCGTTTGTGAAATGTGGTAGGGTATGCATCAACCATGCATGGATTTGGGCACACCCACTGTAATTTGCAGGCATCTGTATGTATTCCATTAAGATTAGAAGCTTATAGAGGATAATTACATTAAAGGAACACTAAACCTTCAACACAAGAAATCCCCCACTTACTCTTTTATGTGTAGAAAATCCTCGTGGCCAATGAGATGTATCTTTCCGGAGGATTCTCTGAGCCACGAAGAAACCCCACTACCCCCACCAGTGCAAATTAAATGTAAATAAGGCATCGGCGCAATATTTAAACTAGAAAATAATTGTCAAATTAGTGTATAAACAGAACAGTACAGCAATATATAAACAGGGAAAATTAGTATATAAACTGGATTTTAAAGTATTATATGTAAACTGGCCAAATAGTATATAAATGGATATTACCGCAATATATAAACTGGCCAAATTACTATATTACAAAATATATAAAATATAATATAAACTGTCAAATTAGTGTATAAACTGTACATTACAGGATGTGAAAACTGTGAAAACTAGTACTGTAAAATCTCAGGTATAATATGCACCTGTGTATGGAGTGACCACATGTCCTGGATTGCCCGGGACAGTCCCGGATTTTAAGTGTGTGTCCCTTGTCCCGGGCAGCCCTCTTCTGGGAAAATAGAATGTCCCTGAATGAAAAGTCCAGAGCACAGAGATCTATATACTAGAAGGAGCCCTGCCCATTGTCTACTGTGATAGGAAGTGATGTCTCTGTTGGTCTACAAGAAAATGGCTTTCAGACAGCGTTCAAAACACTAGAGAACTGAGCCTTGATATGGGCATCAATCTGGAGCTGTAGTGCAATTTTGTTGTAGTGTATTGCTAGTCTAAGGCATTGGGCCTTTTCTTGTAGTCCACTACAGGCATCGCCTTCTGTCAGAGGAGTCAATGGACAGTTCCCTCTGTGGTGCGCTCTTCTCTCCACAGTGTCCCTGAATGACAGTATTGAAATGTGGTCACCCTACCTGTGTATAATACGCAGATGTATATTATGCCTAAGATTTTAGGGGAAAACAAGAGTGCCTATGTATAATATGCCCCTTTGTTTTCCCCCCTTACTACAAAAAAAATATAGTGTTAGCAGACCTCTTCCCTCCCCTCCCCCGGCGCTCTGCTTTGAAGATAAACCTGACTTTTGTGCAAGTAAACTGCCGAAGAGAAGGCAAAACTTCTTGCACTTGCCGCCCTGCCGCCCGCTTCCTTCAATTGGGCTTTGACCTTCCGCCTCCAGCCAATGGTAATGCCCTGATACACATAAACTGGACATTGTAGCAATATATAAACTGGTAAATAAACTGGACAGATTAGTATAAACTGGACATTGTAGCAATCTATAAACAGGTAAATAAGCTGGCCAAATTAGTATATAAACTGGACATTACTGCAATATAAACTAGAACTATATTGGTGGCCATAAACTAGCACTTACACCTTCTGTGTCCAACCTACTTCCTCTAGACTGTAAGCTCTCACCAGCAGGGGGCCCTCTGATCCTTCTGTTCTTCACATATGATTTACTATTTAATATCCCTGTATGTCTATTCCCTATTGTACAGCGCTGCGGATTAAGTTGTCGCTATATAAATAAAGAATAATAAATAATAATAATAAAGTTTGGTACAGGGGGGATTGGGATTGTGATGGCTACATCCACTACTCAGGAGGCCCCTCCCTGCAAAAGCTGCTGGTCTAAGCAGTTGCCTACTTTGCCAGATGAGATGTCCTCCCCATGGTGCAACTTACTGTCTTGGGTCTCCTGCTGTCTGAATAATATCATAGGACAAGAGGTTGTACTCTAAAACTAGAGGGACAGAGGCTTATGGTAGAGGTTAATACAGTGAAGGGATGTAAGCATGCATCTCATAAGGCTATCCTGAATTTAAAGTGTTAGTAATGTCTAAAAAAAAAGTTTTTTGCATTTAGAAGAGCTTTAAAAAGCTGATCTAAATGCAAAAAAACGTATCTCTCAAACCGCTATGGTTTAAGAGATACGGGCGTTTAAATTTCTCTGTTTCCTACTGACAGCTGTAAAGCTGTCAGTAGGAGAGTCGTGTCGGTCGACACGGAGGCGCTTGAGAAGTGCCGAGATCTCGTTACTTACACGGAATCCCTTCATTGGAATGGTGTAACACGTGTGTCTGAACACTAGGCACACATTTTAGACCATTCCAATGAAGGGATTCCGTGTAAGTAACGAGATCCCGGCACTTCTCAAGCGCCTCCGTGTCGACCGACACGACTCTCCTACTGACACGACTCTCCTACTGACAGCTTTACAGCTGTCAGTAGGAAACAGAGAAATTTAAACGCCCGTATCTCTTAAACCATAGCGGTTTGAGAGATACATTTTTTTTGCATGTAGATCAGCATTTTAAGCTCTTCTAAATGCAAAAAACCTTTTTTTAGACATTACTAACACTTTAAGACAAGACCAAATAAGGTTAGAGGATGTTACCGTAGGTGAAATGGGAAGTCTAGATGGGCCGAATGGTTCTTATTTACAGTCAGATTCTACGTTTCTATGCTTTTGGGAGGGACAACTGTTTTTCTGGCCTTTTTAATTCTGCAACATTACAAAATATTACACAATGAACGCTAGTGAGTCTGTTTTGTTCTTGTGATTTTCCACAGTTGTTTTTACTTACATAAACCCTTAGTGTTTATAAAACAAGTATGGATCATGTCTGTTTTTTGCTACAAGTTTAGAATAAACCAGTTAGTCTTGGAACATCATGTCATCCGGCCACATAATCTGTTATCTTTCTGATATTTATTGTATCACATGAACAAAACTAAGCTGAGAAATTCTGGGGCAAACTGTCATAAGGGTACAATAAACATTCCCATTGATATAAAGTGTTTGAATGCAAGAGATGTCTCCAATGCAATGCAAAGCAATACATGGAGACGTTGCTAGCATTCAACGGATTAAGGGCTCAATCCAAATGTTGGCGTTAAAAATGCCAGTAGGGCAAAATGGACACCAACCAACAAAAGAAAATGTCTTGGTCGGTATTCAAATATCCTACCGGCATTAAAGGGATAGAAATACTTTGTTTTATCTTTATTTTATTTTGTACGCATTAAAAAAACATGAAGAACGATATAAGTCTTATCTCTCAAACCTTTATGGTTTAAGAGATATTCAAAAGCAAAGTTTCCCCTCCCGCCCCTTTTACCTAGTGTAAGCCATCTCTTCTCAGATGTGGAATCCAGTCCATAGACCAGACAGATAACAGAAAGGGACAATCTTCTTCCTATGAGAACAATGAAAGCCCTTCCCCCCTTAACAAGTTTTTCAGGTTTTTCCCTTATCTTAATTGAAGATTGTCCCTCTCTGCAATCTACCTGGGCACCTCCCTTCTGATCTGGCTGAGCAATGTTACATCAGTAAAAGGGGCGGGAGGTGGATACTTTGTCATTGAATTACTCTTGTACTACAACTCTGACAGAACTGAAATAACACTCTCCAAAGTCCAAATACTACGATGATTAATTAGAGATGCTTTTATTATGAAACATTACTATCCCTTTAAGCACAACGGACGTTAAGCCACAAAACTGGTCTTGTGGCCAAACATCTATTTTTGAGTTAAGTTCCCAAAACACCGCTAAATAACGGCAGTATTGGGAACTTAACAGGAAAAAAAACTAACGATCGGTGCCTGATGTACTGCCGAGCACCGCTCTTTACCTAATCTGTGTTACACTTACCTGTCATCCACTGTCTGTCTTCTTCTATCTTCATTATTTCTTCTCTTCTATCTTCCATCTTCTTTATGAAAAAAAAAAACAAAAACAGACAACTATAACTCCAATGCATAAATATCCGGCACACTAATACATAGTTTAACCGCTTGAGTGCCAGAGGGGTATGCAATGCATTCTCTCTCTGGGGTTCAAAAGGGTTAAAGTATGCAATAGTGTGACGGGTTTGCGATATAAAAATGTCCCCATGCATAGTAACGTGTGTCCAAGTTAAGCCAAGTAAATAGTATTACAGTAATAAAACTTCCCAAAAATAGACTTAGCTTTTATAATTCCAGTCGTTGTCTCCGCCGCTGCGTGCAGCCGCTGAGGTGGCGGCGGAGACAAAATCATGCACCACAGTCCCCCACCCCTCAACTGCATGGGCCAATGCCTGCTCCACTCTGACGGAATTTGAATTGACTGCCCTTATATATGGGCAGTCTTACTTCCAATTCTCTCACAGCCATTGGCTGGGATATGCTTACACACCTCCCAGCCAATCAGCTTTGAGCGGCTGTGCTTTAAATTGATTGGCTGGGGGGTGCATAAGCATATCCCAGCCGATGGCTGTGAGAGAATTGGGTTTTCATGGCTAGCACAGATATTTGAATTGATATTTATGGTGTTTTCATAATTTTCAATGGATGAAAACACCTCTTAACTTTATCACCCGACGGCTCTTTTTTTTGCCGGTATTTTTTCACAGCACAGACATTTGAATAGCTTACTGTGCTGGAAAAAATACCGTCGGCAGAAAAAACAGCTGTCTCCAACATTTGGATTGAGCCGTAATTGTGTCATATTCATCAAGATAAGTAGGTGAAATTCTGGAGTTCATCAACTGCACCATGAAGGGGGGGGTGAATATCCCCATTCAGTGTATGATGCTTTTAACCCCTTGAATGCTAGAGGGGATTCCAAAGCAACATGTGTAAAATCATCAGGGAGGGAGATGCACTAAACTTTGACACGTTTCAGTTTTGGCTTGGTGATTCAGACTTGCTCCGTGACTGCACCACATGCGCCGACAGCAAATGGATTGAACCCTTTATGTACTAGAGAGGTATATCTGAAACTCAAAGGGTTAACTCTTTGACTGCTGAGGAGTATGCAATGTATTTCAATGCTTTACTTTCCCCCTTCTGGAGTCCACAGGGTTAATCTCTAAGCAGGCAATGCACAGTAATGGAATGGAATGAGGGATGAAGTGCAGCAGTACAGTTCAGTGTAACACCGGGGGCTTCCTAGTGTGAGTCCAAGTTACGCCAAGAGTGAGTCCAGACAACAGTAAATTATATGCATATGGGGGTGTGGGGGGACCCAGCAAGTCATTGTTACACTCCTGACACAGGTCATCCATCTTCAGCTGAACCTCTGAGATGCATCTGAGCTGTCAGTTAACACTTTGAGTGATCAGATGGGTGTCTAACTCACTCAGAGCATTAAGAGACATGGGCTGCTGTTCGTGGTGCTGAATTCACTGTGATGTTTGAGGGTAAATGCATCTTCTCTGCCCCCCCACCCTTGCCATCACCAGCATTACACCAGCATCATATGCTAATGATCAATGTCTCACCCACTATTCTTGGATAATTCTTAATGCATATGGCAAAGTGTGTCGTATTCTCCATGGTGACACCCAGGAAGTTTCTTCTGTCGAGCTCCCAGAAAGGGCTCATGGACAGCTACTGAGCATGTGTCAATGACTTGAATTGTGTCATAGAAGTAGGAGTGGCTTAATTTGGTGGGCGTGTCTTAACTGGGATTGGGCTTGGAAGAGGGTAGAAGGCAGAATGTATGAGAAGTGGGCGGAGTTGGAGAATCAGCATCTATCCCCGGAGACCTGATAATTAACTCTATAAACCAGAGTCTTCTGGGCAGATCCAAAGAGTTCCTAGGTATGTCCATGGTGAATTGATCCCCAGACTCACTTCACCATTGCATTTATCCTTAGTGCATCGCCCTCCCCAAGGGTAATAGGGTAATCCAGCACTGGACCCCTTGCTCACAGTGCCTAGAGAGATGAGCTGCACCTCACTGATGAAGCCCGACAAGACGAAACGTATGTCTGAGTTTGGCTGCTTTTCTTGTTCAGAGAGGAATTCCCTGGCATTTTGTGGTTGGACTGCTGTAATGGCAGGACCAGTATGATGTGCTTTAGGATATTTCCTCTCTGTGAAAGGCGCTAGTGGGCTAAAAGATACTGCACCCTGGGTAGTAGAAAAAAGTATTAAGTATATGGTAGATATAATTTGCAAGCACACATTGTAGACCATGCCGATGAAGTATTTATCTTTAGATATCATTATATCGGCGCTACTGAAGAGCCGTGTCTGGTCAAGCGACCAGAATCTGCTTCTGACAACTTTACAGCTCATCAAGCAGAAAGGGGAGGGAGTGGAGAATTTTATTTTCCTATATCTCTCAACCATAACGGTTTGAATAAGTGCAAGTACTCTCTTTTAATTATATCTACCATATAGTTAATACTTTTTTTCTGACATTGCTATCCCTTTAAGAACTGTGTTTTATGCTATAGACTAATTTATTTACCAGTTTGTAAACCCATTGATATAAAGGATGATCACCTGGTTCTACATTCATATTTTAACCCACTGAGGACTTCGCTTTTTTCTAGTCGACAAGGAATTAAAGATATAGTAATGTTTCACAAAAACAGCTACTCCAATTAATCTTCATCAGGGGAGGACTGGTAACTTGTAGCCTAGGGGGCAAATACAATCAAGTGGCCCATTTGTACTATCGTTCCAGCCCGCCCCCTTTTGTTAATATTAAAATTCGCATTAATGTTGTGAAGTAAGGCAAGCAATACCATAGAGCTTACAATGAAAATGGAGCAGCACAAGTGATAACACTGAGCTTACAGTTGAAATGGAGCTACACTAGTGATCCTACAGAGCTTACAGTTTAAGTAAAGCTACACTACTGATACCATAGAGCTTACAAGTAAAATAGGTTATGCTACTAGTGTAGCTCCATTTGGGTTGTATCTCTGTGGTATCATTTGTGTAGATACATTTCATTTGTAAGCTTTGTAGTATCATTAGTGTAGTTCCATTAAAAGCAGCAAGCGTGAGATTGAGTGAGCCAGTGGCCCACTGGCCCAGATATATGACTGGCCCAGGGGGCAATTGCCCCCCTGCCCCCCAGGCCAGCCCTCCCCTGATCTTCATAGTATTTGGGCCATGGAGAGTGTTATTTCAATACTGTCAGAGTTGTAGTTCAAGAGTAATTGAATGATAAAGTATCCCCCTCCCGCCCCTTTTACCTAGTGTAAGCCACCTCCCCTCAGATGTTGAATCTGGTCTCTTGATCGGACAGCTCACAGCAAGGGACAATCTTCTTACTGTGAGTATAAGGAAAACTCTGCCCCCCTTGACTTGGTTTTCAGGTTTTCCCTTATGATCACTGAAGATTGTCCCTCTCTGCAATCCATCTGGACAGTTTTGCTGCTCCGAGGTGAGCAGTGTTACATCAGTAAAAGGGGTGGGAGGGGGATACTTTATCATTCAATTACTCCTGAACTACAACTCTGACAGTATTGAAATAACACTCTTCAAGGCTCAAATACTATGACGATTAATTGGAGCTGCTTTTATTATGAAACATTACTATCCCTTTAATACATTGAATCATCAGTAGTTTAGGTGATTACAATGCATACCTAAGCCATTAACCCTGTGAATATCAGAGGGGTATGAAAATCAATGCAATACACACCTCTGGCATTAAGTGCATTACCGCCATTATCTGATAACCTCTAAGCTCCTCCAGAGACAAAGAATTAGCTCTTTATGGAGAAGATTGCACTGATAATCTCTCCATCCAGGGTCATCAGGGTCAGATAGAAAAAGACTAATGTTTCAAAGACCCCCTAAAGAAATTCTTCTGCTTAACATGCTGCAAACATACAAGCAGGGCCGGATTTACATTCCAGAATCCCCTAGGCAAGGCACTCTGGGCACCCTTAGCTCCGCCCATGGCCACACCCCACTCCTCACATGACCACATCACCAGTCTCCTCCACTGTTTCCTGGCACAGAATATACCTCTGGCCTACAACAAGCAAGGACATAAAAGCTTTAACCCCTTGGTTGCTAGAGAGATCTCCATCGCATTGCTCACTATCACCCAAGGGGTTAAATAATAGCCTGTAAAGGGGTGTATAAGCTATTTCATGGATACAGAGATTGCTATGGCCCCACCCACAACTCAGAATGTGGGTGTGGCCAGCACAGCTGAGGCGCCCGTCAAAACATGGAGCTCTAGGCAGGTGGCTAGTCTGCCTATTGGGAAATCTGGCCCTGCATACAAGGCTGTGCCCAGGCGGAGATAGTTTGGGGACATTTATCAGAAAAGAAAAAAAAAATCTCTCCAGGAAAAAACAAACAAACAAACAAAAAATCTAATCTCACTTTATTGTTTGGAGACTAAACAGACACCGTCATCTTAAAACATCTCTGGTGATTCTGAAATAGTTTTCGAAGTCACTTATCTGTTGTGCAGAATATACTATTTTGAGTTATTAAAGAGATAGTAATGTTTACATATTACTGCAAGCTCGATTCTTCAATATACATTCTTATAACAAAACGTACCTTCCTAACGGTCATAACGTCGTTTTCATTTTATTTGAAGTAAAAGTGTCCCCCTCACCCCCCATTTTCCATCAGGGCCGGATTTACATCTCAGGAGCCTGTAGGCACATAACTGTGATGCGCCCCCCCCCCCCCCCCCCGATTTGCCAATTCCAAAGGACACCTCCACAATGCTCATCAGCTCCATATTGCCCCCCCATCAGCTCCATATTGCCCCTCACCTTGCCCCCCATCAGCTTCAACTTGCCCCCATCATCTCCATATTGCCCCTCACATTGCCCCCATCATCTCCATATTGCCCCCATCAGCTCCAACTTGCCCCCCATCATCTCCATATTGCCCCTCACTTTGCCCCCATCATCTCAAAATTGACCCTCACATTGCCCCATCATCTCCATATCCCCTCACTTTGCCCCCAACCCCATCAGCCCCAACTTGCCCCCCATCAGCTCCACATTGCCCCCACCATCTCCATATTGACCTCCATAGGCTCCAACTTGCCCCCCATTAGCTCCACATTGCCCCCACCATCTCCATGTTGCCCTCACATTGCCCCCTTCGGCTCCAACTTGCCCCCACCATCTCCATGTTGCCCTGACATGGTCCGTTTCCTACCTCCCTGGTAGGAGATCTGTCATCTGTGCCTCCTTGGCACAGTCCTGTAGCTGATTGAGCTCCCTCGCGGTCTCCTATTCAGGAATGCAGAGCGCTGGGAGATGATGTCATCTCCCAGCGCTCTGCATTCCTAAAGATGCAACAAGGGAGCTCACCACCTACAGGACTGTGCCAAGGAGGCACAGACATGTCCTGCCGGGGAGGTAGGAAATAGTGAACGGGGGGGACAGCGCCAGCGAGGTGGCTACTTTTTTTTTTTTTAATAAAAAAAAAAAATCAAAAAAAAAAAATCCCAATGGCAGCCGCCCCTCGGTGGAGTGCGCCTGTAGGCAGGTGCCTACTTTGCCTAATGGGAAATCTGGCCCTGTTTTCCGTACGTAATGTTACCTGCCCTCAGAACTGAAATCCGGTCTCTTGACCAGACAGATTGCAGCGAGTGGAAATCTTCTTTCTATCAGTATAAGGAAAAGCCTGACCCCACTTGATGATGGAGGGCAGGTTTTTCCTTATGCTGACAGAAGATTGTCCTTCGTCGCGATCCATCCAGACCGGCTTGCTGCTCTGATGGGAAGTATTGTGACGTATGGAAAAGGTGCAGGAGGGGGACACTTAATTAAAATAAAACAAAGATGACAATGTTATGAGCAGTTAGAAAGATACATTTAGAGCAAGACCAAAGTATTTTATTTACACAGATTCAATTACAAACACATATACTGAAGATTAACTAAACATTTATGAGTTTCATTGCTGTGGAGCAATGTGATAGACTAATATACACACAACTCACTTTGTATGCCTCCCAAGTGTCCCACTTTAGGAGGGACAGTCCCTCTTTTAGACCTAAATCTCTCTGTCCCTCTTTCCCACCCTGATGTCCCTCTTTTTAGGAGATCAGATTGTGTGGTGTGTATATAAGTGTATATTATTGCTCTACAGCAATAAAACTCACATTAATGTTTGTTTAAATGTCAGTATATGTGTTTATAAATTAGTGTGTGTAAATAAAATACTTTGGTCTTGTTCTAAATCATTTATTAGGTTACACAAGGAGGTGACAATAGGTCTTGAGATAGCTTAAAAATTCCTGGTTATGCCCCGCCCACCTACCACGCCCCAGAAACACCCCCTAAAACACAAGTGTCCCTCTTTGGCAATTTGAAATGTTGGGAGGTATGCTTTGATGTCCTAAAAAGAGGGACAACATGGTAGAAAAGAGGGACAGGGGGATTTGGGTCTCAAAGAGGGACTGTCCCTCCTAAAGAGGGACACTTGGGAGGTATGCTAATTGCGTCATGTGGACAGTCCCATGTCCATCTGTCCATGATTCTCCTGCAGGCTTAGACCGGAAGGTTCTCAGGGATGCCCTGATGCTACAAAGCAGCACATTGCCCACCTCCACTAGCACTGAAAGGGTTAAGCGTCAGTGAATGGAAGATGTAATGTAGAACTAAAACAGCAATCATCTGCATAGCGTGTTTTATTTAGCAGAATCTAGCAATCTAAATAAGTCAAAGTAATAGTATTCTGTGTAAAATATGGCTAATACAATAGATACGTGCTTGTGGATTTGTGAAAGTTCTTTCAAAACCACCAAAATCGTTTTAGGTCATAGCATTCCTTTAAATTGGTGAAAGTAGCTTAAAATCCCCCATCCCCTCCTTTAAATGTCAGTTCCCTATTCTGCTCTTTTCTTTGCTCTTTCTCATGTAATTGGTCACACGTTATTTTATGTTCCTGTTGGCTGGATGACATAAACATTACAACTACTATGTGTTAGCCCACGGTTGGGCAATTTGAGGCCTTCCAGCTGTTCAGGGCTACAATTCCCATCCCCAGTGACATCTCTCAAACCTTTATGGTTTGAGAGATATTCACTTGCAAAGTTCCCCCTCCCTCCCCTTTCCCTGAAGTCATCGTTGTAGCTGACTGCAGGTGAAGCCTGTCGTACGAAAATCCGGCGGCTCTGCAGCAGAGCCGAGATTGCATTAATAAAAAAAAAATCATTCACTTAAAAGGTCTTCTACTTTTGCTTGCAAACCAAGCACATGTAGAAGACCTATTAAGTGAATGATTTCTTTTTTATTAACGCAATCTCGGCTCTGCTGCAGACCCGCCAGATGGTCGTACGACAGGATTCCCCTGCAGTCAGCTACAACGATGACTTCAGGGAAAGGGGAGGGAGGGGGAACTTTGAGAGTGAATATCTCTCAAACCTTTATGTCGCTGGGGTCAAATCATTTCTTTTTTTATTACTACAATATTGGGATTACTATTTCTTAAGTATTACTATCCCTTTAACCTCTTAAAGCGGAACTTTTATCTGCTATAAAGTCGCCCTGCAATAATTAAACAGGTAGCGGCTAGCTTTATAATATATATGTTACCTCTGAAATGTAGACGATTATAAAGAAATCCTTTATTGTAGGAGACTGGAAGCCAGGCATCAGTGCAGACATCTTGTCTGAGCGCCTGCGCTGTCAGTCCCAGTCTCCATTGAGAAGCACTGCAGTGTGCCACAAGGTAACCGGGAGGGACTGACGGCGCAGACTGTACTAACCTGCCCGTCAGTCTCCTACAATAAAGGATTCCTTTATAATGGGCTACATTTCAGAGGTAACATATATATTATAAAGCTAGTCGCTACCTGCTTAATTATTGCAGGGCAACTTTATAGCGGATGAAAGTCCTGATTTAAGAACGAGAGATCCTAGGGGTGGATTTCATTTAAGGAACACATAGATGACGTTCGGTGCACCGGCACACGTGACTGATGACATGACCGGCATGCCGAACGGGGGTCTGAGAGAGACCCCTCCAGTCTTGGAGTGGTCAATTTTAGACCTCGCTAGTGCTTACAGGAGCGCTGTAAGCACAAAATGCGTGAAGTGCCAGGACTGTTACTAGTCCTTTAGGCAAAGAAACAAGTGACGGTTCTGACACGTCACCGGTCCTTAAGGGGTTAAGTATGTCTCCCAAGGGTCGCTGCCATTGAATACACTAGTGGATTGTGTATATCCTCAATAGAAACGAAAATAAAGAAGAGGGTGCAGGCCGCTCTAAGAACACAAACCGTATAAAGAAATTAAATTAAGGTGTTTCCCCCCCAACAATGATTCCGTTCACCACATTGTAGATTTAAAACAACCTTAGGGGTTAAAATCGTCCACTTTTTCCAATGTTCTTCATATCAGTAGTGTAGATGCCCAGGAAACGATGGAAGTAGATTGAATGACTGCAGTAAATACCATTTATTAATAAAAAAAAAAAAATCAAATATAATAATCACCCCCCTGGGATTCTGTCTTCTTGATTCTTTTGACCGGAAACAGCAACACAAGAGTGAAAAGGAGCAGGACAGTGAGATTATACAACGCAACACTGCCGGGTTGTTCTGGGCTGTCATGCTGCTGTTTCCTCTCCTACAGCCGAATGAAGATGAACACCCAAGTCAGGAAAGTCGAGAACACAGCTTCTCCTGAATGGGGGTCAAAGGGGACCCTTTAAACCATTCAGAATAATGATACAGGACTCCTTGTAGCTTCCACACAAGTAACACACTTTATTCTGGAGCAAAAGCTCTTATAAGCAAAACTGGCACACAATACACAATGGGGCTGAATTCAAAGGGCACAATGGGCGACTATAGTGGCGGGGCCCAATACACGTGAAATGCAATGGTGACATAAACATGGGAACAAAAGGGAACAAAGGGACAGTACACAACAAAAGGCATTTTCCGTAATTTAATCTTGCCGCTCAGAATCCTAGCCTATAGGAAACGGAGCGACAAGACACAGCGACCAATCCGTACCTGGGTCATTGTACTCTCTGAGATGATTGAATTGAATTACCTGGGTCCACCATTAGGCCAGTCAGATGGGGCTGGCTCCTCAGCCAATGAGCATCAGAACTATGAATGTCCTAGGCAATGGCGGCCAATGAACGGGTCGCCTACCACCCCATACAAACAGTCCGTGTTCCAAATGACAGCTCCTATGTCATCGTGGTACAGCAGCCAATCAGCAGCATGCCTACAATTTAAATAAAGGGCGCCAGTCTCCTAGTATTCTGCCCTGTGAGCAAATATAGTCCATGAATCCCAGTTCTTTTTTAAGGAACCATTGTATAGGCCTGAGGGGGCCTCCCAGTAACGTCCTACTGCCTGTTACAGGGACAAGAATCTCATTTACCTGCAATCAACAAGGTGAGTGATGGGATTTTATTTCAGGGATTTTTTTTATTTTATTTCAGGGATGAAGATGTCTTCAAAGATATACCCACTCCTGGGGTGAGAGGGTTCATTCAGAAATTATTTCAGCTCAAACTTCAATTTATTTCCGTACAGTAACTCTATGACCTGCTATTTTAGGTTGGCACTGTCGCTACTGCTCCCCATTGATGAATTTTGACACCCTCCATAAACTGTTGTAGCAATGGCACCACACTAAAATGTTTGTCATGTTAGGAAATGTTGTACCCCCCAAAAAAATTAAAGTTTGAGCTGTAATAAATTTTAAATGAATAAGCTCCCAGCAATGATAGGACCATTGTTTTACTGGCAAGATGGACTCTAAACAATTCCTTTTAAATAGTAACATAGTTGACGAGGCTGAAAAAATACTTGAGTCCATCAAGTCCAGCCCAGGCCAAAACACCCCTGTTGATCCAGAGGAAGGCAAAAAACCTACTGAAGCCATTTCCAATTTAGCCCCAAGTGGGTAAAAAAAATCCTTCCTGACTCCAAATAGCAGTCAGATATTTCCCTGGATCAACATCCTATCTCCACTGAAGTCATCTGTCATAATTCTCAATATTGTTCTGTGCTAGATAGGTATCCATTGCAGTTATAGTATCTGCAAGCACAACATCCTGAAGCAAAGAATTCTATAGCTTTACCGCCCTTACTGTAAAAAATTCCTGCCTTTGTTTTAGTCAAAAGCGCCTTTCCTCTAGTCTTAATGGATGACCTCTCGTTCTTAGCTCAGCGATTTGTGTAAATAATTCATCGGATAGTTCTTTGTATTGACTTTGAATATATTTATAAATGGTAATCATATCACCCCTTAGACATCTCTTCTCTAATGTAAACAATCCAAAACATGTAACTGTTTTGTATCGTTACGGCATTACTTTACTTAGTGCATATATCACTATATCCTGTTATTTCCCCTTAAATGATCTGCATGTGACCCCTTTCACATGATGCTGTGTTGGTGATGTTGCTTATTGTGAAAAGTCCTGGGATATGGTGACTTTCTGTAATCATTCACACACACATGGACACATGCAGAAATCTGATGGCCATCGAAAATGCACTCATGATCCAAATAGTCAGCAGAATCATGTGAGGAGCAGAAGTGGTGGTACGTCCTTTACACTAGTTTGTGCACAGTCACACTTGGCTCCAGGAGTTGCCTATTTACACTCTCTACACCTTACCTCATTTGCTTCATTATTAGGCTTGTTCCTGGTCCTTTTTTCTGGTGTTTTTATGCTGGCTGTGACTTGAACTTGATTCAGCTCCTCAGTCACCCGCTTTGACTTTTGACCCAGACCAAGACTTTGAGCCCCATATGCTGGCCCTGACATATGGATTGTCTCAAGTATGCCTCTGTCTCCTCCATGACTGCTTCCAGTTACTGTGTCCACTAGCGTCCACACAATGTCCTTGAGGTTCAGCTCCTGGTTGGGTTTCTACATGGCACTGAACTCCACTTCTCCAAGCATTGGGTCCACTAGTATTTACATAATATCCTTGGATGTGAGTTGGTGCTTCTGTTGGACCTCCTGCCTTTGGGATCCAACCCATATGTCCACCATTATACATTCACATGGACAACTACTGCCTTAGCTGAACACAACAAAGTCCAGAAGCTGCAACTTTTCTGTATAACATAAGAACACAGTAAATGTCCTGCAAGGCAGATCTGTACAGAAGGCTACAGGGTCAACTGAAGACCTTTCACACAAGCAATGCTGGAGATTTAGAATTGCATTTCAACCTCCAGTGATTGGTGACCCATGTGGGTCCCAGCCAGTTATAATGTCTGCCACTGACGTCGGCCTACCATTGGACATGTCCCTTGTGCATCTTGATTGGTGGTGGAAAGCAGGAAAAGGTGGGTGAGAGATCATGAGCATCAGAACTTGGGGCTGCAAAAGTTATGTCACATACCTTCCAAGTGTCCCTCCTTAGGAGATATTAGGGCTCCATACCTCCCAAGTGTCCCTCCTTAGGAGATATTAGGGCTCCATACCTCCCAAGTGTCCCTCCTTAGGAGATATTAGGGCTTCATACCTCCCAAGTGTCCCTTCTTAGGAGATATTAGGGCTTCATACCGCCCAAGTTTACAAGGATTTCCAGGTCTTTCTCTAGCAACGAGTCTCCTAAAATGATTCCATTAAGTTCATAAGTAACATTTTTCATCCCAAATGCATTACTTTACACTTTCCCTCATTAAACTTCATATTCCATTTGTTTGCCCAATCTGCCATTTTGCATAAATCCCTCCGTAGAGAACAAATATCCTGTTCTGAATGTATTACCCTGCAACATTTAGTATCATCTGCAAATATTGATATTTTGATTTCTATATCTATTTCCAGGTCATTTATAAACATGTCAAAAAGCAGCGGACCCAATACTGAACCCTGAGGTACTCCACTCTCCACTTTAACTGTATTGGAGAATTTTCCATTTACAACCACACACTGTTCCCTATCCTTCAGCCAGTTTTCTATCTAATTGCAAAGGTTATCTCCTAGCCCCAATTTCCTTATTTTATACCCCAGCCTTCTGTGTGGCACTGTATCAAATGTCTTTGCAAAATCTAGATATATTACATCAACTGCCTTTACCATTATCTAGGTTGCTACTTACTTCTTCTTAGAAGATGAAAAGATTAGTTTGGCATGATCCGTTCCTCATCAAACCATGTTGATTCCTGCTAATAATCATATTTTTTGCAGTGTAATCCTGAATGTAATCTCTTATTATCCCTTCTAGCAGTTTTCCCACCACAGAGGTCAAACTCACAGGTCATGTGCTACACCCTGCCGGAATATCCTAAGCTGCAGTAATTTTTCAGTGATGTTTGTGCCAATGTTACTTAACCCCTTAACGACCGACTGATGTGGGGATGGGCAGCTGATAAGGATCACAGCACTTTTTTTTTTGCAATGAATTCCGGGATGGCAGAGAGCCATGCAGGTGTGCCACCATCCCAGAATCCTATGACGTGCTAGGACTATTATCCGGTCATTAAAGGGATAGTAATACTTCGTTTTAACTTTATTTTATTTTGTAGGCATTAAAAAAACATGAAGAATGATATAAGTCTTATCTCTCAAACCTTTATGGTTTATGAGATATTCACAAGCAAAGTTTCCCCTCCCGCCCCTTTTACCTAGTGTAAGCCATCTCTTCTCAGATGTGAGTCTGGTTGTACGACAGGACAGATAACAGAAGGGGACAATTTTCTTCGTATGAAAACAATGAAAGCCCTTCCCCCTTGACGAGTTTTTCAGCTTTTTCCCTTATCTTAATTGAAGATTGTCCCTCTCTGCAGTCTACCTGGGCACCTCCCTTCTGAACTGGTTGAACAGGGGGGGGGATACTTTGTTTGTGAATATCTCTTAAACCATAAAGGTTTGAGAGATAAGACATATATCATTCTTCATGTTTTTTTAATGCCTACAAAATAAAATAAAGTTAAAATGAAGTATTACTATCCCTTTAAGGTCCAGACTGGCATGACGGTCCTGGCACGTCATACTTCGTTAACGGGTTAAGCAGGAAGTTATTGTTGTGGGCAAAGGACAAAGGCACTCAGCCAGCTAACAGTTTTTTCAAGGCATATGCTGCTGTAGAACTCACAGCTTTTACTTTAAAGGGATAGTATTACTTCAAAATTACTATCCCTCATATTGTAGCCCTTAATAAACTGAGTTAAATGACACCAGCGGCATCTCTCAGACCTTTATGGTATAAGAGATAGCCGCTTTCAAAGTTTCCTCTCCCCTGCTGTCAGCGTTCTGCTACCAGCAGGGGAATCCGGTCTCTGAATCAAGAGGAGGCTCTTCAGCAGAGCTGATATCTCGTTATGGAAGGAAAAATTATTAATTGAAACAGTCTTCTACGTGTTGTTGGTAACCAAGCACATGTAGAAGACTGTTTCAATGAATCATTTTTCCTTCCATAACGAGGTATCGGCTCTGTTTAACCCCTTAGGGACCCTTGACGTACCAGGACCGTCACGGTCCTTGAACTACTCAAGGACCGATGACGGTCATGGTACGTCACGAACTTTTTACTTACAGCGCTCTACCAGGAGCGCTGTAAGTAAAAATAGGGCATGAAATAGACCGCTCCAAGATCGGAGCGATCTCTTTCAAGCCCCATAGTGACGCGCCGATACACATGACAGGTCACGTGTACCGGCGCGTCAAAGTGCCCCTATGCGGTCGTTATGGGACGGAAATGTCCCGTGACCGCCGGTCCTTAAAGGGTTAAGAGTCTCCGCCTGTCCCGGGACCGGATTCTCCTGCTGGCAGCAGAACACTGACAGCAGGGGAGAGGAAACTTTGAAAGTGGCTATCTCTTACACCATAAAGGTCTGAGAGATGCCGCTGGTGTCATTTAACTCAGTTTATTAAGGGCTACAATATGAGGGATAGTAATTCTGAAGTAATACTATCCCTTTAAGCTATTTATTTCTCCACTTCAGCCCTCAGAAGAAGCAATACTGCAGCAGGGAATCTTGCTGTCACAGAAAACAGTCAAAAAATGGTAAAGTTCTCACGGGAAATATATTGACAGTGACAAAAAGGAGAAAATTGTATGTATTTTCTATGGGTGGGAATTTGAACCAAAAAAAAAAGGAGGAAATAGTTGTTTTTCCAGGTAAATTCGTGTTGGAAATTTCTCTGACTTTTCACCCATTCATATATATAAATGTATCACATTGCTGCACTGCAATAAAACTCACATTGGTGTTTGTTTAAATGTCATTTTATGTTTATACATTGGTCTGTTCTCTGGGCTGGTATCATCTTAGGTGCCCCATGGCAAGGAACCCTAGATGCCCTTATCTCTACCAATGGCCACACCTCATTCCTCACATGGCCGCACCCCAGTCCCATTCAGTGTTTCCTGGCACAGAAAATACCCTTGGCCTACAACAAGCAAGGACAATAAAAAAGCTCTAAAGTGTCAGTAAAATTGATATCTTAAAAAAAAGGTCATATGGCAGCTATTATAAAATGAAACTAAACAACCCCAATCCCATCTCCCAAACCTTTATGGTTTTAGAGATATAGATGGCTAAAGTTCCCCCTCCCTCTACTTTCCCTGACGTCAGCTGTAACTGAAGGCAGGATATCCTGGTCCCGGGAAAAGCAAGCGGCTCTTCAGCAGAGCCGAAATAGCGCAATGTAAAAAGCAATACTTCATTGGAACGGTGTACAAAGTGTGCTTGCAAACCTGACACACTTTGTAGACCGTTCCGGTGAAGTATTTCTTTTTACATTGCGCTATTTCGGCTCTGCTGAAGAGCCGCCTCGAGTCGGCCGACACGGATCTCCTGCTGTCAGCTTTACAGCTGACATCAGCTTTACAGCTGACATCAGGGAAAGTGGAGGGAGGGGGGAACTTTAGCCTCCTATATCTCTCAAACCATAAAGGTTTGAGAGATGGGACTGGGGTTGTTTAGTTTCATTTTCTAATAGCTGCAATATGACCTTTTTTTAAGGGATAATAATACTTAAGTATTGCTAATCCCTATAGCAAAGTACTACTTAAAAAAAAACTTATTGCCCCCAGTGTCATCTCTCAAACCTTTATGGTTTGAGAGATAATTGCTTCTAAAGTTGCCCTCTCCCTCCCCCTTCCCCGTAGTCAGCGTTCTAGCTGACTGAAAGGAAGAGAGTCATACGACTTTCAGGTGGCTCTCCAGCACAGCCGCGATTGCGTTAATAAAAATGAAAACTTTCACAGAAATGGTCTTCTACGTGTGCTTGGCTTGCAAGCACACGTAGAAGACCGTTTTAGTGAAAGTTTTTTTTTTTAGTTAACGTGATTGCGGCTCTGCTGCAGAGCCGCCTGATGATCTATGACCGGATTTCACGGAGTCAGCTAGAATGCTGACTACGGGGAAGGGGGAGGGAGAGGGCAACTTTAGAAGCGATTATCTCTCAAACCATAAAGGTTTGAGAGATGACACTGGGGGCAATACTTTTTTTTTTTAAGTAGTACTTTGCTATAGGGATTAGTAATACTCAAGTATTACTATCCCTTTAAGATATCGATATTACTAACCCTTTAACCCTTAGTTACTAAGCAATGCTTTAGAGATCTCTTTAATATCCAATTATACCCTGTAAATTGGTATAAAGCTGGTGCAAGGACCTTAAGATTACTCTGGCCATGCCCACAATTCATAATGTGGGTGTGGCCAGCTCAGCTCAGGTACCTCCCTTCAAAATTTGTAGCTCTAGGCAGCTGTCATCTTTGCCTATTTTGAAATCTGGTCCTGCTTGTCCTCAATCTTTTATTAACCCCTTAACGACGAAGGATGCACATGTACGTCATGGGTGAATGTCCCTAAAGGACCTATTACGTACATGTACGTCATGGATTTCGGGGCTCCCTGTGCACCGTTTGGGGAGCCCTTAATTGGATGCTGAAAAAAAAATGCTCCATGGTCCTTAAGTGCCAGCCGTGTGCGTGTGCACCGGTCCTTAAGAGGTTAAAGGGATAGTAATGGGTGTGAATAAATATAGCTCTGATTAATCCTCATATGTTATGGTTCATGTAACGCTGTATATAAGTTGTGCGTGACTTGTAGTTCAAAAGTAAATTCACTGTAGAGTATCCCCCTCCCGCCCCTTTTACCTCTTGTATGTTCCTCAGATGTGGAATCTGGTGAGGGACAATCTTCTTACTGTGAGCATAATGAAAACCCTGCCCCCCCCCCCTTGATGAAGAAGCACAGGATTTTCATTACATTCACTGAAGATTGTCCCTCGCTGCTTGGTGTCCAGATCGGCTGGGGGGAGCGCATTACATACGTACAAGGGATGGGAGGGATATATTTAAAAATGCATTTACTTTTGAACTACAGATCAGACGTGATTTATATAAAGCGCTACATGAACCATAATATATGACCATTAATCGGAGCTGCATTTATTTGCATCTATTACTATCCCTTTAAAGGGATAGTAATACTTCGTTTTAACTTTATTTTATTTTGTAGGCATTAAAAAAACATGAAGAACGATATAAGTTTTATCTCTCAAACAAAGCAAAGTTTCCCCTCCCGCCCCTTTTACCTAGTGTAAGACATCTCTTCTCAGATTTGGAATCCAGTCCATAGATCAGACAGATAACAGAAGGGGACAATCTTCTTACTATGAGAACAATGAAAACCCTGCCCCCTTGATAAGTTTTTCAGGTGTAAGCCATCTCTTCTCAGATGTGAATCTGGTTGTATGACCAGACAGATAACAGCAGGGGACAATCTTCTTTGTATGAAAACAATGAAAGCCCTTCCCCCCTTGACAAGTTTTTCAGCTTTTTCCCTTATCTTAATTGAAGATTGTCCCTCTCTGCAGTCTAACTGGGCACCTCCCTTCTGATCTGGCTGAGCAGTGTTACATCAGTAAAAGGGGCGGGAGGGGATACTTTGTCATTGAATTACTCTTGAACTACAACTCTGACAGAATTGAAATAACACTCTCCAAGGTCCAAATACTATGATGATTAATTAGAGCTGCTTTTATTATGAAACATTACTATCTCTTTAAAGCACATAAAGAGCTGTCAGTAGGTCATGAAGTAACCTAAAAATTCTAGATAATTCCGCTCTCAATAGTCATGCCCCCAGCAACACCGCCTCTTTGGCCATTTGAAATGTTGGGAGGTATGCGGTCACTCATATTAACTCTTTCAGTGCCAGAGGATACCTTTTCTGTCCTAATCTCCAAACCCTCCCCTGCACAACCTTTGTGTTGCTCTACTGATTTATGTCGCTCCTCTTATCTTCCTCCCAAACGCTGGCACAGGAATCCTGCTATGTTATATTCTGTATCGGCAATGAGATTCCATTCGCTGTCAGACTCTCACCTGAAAGTTGAGAGTTGGTACCATGTTAGCCATAGAAATACAGGAGGCAAATATAGTTGTTGATACCTTTATTGGATCACTAAGCTGATTTGGGATGCAAGCTTTCAAGACCTGTTAGGTCTCTTCCTCAGGCATGTTATCATCACTGAGGAAGAGACCTAAGAAGTCTTGAAAGCTTGCATCCTAAATCTGCTCAGTTAGCCAATAAAGGTATCAACTTGACTATATTTGCCTCCTGTATTTCTACGGCTAACACAGTACCAACTCTCATAGTAGACTCTCGCCTATACTTAGAGAGAACTATACCTAGAACCAGCCCAATCAATAGACACACTAGGCAGCCATCTAGGGTGGCAGCATAGGGACGGGGGGTGCTACAGGACTGTTTCTATGGGTGGGCAGATCCTCCTCCCTCTTTATCCCTTTTACCTATATTCTCATGTTTGTTTGTTTTTTTTTCAAATAAAATAAAAATAGTTATTACTGGAGAATTTTTATTCCTACTAATGGCCATACACACAGGGGGAGTAATGGTGGGGGTAAACCAGCTGAACCATAGCGAACAAATACTGGTTCTCATTGACTTAAATGGGTCTTTTAACCCTTTGCGTGTCAGAGAGGTCTCTAACACATTGCAATGCATGGGGGGGGTTCATCTCTTGGATTCTACCAAGGTTGCCCTGGAAAACTCTGACATTCTGTGGGTTACAGCCTCCACTGAACCACACGGACACTAAAGACGTCTCCCATTCCTTTTGAAGCAATGCAGTGGAGACTTCTTTAGCATTCGAGGGGTTAAATCAATGGCCATTTTAACCGACTGAGTGCCAGAGGATTAAAAAAAGGTTAATTTATGCCCCAGTGCTGAAGTTCCATAATTGATCTACTTTCTTCAATGTGCATATATCCTTAACCCTTTGAGTGCCAGAGTGGTATGAAATGCATTTCAGAGCAATGCATTGCGTACCTCTCTGGCACTCAAAGGGTTAAGGCATTATTTATGTCTAAAACTCATTAACCCTTAGAGTGTCAGAGGGGGTGTCCAGTGCAATAAACTGGAAACAACTCCATAATCCAAGGCAATAAATACACTGCTCAGTACACTGGCCAAATTAGTATATACACTGTACAATTACAGCTATATATCAAGTGGGAAAAGAACTGGTCAATTAGTATATAAACTGGACATTACAGCAGTATACACAGTTTTAAATAAACGGGGCAAATATAATAAATACAATATAACATGGACATTACAGCAATATATAAACTGGTATATAAACTGGCCAAATTAGAATATAAACTGGACTTTACAGTAATGTACAAACTAGGAAATAAACTGCACAAATTAGTATATAAACTGGACATTACAGCAATATATAAACTGGTAAATGAACTGGCTGAATCAGTACCTAAACTAGACATTACAGCAATATATAAACTAGTAACTGAACTGGTCAGATTAGTATATAAACTAGACATTACGGGAATATATGAACTGGTAAGTAAACTGGCCTAAATAATATATAAACTGGAAATGATAGCAATATATAAACTGGAAAATAAACTGTATAAAGTAGCATATAAACTTGACATTAAAGCAATATATAAACTAGTAAATAAACTGGCCAAATTAGTATATAAACTGGATATCACAGCAATATATAAACTGGACAAATAAGCATATAAACTGGACATTACTGCAATATATATATACTAGCAATGTGGGATGGCGTTGCCCATCATGTTATGACCATTGGGCGCACGTGTGTGAAATGTAGACACATTGATATACACAGACATATGCAACACACCGGCAGACACATATACACACACACGCAACATATATGCGCAGAAACACATGCGAGCAACAGACGCTCACACACAGGTAACAGACATGCACACACACATGCAACAGACATGCACACACATGCAACAGACATACGCATACACGCACACAACAGACATACGCACACATACGCAAAAGACATACGTGCACACACACACAACAGTAAGTGCACACAACAGTATGCTCGCACACACACAACAGACATATGCACACACTCATGCAACAGACATACGCACACAGAGGGGAGACTGGCACAGTGATAGCCGCCCCCCATGTGTAGAGGTTCCGGCTCTTGCTGGTCCCCCGGATCTGATCTGTAGGTTCTGAGTGTAGAAGTGTGGGCTGTGGCCTCCCTAGGATTAGTGTAGGTGCTTTACAGTGCTGTGTAGGTAAGTATCTTGTATTGAAGTGAATATCTGCAATATTCAGAGAGTTAGAAGCCAAATGTAGCCCTCTAAGGACCAGAGGACATCACTTCACAACGTTTTGCCATTGACACTGTGGTCGTGAAACAGTGAAATCAATGGTATTTGTTGTTTACTTTACTTTGGGGCAGAATTGCAGTATTATGCCTCTGTGTGTTTGGCGTGTTGGAGTGGAAAGCAGAAAAAAAAAGATTATGTGAAAGAGACTTATACCAGCATGTTCAGCCATAGAGTGCCGTGCAGTATACAGTGGTGTGTCATGTCAGCTAACCTTTTGAGTGCTGGAAAGGCATCCAATGCATTGCTGAAAACAAGGTAAGCTGTAACAGCGCCCCACATTACTGGACCTGGTACAGAGGAGACATGCTTCCCCCCACAATGTGTCTCGAAATGTCCGGATCCAGTGCAAGAGGAAGAAGCTGCTTTTGATTCTGATGAAACGGGCGTGATCTTAGGGACTGGCAGGGGTATCGGCCATGGAGAGGGGGCGTGCTGGGCATTTGTGAGTTGAGGAAAGAACAGGGATCTTCCTGGGTATCCACTGTCCATCAAAAAAAAAAGAAAAAGCAGAAAAAAATGTTCCAAAAAACCCCAACATGGTCACATCGGAAAAAGTCAAGACTATATAATGTTTTAAAGGGATAGTAATACTTCTATTAAAATGTCTGTCTGAGTCTTCTTGATATTTTTAGTAACATGTACCGCTATATTTAATTACTTAGTGTTGTAGTTAAAACTGTATTCAAGCCAAAAGGATCCCCTCCAACCCCTGCTGGCCGCCTCCCATTAGATGTGGAATCCGGTTATGGGACTGGAGGGATGCAGCCAGGGAGAATCTTCATACAGTAGCTATAATGAACCCCTTGATGAAGGAGTACAGGAATTTCCTTTTGCTTACTGAAGACTGTCCCTTGCCTCACTCCATCCGGACCAGACTGAGAGGCTGAGTGATGCAGGGAAAGGGGTAGGGGTGATTGTTTCTGCTTGAATATTGTTTTAAGTACAACACTGTAAGTAGTTAAATATAGTGCTACATGTTAAAAAAACATAAAGAAGACTCAGAACTAAAGTTTAATAGAAGTATTACTATCCCTTTAACCCTTAGTTTGTGAACACATTGCAAAGCAATGCGTTGCATACCCCTGTGGCGCACCAAGGGTTAACCAATTGATTAGCATAGATGTCCAACATCCCTCCCTCCCTTGTACATTACTTCCCTGCAAGTTAAGAGTATATAAGGGTTTAAACTTATTGACACCTCTTTGTGTAACCGAATACATTATTTGCAGAAAGACTAAGTATATTATTTACACAGACTAGTTTAGAAAGAGATATATTGAAGATTAAATACACATTTATGTGAGCTTTATTGCTGTGGAGCAATGTGATACACACTACTTATTCTGATCTCCAGAAAAGAGGGACAAAGGGGTAGAAAAGAGGAATTTGTATCTCAAAAAGGGACTGTCCCTTCTAAAGAGCGGCACTTGGGAGGTATGAAGCACTAATATCTCCTAAAGAGGGACACTTGGGAGGTATGCAATGTTGTTTGTTATTTCTCCTTGTATTATGCCTGTGTGTGTTTGGGATGTGCAAATGGAAAGCAGAAAATAAAAGGAGTATTATACCAGCATGTTAACCATTTGAATGCCAGAGGGTGTTGCAATGTGTTGTGCACCCCTCAGGAACTCAAAGGGTTAAGGTATAGAGAGGCATGTCAGAGTTAAATAGCAGTATGAAGTGTATTCATACCTAGGAACTTTGTGTAGTGGAGTCCCTGGAGGGGACTGATGTGGTGCTGATGTGAAGAGAGCAATAAGGCAATTTGGGTTAAAAGTGGGCGTGGCTTAATTGTGGGTAGGGGCGGGGCTTAACATAAATGCTGAAAAAATGTTATTAATAGGCTAAGGAAAGAGGAGAAGTGGAAGGGAAATGCAAGTTTACAGTGTGAGGGGTTTGGAGACACTCCTTCCTATGCTTCTGGTGTGTTCTGAGGGGTAAAAGTTGATACACAACCCTGTGGCAGTCAGTGGGTTAAGTGTGTACCTGATGGCTGCCTGTCCTCTGTCTTGCATGGCAAATGATGAGACCCATGAAATAACTGAGCAATGAGGACTTACCTTAACCCTTTGAGTGCCATTTTGTTCCCCTGATGCTGCAGCTTCCCTTCAGTGGCTGCACTACAGATCCTGCTGAGGCCACTGGGAGTCAGAGTGAGTGACTGTGTGTAGGTGTGTCAAAGTATATATTTATATATGTGTTGTGTGTGTGTGTCTGGTGTGTGTGTGTGTGTGTGTGGTGTGTGTGTCAGCCATATTTCTTTCTGGTTGAGCAGGAAGTTGAGGGAGGGCAAGCCCTGCCCACTCCTGTCCAAATCACAGGATTTGGTGCTGTGTGTGTGTTTGGTGCTGTGGGTATGTGTGTGGTGCTGTGTGAGTGGTGCATGTGTGTGTGTCTGTGGTGTAGGAGAAAGTGGCAGCAATTTTGCTTTTTTTTCCTCAGTTGTATAGTGGTGGTCAGCTGGATAATGGGGTCGGGCCAACTCCCTGCATGATTTTCACAGGAGTAGCAGTGGCCTTCGGCCACTGCAACTCCTGTGAAAATCACGTCCCCATTGAATCACCCAATGGGACCAGTAACTGCTCCTTACTGCCACCCCTGGGTGTGTTTTGCCAGGCACAAAGTCTTCTTTTATATATATATATATATATATATATATATATATATATATATATATATATATATATAGATGTATACTGGTAAATAAACTAGCAAATCAATAACCAAACTAGATATTACAGCAACATATATATTACAAAATAAGCTTGCCTATTTAGCATATAATCTGGACTTTATTTCAGTATTTAAAATGGGAAATAAACTGTCCACATTTCTATATAAACTAGACATTACAGAACTAGATGAACTGGTAAAAAACTGACCAAGTCAGTACCTAAACTAGACATTACAGCAATTTATAAATTGGTTAATAAACTGGCCAGTTGGACATTACAGCAATATATAAACTGGAAAAAAATATGGCCAAGTTAGTATATAAACTGGACATTACAACAATATATATTCTGGAAAATAAGTTGGTTAAATTAATATATCAATTTGACATCCCAGCAATATAACTGAAAAAAAAACCATGCCAAATTATCATATAAACTGGACATCAAAGCAATATATAAACTGGTAAATAAACTAACCATATCAGTATATAAAGTGGACATTACAGCAATATATAAACTAGTAAATAAACCGGGCAAAGCAGTATATAAACTGGACATTACAACAATGTATAAACTGATAAATTGGTCAAAGTAGAATGTAAACTGTACATTGCAGAAATATATAAACTGGGAAATAACTTGGCCAGATTTGTATATGAACTCAACATCACAGCAATATATAAACTTAAAAAAATAAACTGGCCAACACAGTAATATATAAACTGGTAAATTAAAGGGATAATAATGGTTAATTTTAAGTTGATTTAATATTGTAGACATTAAAAAAAGATTAACCTCTATGTAAGTCTTATCTCTCAAACATTTATGGTTTGAGAGGTATAACTTGCTAAAGTTGCCTTTTCCTGGCTGTTTTACTCAAGTCTGCCATCTAGCTGACAGCTGCAGATTCCAGTTATTTCACCAGACAGAGGCTCTTCAGCAGAGCTGAAATCACACTATTTAGAAATAAATACTTCATTCGAGCGGTCTACAAAGTGTGCAAGCAAGCCAGGCACACTTTATAGACCGTTTCAAATTAAGTATTTATCTTTAGATATCATTATATCGACACTGCTGAAGAGCCACATCTGGTCAAGCGACCAGAATCTGCTTCTGACAGCTTTACAGCTCGTCAAGCAGAAATGGGAGGAACCAGAGACTTTAGTTTCCTATATCTCTCAAACCATAACGGTTTGAGAGATACAAATAAGTGCAAGTAATCTCTATTAATTGTATATACCATATAGTTATTACTTTTTTTCTGACATTACTATCCCTTTAACTTGCCAAATAGTCTAGAAACTGGATATTATATATAAACTGCTAATCAGTAATTATATTAGTTATTATAGCAAAATATATGCTGGTAAATAATCTGGTCAAAGTAATATATAAACTGGATATTACTGCAATATTTAAACTAGTAAATAAGCTTGCCAAATTAGTTTAGAAACTTGACATGACAGCAATATATAAATTAGTAAATAGACTAAATTAGTATATAAAATAGGCCTTACAGCAATTGGTAAATAAACTGGCCAAACTGGTATATAAACTGGACATAATTGCACTATATAGGCTGGAAAAATAAAATGGGCAATTTAGCATATAAATTGGACATTAATACAATACATAAATTAGTAAATAAATGTTCCACGTAAACCAAAAAATTGGAAGCTGAGTGTTGGAGATCTCTCTAGCAAACAAGAGATTAATATATTTTTTGTGCTTGAATGTTATGGGCTAGGAGAGACTCCTGTGCCAATAAAAAAATGAAACGGACTGTGGTCATGTGGAAAGTGGGGGTGTGGCCATGGGAGGAGCTAAGCGAGCCTAGGGTGCTCTTGCCTAGGTGTGTCTAAACTATAATTTTGGCCCTGGTGATGGCGCCACTCACTATTAGGCCACCAAAACAGATATACCAGATAGCAGCCACTAGGTAGGAGCCACTCATTCCTTTAAAACAGAGCTTTCCAAACTGTGTGTTGCGACACGTTAGTGTGTCAGCTGCAGTGTGTAGGTGTGTTGGGTGAAGATAACGAGAATCCTCTGAGTCTATGTGAACTTGCATGCATTTTTAAGCAGCAAAGGTGCCGATTAGTATGGTGCACTAGTATATTCCCCTTCCGTCATATCTGTGTATGCACACCGCAGTCGAGGGATCATACAGGTACTGCGCATGCGCAGTATGCATAATCGGGTAGAAACAGCTGATTCCACGTCACTTCTTGTGATTCGGCCGCACCTGAAGTGAGATGTTTGAGAAATCCCATGGGTCCGGTTTTTGGATAGAACACCTTCTCGGCTGCTGCTCGATCACCACTCGATGATACTGAACTTAAAGGGATAGTAATACTTCGTTTTAACTTTATTTTATTTTGTAGGCATTAAAAAAACATGAAGAATGATATGTCTTATCTCTCAAACCTTTATGGTTTAAGAGATATTCACAAACAAAGTATCCCCCCCCTGTTCAACCAGATCAGAAGGGAGGTGCCCAGGTAGACTGCAGAGAGGGACAATCTTCAATTAAGATAAGGGAAAAAGCTGAAAAACTTGTCAAGAGGGGAAGGGCTTTCATTGTTTTCATACAAAGAAGATTGTCCCCTTCTGTTATCTGTCTGGTCTTACAACCAGATTCACATCTGAGAAGAGATGGCTTACACTAGGAAAAAGGGGCGGGGAGGGGAAAACTGTGCTTGTGAATATCTCATAAACCATAAAGGATTGAGAGATAAGACTTATATCATTCTTCATGTTTTTTTAATGCCTACAAAATAAAATAAAGTTAAAACGAAGTATTACTATCCCTTTAAGGCACTGAAATGTGGAGTTTCTTTATCTAATATTCCACTGAATATTCAAAATCTATATTCATCCCATCAACCTCACACATCTCATTAAAATGGTAAGAAGTATTTATTGGTGATGTTCAAATTTTTTAAATTCTTACAAATATTTACATATTGTTACTCATAAATGACAACAATCTTGGAAATGTATGTTATCTTACAAATCATGTATTTTTAAAAATATAAGGGAAAGGTTTTCATGAGATATGTCCCCATACATATGTTTCCATGAGATGTTTCCCCATACATTTCGCTATTGCAATTTATGTATGTGTCTGTATCTCTTATAAGGGGTTAGTTTAACCTCCAGTTTGCTAGTAAACCTGAATTAATGTGTCGCGAAATTATGCATGTCTAAAAAGTGTGTCACCAACATGAAAAGTTTGGAAAGCTCTGCTTTAAAACATCAGAGGCAGGTGATTTTAGGGTTAATTACACTGCTCTTTGTCTCAGTGGTAGGTTTAATGCTAAAGACCTAGATTTAGCAGTCAGTTTAGACTGTAGTTTTAGGGGATAATTGGATTAAGAGATCAGAGGCAGGACGTGAAGGAGGAATTAGGAGAAGACATTGAAATGATGGTCTAGTGGTTCTGTGCCGGCCAACACCCACCAGCCAATGTCTCATGGAGTGAAAGGAGCAATTACTAGCAGTGATACACAGTCAAGCTCAGGAGGGAAAGTAAAAGAGGGGCTGATTTTATTTGGTTGTATACTTATGATTTAACCCCTTAGGGACCCTTGACGTACCAGGACCGTCAAGGGTAAATTTGCTCGAATGACCCTTGACGGTCCTGGTACGTCACATACTTTTTACTTACAGCGCTCTACCGGGAGCGCTGTAAGTAAAAATAGGGCATGAAATAGACCGCTCCAAGATCGGAGCGATCTGTTTCAAGCCCCATAGTGACGCGCCGATACACGTGACAGGTCACGTGTACCGGCTCGTCAAAGTGCCCCTATGCGGACGTTATGGGACGGAAATGTCCCATAACCTCCGGTCCTTAAGGGGTTAAAGGGATGATAGCACTATATTCTGAAAATGCATAATATGTAAAGTCCAATTCCTTACATTTTTTTTTATTTATTTTGCATCTTCTCCCATTTTTTTTTTCTTTTACTTTTATATTATTGACAGTAACCTCCCTGACTGTCTGTTTCCAGAGACCTTTCTGCTTAGTCAACCATCAAAGCAGTACAGTGATACAATGTAACACTATCCCAGCACATGGTCTGTATGCTGTATGCCATCTTTTTCACTGATATGTTGTTTTACATTGTATCACTATCACTTTCACAAGCTTTCTGGAAAAAAAGAACCACGTAGCTCAATATCTTTGATAGAAAAGTGTAACAAAATAAACAAAACGAATGATTAAGATGAAAAAAAAACAATAAACAAAAAAGTGGAGCTAATTTTACATATGCACTTGCTGAATGTCTAAAATCAAATAAAAGATTATCTCTTTAACTAAACTTCTTTTACATTTTACTGAAATAGGAACATAAACTCTATGGATGGGGATAGGACTTCACACCTTTGGGGGAGATGCTCTAATTAGGGTCTTCTAATAAGAAGAAAATTGGAGTATTTCTTAGGAATATTGATCAATGCGTTGCGTACCCCTCTGGCACTCAAAGGGTTAACTAGGGCTTTTTCAGTATCTTGAATGGTAGGGAGCTGTTAAAGGGATAGTAACACTTTGTATCTTTATTTTATTTTGTAGGCATTACAAGAAAATGAAGAACAATATAAGTTTTATCTCTCAAACCTATATGGTTTGAGAGATATTCACAAGCAAAGTTTCCCCCTCTCGTCCCTTTTACCTAGTGTAAGCCATCTCTTCTCAGATGTGGAATGCAGTCCATAGACCAGACAGATAACAGCAGGGGACAATCTTCTTCCTATGAGAACAATGAAAGCCCTGCCCCCCTTGACAAGTTTTTCAGGTTTTTCCCTTATCTTAATTGAAGATTGTCCCTCTCTGCAGTCTACCTGGGCACCTCCCTTCTGATCTGGCTGAGCAGTGTTACATCAGTAAAAGGGGTGGGAGGGGGATACTTTATCATTCAATTACTGTTAAACTACAACTCTGACAAAATTGAAAAAACACTCTCCAAAGTCCAAATACTATGATGATTAATTAGAGCTGCTTTTATTATGAAACATTACTATCCCTTTAAATGGATAGTAATGGCTTAAAAGAATAAAAAGTAATATTGTCGATAATGCAGAAAGATCGGTGCAAGTCCTATCTTTCAAACCTTTATAGTTTGAGAGATAGAACATTTTAAAGTTCTCCCCTCCCTGATGTCAGGACCGATCTTTCAATGTGCAGACACACAAACGGACATGAGTTCAGGAGTGACACATCACATTGGTTGTGAGTCTGTGCATTGAAAGGACCTGAAATGACCTGGAGATGTAAGCAATGAAGCAGGTGCAAAATTCAAACATGCCCCCCACCAGACAGTCTACCAGGTTTCCTATTGGTTCTGCAGTATTGTGGTAGAGGTAGCAGAGACAGAAAATGGGATGCACACATTGACACACACACAGTCTGACTTAAAAAGATTTTTTCCAGAATTGAAATTTCAAGTTGAGTAGGTCACCTTACATTCTGGGTTGCCCTATATTTGGACAAATATGCCATTGGGTATTGTTAGTGTTCCTTTAACTCTCTACATCGTTCCATATAAATTCTCAGTTTCAACCCAATGATTTTCTCATTCCTGATTCATTAACGTTCTCTGTTATTACCCCACATTTTCATTACAAGAAATATTGATCACTGGCTGCTTGCAATGATTAAACATATATAGTGTACAAACATGAAGTACAGGAGTTATACAATATCTGAAACTCATTACTAGGTTTTGGATTACTAATTTTAACCCTTTAGAGATTTCTGTTGCATTCAGGAGATCAAGCAGGGGCAAAATATAGATGATTTTCCCTCAGATCTGTCTGGCAGATCACATAAGGCAGTACTGCTAGACAGAAAAATATCACTTCTTGGTTTTTACTGCAAAGGAAGGGTAATACATTTTCATGCAAAAGCTCACCGCCGATACAATGTATCCAGTTCAAGATTGAGATCCCCAGAATTGATACATTTTCTGTGCAATAGTGAATGTATCAATTCACAGTCTATGATCAGATAGCTAGACATAACAGTAGTCATTCTTGTCTCTTTCTCATTCCCTCTCACACACACACATCTCACTCTGTTACCTGTCAGGAACGAGGTTACTAATGGTAAAAGATATTAGGCAAGGGTTGTATCTATGTTTATACATTTTTAAACACATTCAATCTGCTTTGCTTTGTTTAGAGGTATGCTACAACCACGACCCTTTGAACAATTTAAAAGATGTGGGCCTCTGAATTCATTGTTAACCTTTGGTTTAAAGGAGCAGTAAAAACTAAGGGTTT
This sequence comes from Rhinophrynus dorsalis, assembly GCA_037306005.1. Taxonomy (NCBI): domain Eukaryota; kingdom Metazoa; phylum Chordata; class Amphibia; order Anura; family Rhinophrynidae; genus Rhinophrynus; species Rhinophrynus dorsalis. Next base: position 168,363,535 of record CM074727.1, on the reverse strand, counting down.
TATTTAATTTAATCTTAATCAGAGTTTTTATTGTGTTTGTCTGTTGGAGTGCTTTTGCTCATTTAGGAAAATGATACCTCTTAGGAATGCTGTGACATACCGTCACTTATTTTCCACTATTAACTGTTCCACTAAAATGGATATAACAATTTCGGGCACAGGAAAAAGGGTAAAAAAAATATATAATATTTTGGAAAGTAAACAACCAGACACATCAAATAAGGGATCACTTACCTTTTTTATAATGTAGTGCACAAATGTTTCCAAAGTGGTTATATATGAAAAATGTCTTTGATAAAGCCAACCTAGGCGAAACGTGGGTCAGGGCTCTGACAGTACACCTGAGCAGCTAGTTTTTCTTACCATCCTCTGATACTTTCATGTTAATTGTGTCCTTTTCTTATAGCTGGAGCATTATGATCATTCCCCAGTGGTGTCCAATCCATTACACAATCATTTTTGCGGATATAACCACTGGCAACATATGTGTATACTTATGCACTTTTGAATGATCATCTTTTGAGGCCAAAGCTTAACTACATCAATTCACATCAGCACTATCCATCACGATTTCTATATGTCCAATATTTTGGAATTACGTAAAAGATTGGAGAGATACCGTACTTTGATACATAGCACATTACTGGTATCCACAATTGCAGGCTGAGACTGCAATATCTTACTCTCCGTTAAAGGGATAGTAATGTCCAAGAAAATTTATATTGCATTTTGTAGAAATTAAAAAGTCGAATTGAATGCAAAAAGCCATATCTCTCAAACCACTATGGTTTGAGAGATATCTGCATTTAAAGTTTCACATTTCCTGCTGTCAGCTGTAAAGCTGTCAGCAGGAGATCCAAGTTGGCTGACATGGAGGCTCTTCAGCAGAGCTGCAATCGTGATTTTTTAAAAAGAATGACTGCTTTGGAATGGTCTACTAAGTGTGCTTGCAAACCATGCACACTTAGTAGACCATTCCAAAGCAGTCATTCTTTTTAAAAAAACATGATTGCAGCTCTGCTGAAGGGCCTCCATGTCAGCCAACTTGGATCTCCTGCTGACAGCTTTACAGCTGACAGCAGGAAATGTGAAACTTTAAACGCAGATATCTCTCAAACCATAGCGGTTTGAGAGATATGGCTTTTTGCATTCAATTCGACTTTTTAATTTCTACAAAATGCAAAATAAATTTTCTTGAACATTACTATCCCTTTAAAGTGGAACGTTCATCAACATTACATGTAGCCCCAAATCATTAATATGTTAGCGATTGTCACGGTATTTGAAGACTCTCAGACTTAAGGTTTGGCAAAAACATATAAATACTTGTATTTTGCAGTATAAGTCCGGCATTAGTAAACAATAGAACGGGTTTGGCAGGCAGGCAGCGGGGAACAGCACAGACATCTCGCAGAGGCGGCATCTCTGAGTCAGTGCTCTCCATCCCTTTCAACTCCACGATTGGCGATTTGAATGTCTTTGTGCCAAAAGGCCCCAGAAGGAACTGACAAAGCAGGTGCAGCGAGTGCCTACAGCAAGATCCTAGCCGGTGCCTGCCTGCCGAAACCGCTCTTTCTCTTACTTATGCTGGATTTATACTGCAAATGACAAGTATTTCTATGTGTATCACTAACATATTAATGACTAGTGTAAAAGCCCGTGTACACGGTCCAAGGTCCGGTGAGGTAAAGAGGCCGGTCCTGCTCTGCGTTCTGCTGCCACTGCCTCACTGGCAGGGCATGCAATGCAGTCATGCGCAGTAGAGACTGCTCGAACACACATAATGCTCCCAGCACAGATCTCTCAGCATTCCGCACAGAATGCTCCCAGCACAGAACTCCCAGCATTCCACACAGAATGCTCCCAGCACAGAACTCCCAGCATTCCACACAGAATGCTCCCAGCACAGAACTCCCAGCATTCCGCACAGAATGCTCCCAGCACAGAACTCCCAGCATTCTGTGCGTTTGGGGCAATCTCTATTGCGCATGATGCATCAGACAAACATTCTGGCCTTATATATTATAGTATTTGGGGCTAAATGTGATGTCGATGAAAGTTCCGCTGTAAGAGACATTCATGATTAGTGGTAGATGGTTTGACTGGTGTAGGGATGCCACTTACTAATCACTTTCCAACTGTCACAACTTTTGCTCTAACCAGTCTTTGAAATTCACAGGATGTGTACTTTAAATTTTTAATTCGACAGTTATAATGGGAAGACTAAACGTTATGTTTTAATCACTATTTTTTTTTTAGTTTAACCCTTTCTTTGCCATTTGACCTTTTTCCCCACTTATATGTGTCCACCATTACCAATAAAGTTTCAGGATGGGAATAGTGCTGAATAGGGATTTTTCTCCTCTTTTAATTCCATGTCTTTATAAATAGCTTAGAGAGAATTGACAGTGTGTATTATTCTATAGATCCATTCACGCAAAGAAGGGTTAATATTACTCTTACATTACAGAGGCTTAATTATTCATTGCATCATTAATTATTGAACTACATCCACAAAATACTCACTTTAAACATGGCATTTGAGGGGAAGGTGTGTTTGAAATGTCTCCAGCTAGCAAATGGTTAATTCTTTTGGGTGCATTGTAGAAAAATATCTGCAGACCCCAGCGCTCAAATGGTTAACCCTTTAAGGAACCAGAAGCGTGTGCAACGCATTGTTTTGAATTTTGTTGCATGCGAAGGGTTGACGAACTATGAAGGAATGTAACTGTGTGTTTGTGCAAATATTTATACGTGCGGCCAGTTCTGATACATAGGTAATACGCTATTTTTAAAATGTGATTGTTTATACTAATCACAAGTCTGTGTACCAAGATAAGGTTATTTGTTTTAGCTTTTTGGTGATTATAGAAATCTTAACGTGGACCTGTTCACCCTAAGACCAGTTACGTTTTACAGAGAATTAAAGTCTGCCTATCCTATATAATAATTCACTGCAAAGTTTGTAATGATGCAGTCATGCGCAGTAGAGACTGCCGATAACGAGGCTGATACAGAGCGGGGAGCTCCGAAGGAGCATCCAGCTCTTATCAGATGTGGCGCGGGCAGTCTCTACTGTGCATGACTGCACTGCTACCGACTGGCACTGTATCAGCAACGACGTGGTCAGTTTCTACTGTACATCACTGCCCCGCGACCGGCTGGCAGTGGCACTGTGGCCCGTGTAACGGGCTCTTCAACTAGTATGTTATAATAGCCATATTTCTATAAAAAATATCTTCATAGTGTTTGGGCCTTGGAGAGTGTTATTTCAATTTTGTCAGACTTGTAGTTCAAGAGTAATTGAAAGATAAAGTATCCCCCTCCCGCCCGCCTAGAGGTGTAACTAGAAGTCGCCAGGTCCTGGTGCAAAAATTGCCATGGGCCCCCCTGACCACATTGACCCCATTGGGTATCTCCACATTGCCCCCAAAGTCCTCCTCTTCACATTGCCCTGATTTCCTCCGCTCCACATTGCCCCCAGCTCTCCACATTGCCTTGATTTCCTCCGCTCCACATTGCCCCCAGCTCTCCACATTGCCTTGATTTCCTCCACTCCACATTGCCCCCAACTCAACTCTCCACATTGCCCTGATTTCCTCCGCTCCACACTGCTCTCAAGTCTCCACCTCTCCACATTGCCCCCAGTGTCCCACTCTTACCTCTCTGGTGGTCCAGCGGCATGGCAGGAGAGGTCAGTGCCTCCTTCAGCACAGACCTCTATTAAGACCTGGCGCTCCTGCGCGGACCTCTCTCCAGTAATGCAGAACACTGGAGATGATGTCATCTCCCGGCGCTCTGCATTACTAGCGTGCCGACAAGGGAGAGCTGAGCCGCTAAAGGTCCGTGCACTGGGATGGGGGGGTCGCAGGGGGTGGCTGGGCCCCTGGAGTGATGGACCCGGTCCCAGGTGCGACCCCTATTGTTACACCACTGCTACCACCCCTTTTACTGATGTAACACTGCTCACCTCAGAGCAGCAAGACTGTCCGGATGGATCACAGAGAGGGACAATCTTCAGTGATCATGAGGAAAACCTGAAAAACCTGTCAAGGGGGCAGGGTTTTCCTTGTGATCACAGTAAGAAGATTGTCCCTTTCTGTGACCTGTCCGGTCAAGTGACCAGATTCCACATCTGAGGGGAGGTGGCTTACACTAGGTAAAAGGGACGGAAGAGGGATACTTTATCATTCAATTACTCTTGCACTACAACTCTGACAGTATTGAAACAAGTGAGTATAACCATATTTGCCTCCCGTATTGAAACAACACTCTACATGGCACGAATACTAAGAAGATTAATTGGTGCTGCTGTTTTTGTGAAACATTACTATCGCTTTAAGGAATTTCTACAATGTAAAAGAATCCCACTGATATAAAAGAATCCCTAGAATATAAAATAATCTCTGACATAAAAACAATGCCACAGATATAAAGGAATCCCATTGATATAAAAGATAGAAATCTAATTGTGTTTGTGCAAATATTTAGATTTATTATTTACCACTCTCATGAAAAAAAACTTGAGTACAATAATATTATACTTGCAATAGGGGAGTTGTTTGTTCAATATCTCATCAGTAACTTGTATGGAATATTGTTTAATATAGACACACACAATAGATAACTAACTCCTTATAAGCCATATATTCCTGATGAAAAGGGCAACAAGACCAGAAACTAACTGAAAGGGATAGTAATACTTCGTTTTATCTTTATTTTATTTTGTAGGCATTGAAAAAACATAAAGAATGGTATAAGTCTTATCTCTCAAACCTTTATGGTTTGAGAGATATTCACAAGCAAAGTTTCCCCTCCCGCCCCTTTTACCTAGTGTAAACCATCTCTTCTCAGATGTGGAATGCAGTCCATAGACCAGACACCATCCTATGGAGATTTATGGTCCCGGGACCAGAGCTGTCCATAGGATTGTGTAGCAACAGCGCCACTGTACAATTTCAGGCCACTGTGATATTGCACCTAAAAAATTCAACTTAAAAAATTAATAACTTTTGAATGAAACACCTTTCAGCAGTGGGAGTACTCTTGTTTTACTCAGGGGGATAAACCCTACAGCATATATTTTTTTACATTTTAAGTATTACTATCCCTTTAAAATGGGCCCCTAAAATGTTGCCTCTGGTTCCATATGTCGACGTAGCACAGGTCCTCCGTTTCCCATCGGCTCTGCTTTAGAGGAGGTCCGCATCGGTCTGGCATTGCTGGGCAACCACATCAGTGTTGATTACGTCGCAGTCATGCTGAGCCGGTGCTCATTGTATTTGTGAGCTCCTATATGCTTGCTCCTTTTCCTAGTGCCTCAGATCCTCTGCCCAGACCTGGACATCCTTGCCTTTGCCTCCCTCCTGCTGACCTCTGCCAGGATCTGGATTTATGCCGTTTGGTGCCTGCTCTGACCTCTTGCCTGGACTTGCCTCTTCTACTGTGGCGGCCTTGATCTTTTGCCTGGACTCTGCTACTGAGCTACCACCCTGATCTGCCTGCCTGGACTCTGGTATCCTGCTGGATTTGTGGTTTCAGGTACCCATTTTAAATATATATATGGCCTGAAAAGTTACTTGCCATCAATTTCCATCCCTAGCCCCACCCATATCCCCGCCTTTAACACCACCCGTCTCATGTATATGTATATATACAAATATTTAAAACACACACACACATATACAGCCAAGGTATGCAGTCCATACCTTGCCTATTAACCCTTTGGGTACATGGGGTAGAAAACATGCTAAGCAATGCTTTCCTACCTTTCTGGTACTCAAAGAGTTAAATGTTGACTATCAGACAGAATTGTCCACTGCATGGCAGTCCCTGAGGTGAATGTGGATGGAGTTAGTATGTCGCAGATATGCAATATATGTGACATACTAAGGGGGGGGGGGGTGGATGTCGAAGGGGGGCATTGTGTAGTACTTGGTGCACTAGTTTTCGTTATTGTAACCCTTTGAATGCCACAGGGGTGAGCAGTGAACATCCCTATGGATTCAAAGCTGTCCATGGTGCTGAAAGCCATCTCTGTGTTCCCCTACTGGCTGGGTAGAGAAGCACAGACTCATGTTATCCCTAACTCTCTGTTTTATTTTCCCCAGTGGTGGCTTTCTACTCTGAGTTGGTGGCTTTCTACTCTGAGTTGTGTGATGTTCACCAAAAATAAAAAAAAAAAATGTTAGATTTCTGGAGGAAAATGTTGCAATTTAACTCACGTTAGCCCTGACTCCAACATTTGAATGGCTCTGGGCTTCACTTCTACATTGTCCTCTATGGGGGAGATTTTGATGTTTTGGAGACGGGTGATGTGTGTTTCAGAACTGCCGTTATTTCTTACTAGTGGAAACATTTGCATTGCCTACTTGACGTACAAAACCACCGTCGCCAGTTTTTTCTGCCGACGCAAACATTTGGATCGAGCCCATAATGTGTAAGTGTGTGACTGGGGGGTGGGCAGGTAGCACTGCACACAATGGAAAGACTGATGTAGGGGTGGAAGGAAAAGATTTGAGACATGAGATGCACAGAACAGCAGAGTGTAAAAGAGATGAAGAGAAGAAGGCTGAAAAGGGAAATATATGGATGGAGGGTGAAGAGAGGTGAAGAAATGTAAGGGAGGGTGAGTATTGGGAAGTTAAGTGTCCAACATGTGATTAAGATTTGAAAAAACATCAGCTTAAAGGGATAGTACTACTTCATTTTATCTTTATTTTATTTTGTAGGCATTAAAAAAACATGAAGAACGATATAAGTCTTATCTCTCAAACCTTTATGGTTTAAGAGATATTCACAAGCAAAGTTTCCCCCCCTCCCCCCCGTTCAGCCAGATCAGAAGGGAGGTGCCCAGGTAGACTGCAGAGAGGGACAATCTTCAATTAAGGATCTACAGCTGCAATGTTTTAATCTGTTTTTCTGTTTCCTTTCACAAGGACTGCCCGGTGTCTGACTGCACCTACAAGGTTTGATGGTTTAACCCTTCTAGTGCAAGGGGGGTGAGCAATGTATTGTGCAGTGCTGCTTCTGGCACTCAAATGGTTAATCTTGCCCTCAAAGCGTTATTACGTTTCCTGTCATAGAAAGAGATGAGAGGAGAGAGAAAGGTGCAGCGTCCAACTGACTTGTTTTACATTAAAGGAGCAGTAAACTTTTTTTATGAAAACACATATTTTTTAGAGCATTTCCTGCTGAATAAAACAAGGTCACTCCCACCGCTGTCAGATGTTTTATTCAGAATTTATAGCCGTTTAAATAATCAGGAAGTGAATTTACTGTGTTTACTTCCTGATAGTTCTAACTGACAGGAAGTGAATTTACTGTGTTTACTTCCTGATAGTTCTAACTGACAGGAAGTGACAGGCAGTTTCTATCGCATTCTATGGAGAACTGTATGTCTTCTGACTTTCCTCTCCATTAGAATCTAACAGGAAATCTAATTAGAATTTGACCACTAGAGGGCACTGCTAATGTAAAAAAACACGGGTTTAAACTGTAATAACTATGTAAATATAAATCTCTCGGCAGTGGGAGTACCCTTATTTTAATAAATAGGAAAATCCCTACAATATATATTTTTTCATAAAAAAAGTTTACTGCTCCTTTAAGTAGTTCCTCTGTGCACTAGATTGAAACAGACTTCAAATGAAATCACACTCATGGGTTAATCTGTTTCCAGCAGATGAGAGGGGAATGAAGGGTCCGGTGTCTGACCAAACGTAAAACAAGCGAGTCACATACGGAGCCCTTCTCTCTCATCTGTGTTTAATGACAGAAAAATGTTAACCCTCGTTTGAAGCCTGTTTGAATCTAAGTGTCTGGGATGGGGCTCAGTGTAATGCGAGTCAGTCAGACGCTGGTCCATTCTCTCTACTTTCTTCTGTATTTAATAACAGGAACCAGATTAACCCTTCCAGTGCCAGTGGTGTGCAATGCATTGCAGCTTCATGCATTTCGCACCACTCTTGTACTAAAAAAAATTAACAGAGCATTAGAGCGTCCCCTCCAGGGACTCCACAAGTCAAAGTTCCCAGGTATGAATACACTTCCCACTGCCCAGCCTGCCCACCAATATCTAACTGAGGAAAAAAACAAAATGGCTGCCACTTGCTCCTACACCACAGACACACACACATGCCCTACTCACAAAGCACCAGACACACACACACAAAACCAGAAAGACACAGGACAGGCAGCCATCAGGTTAACACTTAACTCTAGGGTGACCACACAGCTCGGAATGCCCGGGACTGTCCCTTATTGGGGGTCTGTGTCCCGTATCCCGTATCACCCTCCACCGGGACAACAAAGAGTCCCGGAATGGATCAACACATACCAGTCCAGCCAGCCAATGAAATGTATTTGCTATATGGCCCTCATTGGCTGGCTGAGCCAGCCAGTGAGGACCATATAGCAAATACATTTCATTGGCTGGCTGGACTGGTTCTTGCACGACAGCTGGGATGGAGCAGGTATGCTGGCGCTGCAAGAGAGACCTCGTGACTGAGGCTCCCACCGAGATACATCAAACGCCAGGGACTCAACCGCGTCATCTGTGTTCCTTATACAGACACACACACAATATTGTTCCTCATTGCGATCCATCCAGGCTCACTTGCTGATCTGAAGGAAGATGAGTGATGTAGGGAAAAGGGGAGGATGGAGGAATCTTTAAAATATAACTACAATAAAACTACATTGTTTTAACACTCTAGTACATACTTGAAAATGAGAGAAATCTCAATGATTTGTTCCTGGCAAACATTTATCTAAATAAAGAAATTAAAAAAAATACGGACATTGCAAAAGGTACAAAGCATTATTAAAAAGTATAATTATTATGCAATTATTTATGCAAAAAGCTGAGCTAAGAACAAGAGGTCATCCATTAAGACTAGAGAAAATGTGCTATTGACTAAAACAAAGACAGGGATTATTTACAGTAAGGGCGGAAAAGCTATGGAATTCTTTACCTTGGGATGTTAAGCGTGCAGCTACTGTAACTGCTTTCAAAAAAGCAATGGATGCCTACCTAGCACAGAACAATATTAAAAATTATGACAGATGTCTTCAATGCATATAAGATGTTGATCCAGGGAACTATCCGACAGCCACTTGGAGTCAGGAAGGATATTTTGTTACCTACTTGAGGCTTAATTGGAAATGGCTTCAGTGTTTTGGTTTTTTTTTTTTTTTTTTGCCTTCCTCTGGATCATCGGTGGTGTTTTGGCATTGGGCTGGACTTGATGGATGCGTGTCTTTTTTTAGCATCACCAACTATGTTACTATAAGGATTATATTAGATATTCATTTATAGTGTCACATTACTATCTATTTAAACAGGGACTACAGGACCTTGACCTTCTTGAATGCAAGAAAAGTCTTAAACGCATTGTGAAGAATTTAACCCCTTTTGCTTTGCAATGCATTGGATGCCCCTCTGGCACCCAAATGGTTAAAGCAACAGGAATGTTGATTTGCTCCCTGTAGTTCAACTGGTTTACGTCCATCAGCCTCTCTGAACTACACAAACAAGGCTGCAGTGAGGAACAGTCCACTCATTTCCTATCAAACACAGAGAACAAAGTTTCTATTCTCCTGCATTCTGTACCTGGAATACAAGGGCATATTATTCTACTTTATAGCTTATTAAGATACCTCCCAGGCATGTTGCCCGCACTAGGAATTTGAGTGATTCCTTTGGAGACTCTTGTTGGTAAGAAGCAGGAAACAATGCTTTTTAGGATATTGGGTTTCACTCTGTGTGTATAACAGTGATGCCTTATTCATGGATCTCCAAGAGCAGCGACGGGGGAAGGGGCCCCCCACCAAAATCCACAGACACTGGCTGGATGTGCAGACACGCAGATAAATATTACATTTTGCTTCGTGCATGTAATAATTTGTCCCCAATTAAGCATAATTTACTATGTCATTTTTATCAACTCACAACTGTCTGATGAATTGCAGATGCCTCTAACATCAAAGGGCCTGACTGAAAACTATGTAGGACTAAGTGGTTTTTACTTTGTTAAAGGGGCAGTAATTAAGAAAATATATATTTTGTAGGGCTCGTCCTAGTGAGCAAAACATGGGCGCTCCCATCGGCGATGCATATGTGTTTCAAAAGTCCGTGAAAAGTTGAGTGTCACAGACACAAGCATTCCATAGATGTATGTAGCAAAGTGCCATCTGGCAATACAACATATCAAACTCAAACAAGCTGTAAGAAAAAGTACAAATTACTTTTGAAAGACGCATCTCTTAGTATTGGGCGTATGTGCATTCTACTCAATAGGTAAAGCTGTACAACGTGTGTGTGTGTATGTATGTGTGTATGTGTGTGTGTATGTGTGTATGTATGTGTGTGCAATTATAGGGGGAGAAGAAACTAAGAAATGCTGACCAAGCAGCAGACAGCTATTCAGACAGTGACAGGCAGTAAAGTACAGACTTGTACCTGCAATCAGAGAAGAGAGACGGACGGGACAAATAGTATCATCAGCACAAGAAATCTGCAACTGATGTTCAGCCAAAAATCATTTAAAGGGATAGTAATACTTAAAATGTAAAAAAAAAGTATGTCGTAGGGTTTATCCCCCTGCGAAAAACAAGAGTACTCCCACTGCTGAAAGGTGTTTTATTCAAAAGTTAATAATTTTCAAAGGTGAATTTTTAGGTGCAATATCACAGTGGACTGAAATTGTACAGTGGCGCTGTTGCTACACCATCCTATGGAGATTCATGGTCCCGGGACCAGAGCTGTCCATAGGATCGTGTAGCAACAGAGCCACCGTATAATTTCAGGCCACTGTGATATTGCACCTAAGAAATTCAACTTTGAAAATTAATAACTTTTGAATAAAACACCTTTCAGCAGTGGGAGTACTCTTGTTTTACTCAGGGGGATAAACCCTACAACATATTTTTTTCACATTTTAAGTATTACTATCCCTTTAACTGTTTGAGTGCTAGAGGGGTATGCAATGTATTGCATGCCTCTCTGTCACTCAAGACGTTAATGTGCACTAATACCTTATACGTAATAACCCCCCCAAACACACACAACCTTAATCTGGGAAGAAAATCCTTATGGCCACTATGAATCATTTCTGTGTGTATGGGTTCCCTATTATATCTCATGTCCATGGAGGCCGAAGCTCCTTAAAACTGAAGGTTTCTCAGGGAGGAAAACTAAGAAGTTAATAAGAAGTAAATTGATGTAAATCATATACAATAGTAGGAAACACTGGTGGATTCTAAACCTCAGAGTTTGGACCTTCACCCTGAGACCCTGAGATTTGGTTAAAATTAGTGAGATCACTTCTTATACACTATAACATTCTACAGTTCTGATATATCACTTCTTATACATTATAACGTTCTACAGTTCTGATATATAACTTCTTATACACTATAACATGATACAGTTCTATGATATCCCTTCTTATACACTATAACATGATACAGTACTGATATATCACTTCTTATACACTATAACATGATACAGTACTGATATATCACTTCTTATACACTATAACATTCTACAGTTCTGTGATATCACTTCTTATATACTATAACATTCTACAGTTCTGAGATATCACTTCTTATACACTATAACATTCTACAGTTCTGTGATATCACTTCTTACACATTATAACATTCTACAGTTCTGTGATATCACTTCTTATACACTATAACATTCTACAGTTCTGTGATATCACTTCTTATACACTATAACATGATACAGTTCTGTGATATCACTTCTTATACACTGTAACATTCTACAGTTCTGTGATATCACTTCTTATACACTATAACATTCTACAGTTCTGAGATATCACTTCTTATACATTATAACATTCTACAGTTCTGATATCACTTCTTATACACTATAACATTCTACAGTTCTGTGATATCACTTCTTATACACTATAACATTCTACAGTTCTGTGATATCACTTCTTATACACTGTAACATTCTACAGTTCTGATATCTCTTCTTATACACTATAACATTATACAGTTCTGATATATCACTTCTTATACACTATAACATTATACAGTTCTGTGATATCACTTCTTATACACTATATCATTCTACAGTTCTGTGATATCACTTCTTATACACTACTAGCAACATGGGACGGCGTTGCCCGTCATGTTATGACCATTGGGCGCACGTGTTTGAAATGCAGACACACTGATAAACACAGACATATGCAGCATACAGGCAGACACATACCATACATCCCAAGTGTCCCTCTTTAGGAGGGACAGTCCCTCTTTGAGGGCCAAATCCCTCTGTCCCTCTTTCCCACCCTGTTGTCCCTCTTTTTAGGAGGTCAGACTGTGTGAAGGCCGGCTCCACCTATAGGCGAGGTAGGCGCCGGCCTAGGGCGCACACGTACTGGGGGCGCGGGCATGCAGCGGAGAAGAGGTGCGCCCACACACACCATGCCAGGAACCACAACACAGTCAGCGCTCCCTCATCTGGTCGGATCTTTAGTAATGCAGAGCGTGCTGGGAGTCATGATCTCCCGCCGCGCTCTCCATTACTGAAGAGAAGACTGCGCGGGAGATACAGGTATGTGATGGGGGGCAAGTTGGAGCTGAGGGGGCATAGTGGAGCTGAGGGGGCAAGTTGGAGCAGATGTGGGGCAAAGTGGAGATGATGGGGGCAAGTTGGAGCTGTTAGGGGAAAGCTGGAGCTGAGGGGGCATAGTGGAGCTGGTGGGGGCAAGTTGGAGATGATGGGGGCAAGTTGGAGATGATGAGGGTCAAAGTGGAGCTGATGAGGGTCAAAGTGGAGCTGAGGGGGGGCAAGTGGAGCTGAGGGGGGGCAAAGTGAAGCTGGTGGGGCAAGTTGGAGCGGATGGGGAGGCAAGTTGGAGCGGATGGGGGCAAGTTGGAGCTGCTGGGGGCATAGTGGAGCTGCTGGGGGCATAGTGGAGCTGATAGTGGAAAGTTGGAGCTGAGAGGGCATAGTGGAGCTGGTGGGGGCAAGTTGGAGCGGATGGGGGGCAAAGTGGAGCTGATGGGGGTAAGTTGGAGAGGATGGGGGGCAAAGTGGAGCTGATGGGGGTAAGTTGGAGCTGAGGGGGCAAAGTGGAGCTGAGGGGGCATAGTGGAGCTGGTGGGTGCAAGTTGGAGATGATGGGGGCAAGTTGGAGCTGATGAGGGTCAAAGTGGAGCTGATGAGGGTCAAAGTGGAGCTGAGGGGGGGCAAGCTGGAGCTGAGGGGGGGCAAGCTGGAGCTGAGGGGGGCAAGTTGGAGCGGATGGGGGGGCAAGTTGGAGCGGATGGGGGGGCAAGTTGGAGCTGCTGGGGGCATAGTGGAGCTGATAGTGGAAAGTTGGAGCTGAGAGGGCATAGTGGAGCTGGTGGGGGCAAGTTGGAGCGGATGGGGGGCAAAGTGGAGCTGATGGGGGTAAGTTGGAGAGGATGGGGGGCTAAGTGGAGCTGATGGGGGTAAGTTGGAGCTGAGGGGGCAAAGTGGAGCTGAGGGGGCAAAGTGAAGCTGAGGGGGCAAAATGGAGCTGGTGGGGGCACGTTGGAGCTGATGGGGGCAAAGTGGAACTGGTGGGCCAAAGTGAAGCTGATAAGGGGCAAGTTGGAGCTGGTGGGGGGCATCTCTTACAGGCATCTCCAGAACAGGGGCAGAGTGGCTCAGGGGGCAGAGAGAGGACAATGATGAAAAGAGGTTGGGTATAAGTAGGCAGGGTATAAAGGGGTGGGACACAAGGGGCGGAGCGAAATGGGCGGCAAAATTAGGTTTTGCCTAGGGTGGCAAAAATCCTTGCACCAGCCCTGACTGTGTGGTGTGTATTACTTTGCTGTACAGCAATAAAGCAATAAACTTCCGTATATGTGTTTATACATTAGTGAGTGCAAATTAAATACTTTGGTCTTGCACTAAATCATTTATTCAGTTACATAAATAGTCAGTAATAGGTCATGAAATAACCTAAAAATTCTTACTAATGCCCCGCCCACCAGCCACACCCCCAATAATATCACCTAAAACTAACGTGTCCCTCTTTGGCCATGTGAAATGTTGGGAGGTATGCACATACACACAGTGAGCGGCAGAGACATGCAAAACACATGTACACACAGACACTCTGGAGATGCACACATGGACACACATATGTAACAGAGATGTACACACACAGACACGCAACATATATGAGCAGAAACACATGTGCTCATGAGTTGTGTACCCCTCTGGCACTCAAAGGGTTAAGGTACAGAGAGGCATGTGAGAGTTAAATAGCAGTGGGAAGTGTGTTCATACCTGGGAACACTGACTTGTGAAGTCCCTAGAGGGGACTGATGTGGTGCTGATGTGGAGAGACAAATGGGGCAAGCTGGGTTAAAAGTGGGTGGGGCTTAATCGCGAGTAGGGGGCGGGGCTTAACATAAATGTGAAAAAGTGTTAGTAATAAGCTGGGGAAGGAGGAGAAGTGGGAGGAGAATGCAAGTTTACAGTGTGAGGGGTTTTAACACACTCCATGAGGGGTAAAACTTGATACAGAACCCTGTGGCAGTCAGTGGGTTAAGTGTGAATCTGATGGCTGTCTGTCCTGTGTCTTGCATGGCAAATGGTGACAGTGAAGAAGTAATTCAGCAATGAGGGCCTACCTTAACCCTTTGAGTGCCATTTTGTTCCCCTGGTGATGCAGCACCGTTCAGTGGCTTTACTACAGGTCCTGCTGAGGCCACTGGGAGTCAAGGTGAGTGACTGTGTGTCAGCCATCTTTCTTTCTGGCTTTGTGTGTGTGTATGGGTGTTTGGTGCTATGTGAGTGGGGCATGTGTGTGTAATACCTGTGAACTGTTACTTGTGGAGTCCCTCATGTGGTGCTGATGTGGAGAGACAAATGGGGCAATCTGGGTTAAAAGGGGCGGGGCTTAATCGCGAGTAGGGGGCGGGGCTTAACATAAATGTGGAAAAGTGTTAGTAATAGGCTGGGGAAGGAGGAGAAGTGGGAGGGAAATGCAAGTTTACAGTGTGAGGGGTTTGAACACACTCCCTGAGGGGTAAAACTTGATACACAACCCTGTGGCAGTCAGTGGGTTAAGTGTGAATCTGATGGCTGTCTGTCCTGTGTCTTGCATGGCAAATGATGACAGTGAAGAAATAATTGAGCAATGAGGACCTACCTTAACCCTTTGAGTGCAATTTTGTTCCTCTGGTGCTGCAGTACAGGTCCTGCTGAGGCCTCTGGGAGTCAGGGTGAGTGACTGTGTGTGTGTGTATCAGCCATATGTATTTCTGGCCTTTGTGTGTGTATGTGGTGCTGTGTGTGTGAGTGGGGGCATGTCTGTTTGGTGCTGTGTAAGTGGGGCATGTGTGTGTGTGTGTGTGGTGCTGTGTGAGTGGGGCATGTGTGTGTGTGGTGGTCTGTGTGTGTGAGTGGGGCATGTGTGTTTGTCTGTGGTGTAGGAGCAAGTGGCGGCCATATTGTTTTTTTCTGACTTTGATAGTGGTGGGCGGGCTGCATAGTGGGGGCGGGCCAACTCCCTGCATGATTGAATCACCCAATAGGAGTAGTAACTCCTGCTTTATGCCTCCCCTGGGTGTGTTTTGGCAGGCACAAAGTCTTCTTTTATATATATAGATAACATGATACAGTCTGATATATCACTTCTTATACACTATAACATTCTACAGTTCTGATATATCACTTCTTATACACTATAACATGATACAGTTCTGTGATATCACTTCTTATACACTATATCATTCTACAGTTCTGTGATATCACTTCTTATACACTATAACATGATACAGTTCTGTGATATCACTTCTTATACACTATAACATTCTACAGTTCTGATATATCACTTCTTATACACTATAACATTCTACAGTTCTGTGATATCACTTCTTATACAATATAACATTCTACAGTTCTGATATCACTTCTTATACACTATAACATTCTACAGCTCTGAGATCACTTCTTATACACTATAACATTCTACAGTTCTGATATATCACTTCTTATACACTATAACATTCTACAGTTCTGAGATATCACTTCTTATACACTATAACATTCTACTGTTCTGTGATATCACTTCTTATACACTATAACATTCTACTGTTCTGTGATATCACTTCTTATACACTATAACATGATACAGTTCTGTGATATCACTTCTTATACACTATAACATTCTACAGTTCTGATATCACTTCTTATACATTATAACATTCTACAGTTCTGAGATACCACTTCTTATACACTATAACATTCTACAGTTCTGAGATATCACTTCTTATACACTATAACATGATACAGTTCTGTGATATCACTTCTTATACACTATAACATGATACAGTTCTGATATATCACTTCTTCTACACTATAACATTCTACAGTTCTGTGATATCACTTCTTATACACTATAACATCCTACAGTTCTGATATATCACTTCTTATACACTATAACATTCTACAGTTCTGTGATATCACTTCTTTTACACTATAACGTTCTACAGTTCTGATATATAACTTCTTATACACTATAACATGATACAGTTCTGTGTTATCCCTTCTTATACACTATAACATGATACAGTTCTGATATATCACTTCTTATACACTATAACATTCTACTGTTCTGTGATATCACTTCTTATACACTATAACATTCTACAGTTCTGATATCACTTCTTATACACTATAACATGATACAGTTCTGTGATATCACTTCTTATACACTATAACATTCTACAGTTCAGATATATCACTTCTTATACACTATAACATTCTACAGTTCTGATATCACTTCTTATACACTATAACATGATACAGTTCTGTGATATCACTTCTTATACTCTATAACATTCTATAGTTCTGAGATCACTTCTTATACACTATAACATGATACAGTTCTGTGATATCACTTCTTATACACTATAACATTCTACAGTTCTGATATCACTTCTTATACATTATAACATTCTACAGTTCTGAGATACCACTTCTTATACACTATAACATTCTACAGTTCTGAGATATCACTTCTTATACACTATAACATGATACAGTTCTGTGATATCACTTCTTATACACTATAACATGATACAGTTCTGATATATCACTTCTTATACACTATAACATTCTACAGTTCTGTGATATCACTTCTTATACACTATAACATACTACAGTTCTGATATCACTTCTTATACACTATAACATTCTACAGTTCTGTGATAGCACTTCTTATACACTATAACATTCTACAGTTCTGATATATCACTTCTCATACACTATAACATTCTACTGTTCTGTGATATCACTTCTTATACACTATAACATGATACAGTTCTGTGATATCACTTCTTATACACTATAACATTCTACAGTTCTGATATATCACTTCTTATACACTATAACATTCTACAGTTCCTATATCACTTCTTATACACTATAACATTGTACAGTTCTGTGATGTCACTTCTTATACACTATAACATTCTACAGTTCTGTGATATCACTTCTTATACACTATAACGTTCTACAGTTCTGATATATAACTTCTTATACACTATAACATGATACAGTTCTGTGTTATCCCTTCTTATACACTATAACATGATACAGTTTTGATATATCACTTCTTATACACTATAACATTCTACTGTTCTGTGATATCACTTCTTATACACTATAACATTCTACAGTTCTGATATCACTTCTTATACACTATAACATGATACAGTTCTGTGATATCACTTCTTATACACTATAACATTCTACAGTTCAGATATATCACTTCTTATACACTATAACATTCTACAGTTCTGATATCACTTCTTATACACTATAACATGATACAGTTCTGTGATATCACTTCTTATACTCTATAACATTCTATAGTTCTGAGATCACTTCTTATACACTATAACATGATACAGTTCTGTGATATCACTTCTTATACACTATAACATTCTACAGTTCTGTGATATCACTTCTTATACACTATAACATTCTACAGTTCTGATATCACTTCTTATACATTATAACATTCTACAGTTCTGAGATGTCACTTCTTATACACTATAACATGATACAGTTCTGATATATCACTTCTTATACACTATAACATTCTACAGTTCTGATATCACTTCTTATACACTATAACATTCTACAGTTCTGATATATCACTTCTTATACACTATAACATCCTACAGTTCTGAGATATCACTTCTTATACACTATAACATTCTACAGTTCTGATATCACTTCTTATACACTATAACATTCTACAGTTCTGTGATATCATTTCTTATTCACTCACAAGACAAAATGGACTTTTCTATCTTAATGTTAGAAATGTCACAAATCTGGAGACTAAATAAGAAGTAAATTGATGTAAATTATATACAGTATTAGGAAACACTGGACTCTCAGGCTGTGAATTTGGACCTTCACCAAGAGACCCTGAAATGTGATTAAAATCCGTGAGAGTTTGCAAGTATGATCATGGACACAATATCCAGTACTAATCAAAGATTATTTTGAGGGAACCAATCCACAGCATTAATTCATAGTAGTCATTGGTATTTTCCGCAGAGATTAAGGTAGGAGGAGGTTGCTTTTAGGATGGGTTAATGATCCTTTACATCCAGGATTTGGTGTGTCCCTGGTCAACTTTCTGTTTCTCCTGACATATATGTAATTCCTTTCAGCAGTGAATGTTAATGACTTTTAGAATCTCACATTCTTCTACTACATGACGAATCTGTCTTCAGCAAAGCGTGAGGATAATAATTCCCCCCCGGGCACAATGATAGACTGTAGGGGGATGTACTACTAGAATTCTACACTTGGTGCTACATTCTGGAAGCAAGAGGGATGCAATTCTGGGGATGACCAACAGCACCATAGGAGACAAATAAAAATGTCAGATGATTTAAGTGGGTTTTGTAACACCTTGAGTGCTAGAAAGGTCTCCAACAGACCTCTTCAGCATTTTAATGGGTAAAACGCCTCATTTAAATCATCTAGCGTTTTAATTTTCATTGAAGACATTATGAACAATGTACTTCCCTTTTAAAAATTATCTAGTAAAAATATATCTAAACTAGAGCAGTGCTTATCTCCTTCAGTCCTCAAGGGCACCCAACAGGCTTGTTCTCCATGTCATCACCAACCTAAGAAACGTTGTCCAGTGATTTGAGCTTGCTTAATTGGATCATTGAGTGTTGTCTTGATAAACACTGAAATGTTTACATTCTGGTTGCCCTTCAAGTATACAGCTACACTATAACATTCTACAGTTCTGTGATATCACTTCTTATACACTATAACATTCTACAGTTCTGTGATATCACTTCTTATACACTATAACATTCTACAGTTCTGTGATATCACTTCTAATACAATATAATATCCTACAGTTCTGATATCACTTCTTATACACTATAACAGTCTACAGATTTGATATATCACTTCTTATACACTATAACATTCTAGAGTTCTGTGATATCACTTCTTATACACTATAACATTCTACGGTTCTGAGATATCACTTCTTCTGCACTATAACATTCTACAGTTCTAAGATATCACTTCTTATACACTATAACATTCTACAGATCTGATATATCACTTCTTATACACTATAACATTCTACAGATCTGATATCACGTCTTATACACTATAACATTCTACAGATCTGATATATCACTTCTTATACACTATAACATTCTACAGTTCTGTGATATCACTTCTTATACACTATAACATTCTACAGATCTGATATCACGTCTTATACACTATAACATTCTACAGTTCTGAGATGCCACTTCTTATAGACTATAATATTCTACATTTCTGATATCACTTCTTATAGACTATACACTTCTGATATATCACTTCTTATACACTCTAACATTCTACAGTTCTGATATCACTTCTTATATACTATAATATTCTACAGTTCTGATATATCACTTCTTATACACTGTAACATTCTACAGTTCTGTGATATCACTTCTTATACACTATAACATTCTACAGTTCTGAGATATCACTTCTTATACATTATAACATTCTACAGTTCTGATATCACTTCTTATACACTATAACATTCTACAGTTCTGTGATATCACTTCTTATACACTATAACATTCTACAGTTCTGTGATATCACTTCTTATACACTGTAACATTCTACAGTTCTGATATCTCTTCTTATACACTATAACATTATACAGTTCTGATATATCACTTCTTATACACTATAACATTATACAGTTCTGTGATATCACTTCTTATACACTATATCATTCTACAGTTCTGTGATATCACTTCTTATACACTATAACATGATACAGTCTGATATATCACTTCTTATACACTATAACATTCTACAGTTCTGATATATCACTTCTTATACACTATAACATGATACAGTTCTGTGATATCACTTCTTATACACTATATCATTCTACAGTTCTGTGATATCACTTCTTATACACTATAACATGATACAGTTCTGTGATATCACTTCTTATACACTATAACATTCTACAGTTCTGATATATCACTTCTTATACACTATAACATTCTACAGTTCTGTGATATCACTTCTTATACAATATAACATTCTACAGTTCTGATATATCACTTCTTATACACTATAACATTCTACAGTTCTGAGATATCACTTCTTATACACTATAACATTCTACTGTTCTGTGATATCACTTCTTATACACTATAACATTCTACTGTTCTGTGATATCACTTCTTATACACTATAACATGATACAGTTCTGTGATATCACTTCTTATACACTATAACATTCTACAGTTCTGATATCACTTCTTATACATTATAACATTCTACAGTTCTGAGATACCACTTCTTATACACTATAACATTCTACAGTTCTGAGATATCACTTCTTATACACTATAACATGATACAGTTCTGTGATATCACTTCTTATACACTATAACATGATACAGTTCTGATATATCACTTCTTCTACACTATAACATTCTACAGTTCTGTGATATCACTTCTTATACACTATAACATCCTACAGTTCTGATATATCACTTCTTATACACTATAACATTCTACAGTTCTGTGATATCACTTCTTTTACACTATAACGTTCTACAGTTCTGATATATAACTTCTTATACACTATAACATGATACAGTTCTGTGTTATCCCTTCTTATACACTATAACATGATACAGTTCTGATATATCACTTCTTATACACTATAACATTCTACTGTTCTGTGATATCACTTCTTATACACTATAACATTCTACAGTTCTGATATCACTTCTTATACACTATAACATGATACAGTTCTGTGATATCACTTCTTATACACTATAACATTCTACAGTTCAGATATATCACTTCTTATACACTATAACATTCTACAGTTCTGATATCACTTCTTATACACTATAACATGATACAGTTCTGTGATATCACTTCTTATACTCTATAACATTCTATAGTTCTGAGATCACTTCTTATACACTATAACATGATACAGTTCTGTGATATCACTTCTTATACACTATAACATTCTACAGTTCTGATATCACTTCTTATACATTATAACATTCTACAGTTCTGAGATACCACTTCTTATACACTATAACATGATACAGTTCTGTGATATCACTTCTTATACACTATAACATGATACAGTTCTGATATATCACTTCTTATACACTATAACATTCTACAGTTCTGTGATATCACTTCTTATACACTATAACATACTACAGTTCTGATATCACTTCTTATACACTATAACATTCTACAGTTCTGTGATAGCACTTCTTATACACTATAACATTCTACAGTTCTGATATATCACTTCTTATACACTATAACATTCTACTGTTCTGTGATATCACTTCTTATACACTATAACATGATACAGTTCTGTGATATCACTTCTTATACACTATAACATTCTACAGTTCTGATATATCACTTCTTATACACTATAACATTCTACAGTTCCTATATCACTTCTTATACACTATAACATTCTACAGTTCTGTGATGTCACTTCTTATACACTATAACATTCTACAGTTCTGTGATATCACTTCTTATACACTATAACGTTCTACAGTTCTGATATATAACTTCTTATACACTATAACATGATACAGTTCTGTGTTATCCCTTCTTATACACTATAACATGATACAGTTTTGATATATCACTTCTTATACACTATAACATTCTACTGTTCTGTGATATCACTTCTTATACACTATAACATTCTACAGTTCTGATATCACTTCTTATACACTATAACATGATACAGTTCTGTGATATCACTTCTTATACACTATAACATTCTACAGTTCAGATATATCACTTCTTATACACTATAACATTCTACAGTTCTGATATCACTTCTTATACACTATAACATGATACAGTTCTGTGATATCACTTCTTATACTCTATAACATTCTATAGTTCTGAGATCACTTCTTATACACTATAACATGATACAGTTCTGTGATATCACTTCTTATACACTATAACATTCTACAGTTCTGTGATATCACTTCTTATACACTATAACATTCTACAGTTCTGATATCACTTCTTATACATTATAACATTCTACAGTTCTGAGATGTCACTTCTTATACACTATAACATGA
The DNA here is from genome assembly GCA_037306005.1 of Rhinophrynus dorsalis. NCBI lineage: Eukaryota > Metazoa > Chordata > Amphibia > Anura > Rhinophrynidae > Rhinophrynus > Rhinophrynus dorsalis. The sequence continues at coordinate 168,340,846 of CM074727.1, read as the reverse complement.
TACAGTTCTGATATATCACTTCTTATACACTATAACATTCTACAGTTCTGATATCACTTCTTATACACTATAACATTCTACAGTTCTGATATATCACTTCTTATACACTATAACATCCTACAGTTCTGAGATATCACTTCTTATACACTATAACATTCTACAGTTCTGATATCACTTCTTATACACTATAACATTCTACAGTTCTGTGATATCATTTCTTATTCACTCACAAGACAAAATGGACTTTTCTATCTTAATGTTAGAAATGTCACAAATCTGGAGACTAAATAAGAAGTAAATTGATGTAAATTATATACAGTATTAGGAAACACTGGACTCTCAGGCTGTGAATTTGGACCTTCACCAAGAGACCCTGAAATGTGATTAAAATCCGTGAGAGTTTGCAAGTATGATCATGGACACAATATCCAGTACTAATCAAAGATTATTTTGAGGGAACCAATCCACAGCATTAATTCATAGTAGTCATTGGTATTTTCCGCAGAGATTAAGGTAGGAGGAGGTTGCTTTTAGGATGGGTTAATGATCCTTTACATCCAGGATTTGGTGTGTCCCTGGTCAACTTTCTGTTTCTCCTGACATATATGTAATTCCTTTCAGCAGTGAATGTTAATGACTTTTAGAATCTCACATTCTTCTACTACATGACGAATCTGTCTTCAGCAAAGCGTGAGGATAATAATTCCCCCCCGGGCACAATGATAGACTGTAGGGGGATGTACTACTAGAATTCTACACTTGGTGCTACATTCTGGAAGCAAGAGGGATGCAATTCTGGGGATGACCAACAGCACCATAGGAGACAAATAAAAATGTCAGATGATTTAAGTGGGTTTTGTAACACCTTGAGTGCTAGAAAGGTCTCCAACAGACCTCTTCAGCATTTTAATGGGTAAAACGCCTCATTTAAATCATCTAGCGTTTTAATTTTCATTGAAGACATTATGAACAATGTACTTCCCTTTTAAAAATTATCTAGTAAAAATATATCTAAACTAGAGCAGTGCTTATCTCCTTCAGTCCTCAAGGGCACCCAACAGGCTTGTTCTCCATGTCATCACCAACCTAAGAAACGTTGTCCAGTGATTTGAGCTTGCTTAATTGGATCATTGAGTGTTGTCTTGATAAACACTGAAATGTTTACATTCTGGTTGCCCTTCAAGTATACAGCTACACTATAACATTCTACAGTTCTGTGATATCACTTCTTATACACTATAACATTCTACAGTTCTGTGATATCACTTCTTATACACTATAACATTCTACAGTTCTGTGATATCACTTCTAATACAATATAATATCCTACAGTTCTGATATCACTTCTTATACACTATAACAGTCTACAGATTTGATATATCACTTCTTATACACTATAACATTCTAGAGTTCTGTGATATCACTTCTTATACACTATAACATTCTACGGTTCTGAGATATCACTTCTTCTGCACTATAACATTCTACAGTTCTAAGATATCACTTCTTATACACTATAACATTCTACAGATCTGATATATCACTTCTTATACACTATAACATTCTACAGATCTGATATCACGTCTTATACACTATAACATTCTACAGATCTGATATATCACTTCTTATACACTATAACATTCTACAGTTCTGTGATATCACTTCTTATACACTATAACATTCTACAGATCTGATATCACGTCTTATACACTATAACATTCTACAGTTCTGAGATGCCACTTCTTATAGACTATAATATTCTACATTTCTGATATCACTTCTTATAGACTATACACTTCTGATATATCACTTCTTATACACTCTAACATTCTACAGTTCTGATATCACTTCTTATATACTATAATATTCTACAGTTCTGATATATCACTTCTTATACACTATAACATTCTACAGTTCTGTGATATCACTTCTTATACACTACAACATTCTACAGTTCTGGTATATCACTTCTTATACACTATAACATTCTACAGTTCTCAGATGTCACTTCTTAAACACTATAACATTCTACAGTTCTGATATCAATTCTTATACACTATAACATGATACAGTTTGAGATATCACTTCTTCTACTCTTTACAGTTCTGAGATATCACTTCTTATCCACTATAACATTCTACAGTTCTAAGATATCACTTCTTATCTATATATATAAAAGAAGACTTTGTGCCTGCCAAAACACACCCAGGGGAGGCATAAAGCAGGAGTTACTACTCCTATTGGGTGATTCAATCATGCAGGGAGTTGGCCCGCCCCCACTATGCAGCCCGCCCACCACTATCAAAGTCAGAAAAAAACAATATGGCCGCCACTTGCTCCTACACCACAGACAAACACACATGCCCCACTCACACACACAGACCACCACACACACACATGCCCCACTCACACAGCACCACACACACACACACACATGCCCCACTTACACAGCACCAAACAGACATGCCCCCACTCACACACACAGCACCACATACACACACAAAGGCCAGAAATACATATGGCTGATACACACACACACAGTCACTCACCCTGACTCCCAGAGGCCTCAGCAGGACCTGTACTGCAGCACCAGAGGAACAAAATTGCACTCAAAGGGTTAAGGTAGGTCCTCATTGCTCAATTATTTCTTCACTGTCATCATTTGCCATGCAAGACACAGGACAGACAGCCATCAGATTCACACTTAACCCACTGACTGCCACAGGGTTGTGTATCAAGTTTTACCCCTCAGGGAGTGTGTTCAAACCCCTCACACTGTAAACTTGCATTTCCCTCCCACTTCTCCTCCTTCCCCAGCCTATTACTAACACTTTTCCACATTTATGTTAAGCCCCGCCCCCTACTCGCGATTAAGCCCCGCCCCTTTTAACCCAGATTGCCCCATTTGTCTCTCCACATCAGCACCACATGAGGGACTCCACAAGTAACAGTTCACAGGTATTACACACACATGCCCCACTCACATAGCACCAAACACCCATACACACACACAAAGCCAGAAAGAAAGATGGCTGACACACAGTCACTCACCTTGACTCCCAGTGGCCTCAGCAGGACCTGTAGTAAAGCCACTGAACGGTGCTGCATCACCAGGGGAACAAAATGGCACTCAAAGGGTTAAGGTAGGCCCTCATTGCTGAATTACTTCTTCACTGTCACCATTTGCCATGCAAGACACAGGACAGACAGCCATCAGATTCACACTTAACCCACTGACTGCCACAGGGTTCTGTATCAAGTTTTACCCCTCATGGAGTGTGTTAAAACCCCTCACACTGTAAACTTGCATTCTCCTCCCACTTCTCCTCCTTCCCCAGCTTATTACTAACACTTTTTCACATTTATGTTAAGCCCCGCCCCCTACTCGCGATTAAGCCCCACCCACTTTTAACCCAGCTTGCCCCATTTGTCTCTCCACATCAGCACCACATCAGTCCCCTCTAGGGACTTCACAAGTCAGTGTTCCCAGGTATGAACACACTTCCCACTGCTATTTAACTCTCACATGCCTCTCTGTACCTTAACCCTTTGAGTGCCAGAGGGGTACACAACTCATGAGCACATGTGTTTCTGCTCATATATGTTGCGTGTCTGTGTGTGTACATCTCTGTTACATATGTGTGTCCATGTGTGCATCTCCAGAGTGTCTGTGTGTACATGTGTTTTGCATGTCTCTGCCGCTCACTGTGTGTATGTGCATACCTCCCAACATTTCACATGGCCAAAGAGGGACACGTTAGTTTTAGGTGATATTATTGGGGGTGTGGCTGGTGGGCGGGGCATTAGTAAGAATTTTTAGGTTATTTCATGACCTATTACTGACTATTTATGTAACTGAATAAATGATTTAGTGCAAGACCAAAGTATTTAATTTGCACTCACTAATGTATAAACACATATACGGAAGTTTATTGCTTTATTGCTGTACAGCAAAGTAATACACACCACACAGTCAGGGCTGGTGCAAGGATTTTTGCCACCCTAGGCAAAACCTAATTTTGCCGCCCATTTCGCTCCGCCCCTTGTGTCCCACCCCTTTATACCCTGCCTACTTATACCCAACCTCTTTTCATCATTGTCCTCTCTCTGCCCCCTGAGCCACTCTGCCCCTGTTCTGGAGATGCCTGTAAGAGATGCCCCCCACCAGCTCCAACTTGCCCCTTATCAGCTTCACTTTGGCCCACCAGTTCCACTTTGCCCCCATCAGCTCCAACGTGCCCCCACCAGCTCCATTTTGCCCCCTCAGCTTCACTTTGCCCCCTCAGCTCCACTTTGCCCCCTCAGCTCCAACTTACCCCCATCAGCTCCACTTAGCCCCCCATCCTCTCCAACTTACCCCCATCAGCTCCACTTTGCCCCCCATCCGCTCCAACTTGCCCCCACCAGCTCCACTATGCCCTCTCAGCTCCAACTTTCCACTATCAGCTCCACTATGCCCCCAGCAGCTCCAACTTGCCCCCCCATCCGCTCCAACTTGCCCCCCCATCCGCTCCAACTTGCCCCCCTCAGCTCCAGCTTGCCCCCCCTCAGCTCCAGCTTGCCCCCCCTCAGCTCCACTTTGACCCTCATCAGCTCCACTTTGACCCTCATCAGCTCCAACTTGCCCCCATCATCTCCAACTTGCACCCACCAGCTCCACTATGCCCCCTCAGCTCCACTTTGCCCCCTCAGCTCCAACTTACCCCCATCAGCTCCACTTTGCCCCCCATCCTCTCCAACTTACCCCCATCAGCTCCACTTTGCCCCCCATCCGCTCCAACTTGCCCCCACCAGCTCCACTATGCCCTCTCAGCTCCAACTTTCCACTATCAGCTCCACTATGCCCCCAGCAGCTCCACTATGCCCCCAGCAGCTCCAACTTGCCCCCATCCGCTCCAACTTGCCTCCCCATCCGCTCCAACTTGCCCCACCAGCTTCACTTTGCCCCCCCTCAGCTCCACTTGCCCCCCCTCAGCTCCACTTTGACCCTCATCAGCTCCACTTTGACCCTCATCATCTCCAACTTGCCCCCATCATCTCCAACTTGCCCCCACCAGCTCCACTATGCCCCCTCAGCTCCAGCTTTCCCCTAACAGCTCCAACTTGCCCCCATCATCTCCACTTTGCCCCACATCTGCTCCAACTTGCCCCCTCAGCTCCACTATGCCCCCTCAGCTCCAACTTGCCCCCCATCACATACCTGTATCTCCCGCGCAGTCTTCTCTTCAGTAATGGAGAGCGCGGCGGGAGATCATGACTCCCAGCACGCTCTGCATTACTAAAGATCCGACCAGATGAGGGAGCGCTGACTGTGTTGTGGTTCCTGGCATGGTGTGTGTGGGCGCACCTCTTCTCCGCTGCATGCCCGCGCCCCCAGTACGTGTGCGCCCTAGGCCGGCGCCTACCTCGCCTATAGGTGGAGCCGGCCTTCACACAGTCTGACCTCCTAAAAAGAGGGACAACAGGGTGGGAAAGAGGGACAGAGGGATTTGGCCCTCAAAGAGGGACTGTCCCTCCTAAAGAGGGACACTTGGGATGTATGGTATGTGTCTGCCTGTATGCTGCATATGTCTGTGTTTATCAGTGTGTCTGCATTTCAAACACGTGCGCCCAATGGTCATAACATGACGGGCAACGCCGTCCCATGTTGCTAGTACACTATAAAATTCTACATTTCTAATATATCACGTCTTATACACTATAACATTCTACAGTTCTGATTTATCACTTCTTATACAATATAACATTCTACTGCTCTGTGATATCACTTCTTATACACTATAACATTCTACAGTTCTGATATATCACTTCTTATCTATATATATAAAAGAAGACTTTGTGCCTGCCAAAACACACCCAGGGGAGGCATAAAGCAGGAGTTACTACTCCTATTGGGTGATTCAATCATGCAGGGAGTTGGCCCGCCCCCACTATGCAGCCCGCCCACCACTATCAAAGTCAGAAAAAAACAATATGGCCGCCACTTGCTCCTACACCACAGACAAACACACATGCCCCACTCACACACACAGACCACCACACACACACATGCCCCACTCACACAGCACCACACACACACACACACATGCCCCACTTACACAGCACCAAACAGACATGCCCCCACTCACACACACAGCACCACATACACACACAAAGGCCAGAAATACATATGGCTGATACACACACACACAGTCACTCACCCTGACTCCCAGAGGCCTCAGCAGGACCTGTACTGCAGCACCAGAGGAACAAAATTGCACTCAAAGGGTTAAGGTAGGTCCTCATTGCTCAATTATTTCTTCACTGTCATCATTTGCCATGCAAGACACAGGACAGACAGCCATCAGATTCACACTTAACCCACTGACTGCCACAGGGTTGTGTATCAAGTTTTACCCCTCAGGGAGTGTGTTCAAACCCCTCACACTGTAAACTTGCATTTCCCTCCCACTTCTCCTCCTTCCCCAGCCTATTACTAACACTTTTCCACATTTATGTTAAGCCCCGCCCCCTACTCGCGATTAAGCCCCGCCCCTTTTAACCCAGATTGCCCCATTTGTCTCTCCACATCAGCACCACATGAGGGACTCCACAAGTAACAGTTCACAGGTATTACACACACATGCCCCACTCACATAGCACCAAACACCCATACACACACACAAAGCCAGAAAGAAAGATGGCTGACACACAGTCACTCACCTTGACTCCCAGTGGCCTCAGCAGGACCTGTAGTAAAGCCACTGAACGGTGCTGCATCACCAGGGGAACAAAATGGCACTCAAAGGGTTAAGGTAGGCCCTCATTGCTGAATTACTTCTTCACTGTCACCATTTGCCATGCAAGACACAGGACAGACAGCCATCAGATTCACACTTAACCCACTGACTGCCACAGGGTTCTGTATCAAGTTTTACCCCTCATGGAGTGTGTTAAAACCCCTCACACTGTAAACTTGCATTCTCCTCCCACTTCTCCTCCTTCCCCAGCTTATTACTAACACTTTTTCACATTTATGTTAAGCCCCGCCCCCTACTCGCGATTAAGCCCCACCCACTTTTAACCCAGCTTGCCCCATTTGTCTCTCCACATCAGCACCACATCAGTCCCCTCTAGGGACTTCACAAGTCAGTGTTCCCAGGTATGAACACACTTCCCACTGCTATTTAACTCTCACATGCCTTTCTGTACCTTAACCCTTTGAGTGCCAGAGGGGTACACAACTCATGAGCACATGTGTTTCTGCTCATATATGTTGCGTGTCTGTGTGTGTACATCTCTGTTACATATGTGTGTCCATGTGTGCATCTCCAGAGTGTCTGTGTGTACATGTGTTTTGCATGTCTCTGCCGCTCACTGTGTGTATGTGCATACCTCCCAACATTTCACATGGCCAAAGAGGGACACGTTAGTTTTAGGTGATATTATTGGGGGTGTGGCTGGTGGGCGGGGCATTAGTAAGAATTTTTAGGTTATTTCATGACCTATTACTGACTATTTATGTAACTGAATAAATGATTTAGTGCAAGACCAAAGTATTTAATTTGCACTCACTAATGTATAAACACATATACGGAAGTTTATTGCTTTATTGCTGTACAGCAAAGTAATACACACCACACAGTCAGGGCTGGTGCAAGGATTTTTGCCACCCTAGGCAAAACCTAATTTTGCCGCCCATTTCGCTCCGCCCCTTGTGTCCCACCCCTTTATACCCTGCCTACTTATACCCAACCTCTTTTCATCATTGTCCTCTCTCTGCCCCCTGAGCCACTCTGCCCCTGTTCTGGAGATGCCTGTAAGAGATGCCCCCCACCAGCTCCAACTTGCCCCTTATCAGCTTCACTTTGGCCCACCAGTTCCACTTTGCCCCCATCAGCTCCAACGTGCCCCCACCAGCTCCATTTTGCCCCCTCAGCTTCACTTTGCCCCCTCAGCTCCACTTTGCCCCCTCAGCTCCAACTTACCCCCATCAGCTCCACTTAGCCCCCCATCCTCTCCAACTTACCCCCATCAGCTCCACTTTGCCCCCCATCCGCTCCAACTTGCCCCCACCAGCTCCACTATGCCCTCTCAGCTCCAACTTTCCACTATCAGCTCCACTATGCCCCCAGCAGCTCCAACTTGCCCCCCCATCCGCTCCAACTTGCCCCCCCATCCGCTCCAACTTGCCCCCCTCAGCTCCAGCTTGCCCCCCCTCAGCTCCAGCTTGCCCCCCCTCAGCTCCACTTTGACCCTCATCAGCTCCACTTTGACCCTCATCAGCTCCAACTTGCCCCCATCATCTCCAACTTGCACCCACCAGCTCCACTATGCCCCCTCAGCTCCACTTTGCCCCCTCAGCTCCAACTTACCCCCATCAGCTCCACTTTGCCCCCCATCCTCTCCAACTTACCCCCATCAGCTCCACTTTGCCCCCCATCCGCTCCAACTTGCCCCCACCAGCTCCACTATGCCCTCTCAGCTCCAACTTTCCACTATCAGCTCCACTATGCCCCCAGCAGCTCCACTATGCCCCCAGCAGCTCCAACTTGCCCCCATCCGCTCCAACTTGCCTCCCCATCCGCTCCAACTTGCCCCACCAGCTTCACTTTGCCCCCCCTCAGCTCCACTTGCCCCCCCTCAGCTCCACTTTGACCCTCATCAGCTCCACTTTGACCCTCATCATCTCCAACTTGCCCCCATCATCTCCAACTTGCCCCCACCAGCTCCACTATGCCCCCTCAGCTCCAGCTTTCCCCTAACAGCTCCAACTTGCCCCCATCATCTCCACTTTGCCCCACATCTGCTCCAACTTGCCCCCTCAGCTCCACTATGCCCCCTCAGCTCCAACTTGCCCCCCATCACATACCTGTATCTCCCGCGCAGTCTTCTCTTCAGTAATGGAGAGCGCGGCGGGAGATCATGACTCCCAGCACGCTCTGCATTACTAAAGATCCGACCAGATGAGGGAGCGCTGACTGTGTTGTGGTTCCTGGCATGGTGTGTGTGGGCGCACCTCTTCTCCGCTGCATGCCCGCGCCCCCAGTACGTGTGCGCCCTAGGCCGGCGCCTACCTCGCCTATAGGTGGAGCCGGCCTTCACACAGTCTGACCTCCTAAAAAGAGGGACAACAGGGTGGGAAAGAGGGACAGAGGGATTTGGCCCTCAAAGAGGGACTGTCCCTCCTAAAGAGGGACACTTGGGATGTATGGTATGTGTCTGCCTGTATGCTGCATATGTCTGTGTTTATCAGTGTGTCTGCATTTCAAACACGTGCGCCCAATGGTCATAACATGACGGGCAACGCCGTCCCATGTTGCTAGTACACTATAACATTCTACAGTTCTGATATATCACTTCTTATACACTATAACATTCTACAGTTCTCAGATGTCACTTCTTAAACACTATAACATTCTACAGTTCTGATATCAATTCTTATACACTATAACATTCTACAGTTCTAAGATATCACTTCTTATACACTATACAATTCTACAGTTCTAATATATCACGTCTTATACAGTATAACATTCTACAGTTCTGATTTATCACTTCGTATACAATATAACATTCTACTGCTCTGTGATATCACTTCTTATACACTATAACATTCTACAGTTCTGATATATCACTTCTTATACACTATAACATTCTACAGTTCTGATATATCATTTCTTATACACTATAACATTCTACAGTTCTGATATATCACTTCTTATACACTATAACATTCTACAGTTCTGATACACCACTTCTTATACACTATAACATTCTACAGTTCTGATATATCACTTCTTATACACTGTAACATTCTACCATTCTGAGATACCACTTCTTATACACTATAACATTCTACAGGTCTGTGATATCACTTCTTATACTCTATAACATTCTACAGTTCTGATATCAATTCTTATATACTAAAACATGATACAGTTTGAGATATCACTTCTTATACACTATAACATTCTACAGTTCTGATATATCACTTCTTAGACACTATAACATTCTACAGTTCTGATATCACTTCTTATATACTATACAGTTCTGATATATCACTTCTTATACACTATACAATTCTACAGTTCTGATATCACTTCTTAAACACTATAACATTCTACAGTTCTCAGATGTCACTTCTTAAACACTATAACATTCTACAGTTCTGATATCAATTCTTATACACTATAACATGATACAGTTTGAGATATCACTTCTTATACTCTTTACAGTTCTGAGATATCACTTCTTATCCACTATAACATTCTACAGTTCTAAGATATCACTTCTTATACACTATAAAATTCTACATTTCTAATATATCACGTCTTATACACTATAACATTCTACAGTTCTGATTTATCACTTCTTATACAATATAACATTCTACTGCTCTGTGATATCACTTCTTATACACTATAACATTCTACAGTTCTGATATATCACTTCTTATACACTATAACATTCTACAGTTCTCAGATGTCACTTCTTAAACACTATAACATTCTACAGTTCTGATATCAATTCTTATACACTATAACATGATACAGTTTGAGATATCACTTCTTATACTCTTTACAGTTCTGAGATATCACTTCTTATCCACTATAACATTCTACAGTTCTAAGATATCACTTCTTATACACTATAAAATTCTACAGTTCTAATATATCACGTCTTATACAGTACTAGCAACATGGGACGGCGTTGCCCGTCATGTTATGACCATTGGGCGCACGTGTTTGAAATGCAGACACACTGATAAACACAGACATATGCAGCATACAGGCAGACACATACCATACATCCCAAGTGTCCCTCTTTAGGAGGGACAGTCCCTCTTTGAGGGCCAAATCCCTCTGTCCCTCTTTCCCACCCTGTTGTCCCTCTTTTTAGGAGGTCAGACTGTGTGAAGGCCGGCTCCACCTATAGGCGAGGTAGGCGCCGGCCTAGGGCGCACACGTACTGGGGGCGCGGGCATGCAGCGGAGAAGAGGTGCGCCCACACACACCATGCCAGGAACCACAACACAGTCAGCGCTCCCTCATCTGGTCGGATCTTTAGTAATGCAGAGCGTGCTGGGAGTCATGATCTCCCGCCGCGCTCTCCATTACTGAAGAGAAGACTGCGCGGGAGATACAGGTATGTGATGGGGGGCAAGTTGGAGCTGAGGGGGCATAGTGGAGCTGAGGGGGCAAGTTGGAGCAGATGTGGGGCAAAGTGGAGATGATGGGGGCAAGTTGGAGCTGTTAGGGGAAAGCTGGAGCTGAGGGGGCATAGTGGAGCTGGTGGGGGCAAGTTGGAGATGATGGGGGCAAGTTGGAGATGATGAGGGTCAAAGTGGAGCTGATGAGGGTCAAAGTGGAGCTGAGGGGGGGCAAGTGGAGCTGAGGGGGGGCAAAGTGAAGCTGGTGGGGCAAGTTGGAGCGGATGGGGAGGCAAGTTGGAGCGGATGGGGGCAAGTTGGAGCTGCTGGGGGCATAGTGGAGCTGCTGGGGGCATAGTGGAGCTGATAGTGGAAAGTTGGAGCTGAGAGGGCATAGTGGAGCTGGTGGGGGCAAGTTGGAGCGGATGGGGGGCAAAGTGGAGCTGATGGGGGTAAGTTGGAGAGGATGGGGGGCAAAGTGGAGCTGATGGGGGTAAGTTGGAGCTGAGGGGGCAAAGTGGAGCTGAGGGGGCATAGTGGAGCTGGTGGGTGCAAGTTGGAGATGATGGGGGCAAGTTGGAGCTGATGAGGGTCAAAGTGGAGCTGATGAGGGTCAAAGTGGAGCTGAGGGGGGGCAAGCTGGAGCTGAGGGGGGGCAAGCTGGAGCTGAGGGGGGCAAGTTGGAGCGGATGGGGGGGCAAGTTGGAGCGGATGGGGGGGCAAGTTGGAGCTGCTGGGGGCATAGTGGAGCTGATAGTGGAAAGTTGGAGCTGAGAGGGCATAGTGGAGCTGGTGGGGGCAAGTTGGAGCGGATGGGGGGCAAAGTGGAGCTGATGGGGGTAAGTTGGAGAGGATGGGGGGCTAAGTGGAGCTGATGGGGGTAAGTTGGAGCTGAGGGGGCAAAGTGGAGCTGAGGGGGCAAAGTGAAGCTGAGGGGGCAAAATGGAGCTGGTGGGGGCACGTTGGAGCTGATGGGGGCAAAGTGGAACTGGTGGGCCAAAGTGAAGCTGATAAGGGGCAAGTTGGAGCTGGTGGGGGGCATCTCTTACAGGCATCTCCAGAACAGGGGCAGAGTGGCTCAGGGGGCAGAGAGAGGACAATGATGAAAAGAGGTTGGGTATAAGTAGGCAGGGTATAAAGGGGTGGGACACAAGGGGCGGAGCGAAATGGGCGGCAAAATTAGGTTTTGCCTAGGGTGGCAAAAATCCTTGCACCAGCCCTGACTGTGTGGTGTGTATTACTTTGCTGTACAGCAATAAAGCAATAAACTTCCGTATATGTGTTTATACATTAGTGAGTGCAAATTAAATACTTTGGTCTTGCACTAAATCATTTATTCAGTTACATAAATAGTCAGTAATAGGTCATGAAATAACCTAAAAATTCTTACTAATGCCCCGCCCACCAGCCACACCCCCAATAATATCACCTAAAACTAACGTGTCCCTCTTTGGCCATGTGAAATGTTGGGAGGTATGCACATACACACAGTGAGCGGCAGAGACATGCAAAACACATGTACACACAGACACTCTGGAGATGCACACATGGACACACATATGTAACAGAGATGTACACACACAGACACGCAACATATATGAGCAGAAACACATGTGCTCATGAGTTGTGTACCCCTCTGGCACTCAAAGGGTTAAGGTACAGAAAGGCATGTGAGAGTTAAATAGCAGTGGGAAGTGTGTTCATACCTGGGAACACTGACTTGTGAAGTCCCTAGAGGGGACTGATGTGGTGCTGATGTGGAGAGACAAATGGGGCAAGCTGGGTTAAAAGTGGGTGGGGCTTAATCGCGAGTAGGGGGCGGGGCTTAACATAAATGTGAAAAAGTGTTAGTAATAAGCTGGGGAAGGAGGAGAAGTGGGAGGAGAATGCAAGTTTACAGTGTGAGGGGTTTTAACACACTCCATGAGGGGTAAAACTTGATACAGAACCCTGTGGCAGTCAGTGGGTTAAGTGTGAATCTGATGGCTGTCTGTCCTGTGTCTTGCATGGCAAATGGTGACAGTGAAGAAGTAATTCAGCAATGAGGGCCTACCTTAACCCTTTGAGTGCCATTTTGTTCCCCTGGTGATGCAGCACCGTTCAGTGGCTTTACTACAGGTCCTGCTGAGGCCACTGGGAGTCAAGGTGAGTGACTGTGTGTCAGCCATCTTTCTTTCTGGCTTTGTGTGTGTGTATGGGTGTTTGGTGCTATGTGAGTGGGGCATGTGTGTGTAATACCTGTGAACTGTTACTTGTGGAGTCCCTCATGTGGTGCTGATGTGGAGAGACAAATGGGGCAATCTGGGTTAAAAGGGGCGGGGCTTAATCGCGAGTAGGGGGCGGGGCTTAACATAAATGTGGAAAAGTGTTAGTAATAGGCTGGGGAAGGAGGAGAAGTGGGAGGGAAATGCAAGTTTACAGTGTGAGGGGTTTGAACACACTCCCTGAGGGGTAAAACTTGATACACAACCCTGTGGCAGTCAGTGGGTTAAGTGTGAATCTGATGGCTGTCTGTCCTGTGTCTTGCATGGCAAATGATGACAGTGAAGAAATAATTGAGCAATGAGGACCTACCTTAACCCTTTGAGTGCAATTTTGTTCCTCTGGTGCTGCAGTACAGGTCCTGCTGAGGCCTCTGGGAGTCAGGGTGAGTGACTGTGTGTGTGTGTATCAGCCATATGTATTTCTGGCCTTTGTGTGTGTATGTGGTGCTGTGTGTGTGAGTGGGGGCATGTCTGTTTGGTGCTGTGTAAGTGGGGCATGTGTGTGTGTGTGTGTGGTGCTGTGTGAGTGGGGCATGTGTGTGTGTGGTGGTCTGTGTGTGTGAGTGGGGCATGTGTGTTTGTCTGTGGTGTAGGAGCAAGTGGCGGCCATATTGTTTTTTTCTGACTTTGATAGTGGTGGGCGGGCTGCATAGTGGGGGCGGGCCAACTCCCTGCATGATTGAATCACCCAATAGGAGTAGTAACTCCTGCTTTATGCCTCCCCTGGGTGTGTTTTGGCAGGCACAAAGTCTTCTTTTATATATATAGATAACATTCTATAGTTCTGAGATATCACTTCTTATACACTATAACATCCTACAGTTCTGATATATCACTTCTTATACACTATAACATTCTAAAGTTCTGATATCACTACTTATACACTATAACATTCTACAGTTCTGTGATATCACTTCTTATACACTATAACATTATACAGTTCTGATATATCACTTCTTATACACTATAACATTCTACAGTTCTGATATATCACTTCTTATACACTATAACATTATACAGTTCTGTGATATCACTTCTTATACACTATAACATTCTACAGTTCTGATATATTACTTCTTATACACTATAACATTCTACAGTTCTGTGATATCACTTCTTATACACTATAACATTCTACAGTTCTGTGCTATCACTTCTTATATACTATAACATTCTACAGTTCTGATATCACTTCTTCTACACTATAACATGATACAGTTCTGATATCACTTCTTATACACTATAACATGATATAGTTCTGATATATCACTTCTTATACACTATAACATTCTACAGTTCTGAGATATCACTTCTTATACACTATCACATTCTACAGTTCTGATATATCACTTCTTATACATTATAACATTCTACAGTTCTGATATCACTTCTTATACACTATAACATTCTACAGTTCTGTGATATCACTTCTTATACACTATAACATTCTACAGTTCTGTGATATCACTTCTTATACACTATAACATTCTACAGTTCTGATATCACTTCTTATACACTATAATATCCTACAGTTCTGATATATCACTTCTTATACACTATAACAGTCTACAGTTCTGAGATATCACTTCTTATACACTATAACATTCTACAGTTCTGATATATCACTTCTTATACACTATAACATTCTACAGTTCTGTGACACTTCTTATACACTATAACATTGTACAATTCTGATTTATCACTTCTTATACACTGTAACATTCTACAGTTCTGATATCACTTCTTATACACTATAACATTCTACAGTTCTGATACATCACTTCTTATACACTGTAACATTCTACAGTTCTGTGATATCATTTCTTATACACTATAACATTCTACAGCTCTGATATACCACTTCTTATACAATATAACATTCTACAGATCTGTGATATCACTTCTTATACACTATAACATTCTACAGTTCTGAGATCTCACTTCTTATACACTATAACATTCTACAGTTCTGTGATATCACTTCTTATACACTATAACATTCTACAGTTCTGTGATATTTCTTGTTATACACTATAACATTCTACAGTTCTGTGATATTTCTTGTTATATACTATAACATTCTACAGTTCTGTGATATCACTTCTTATACACTATAACATTCTACAGTTCTGATCTATCACTTCTTATACACTATAACATTCTACAGTCCTGTGATATCACTTCTTATACACTATAACATTCTACAGGTGTGATATCACTTCTTATACACTATAACATTGTACAGTTCTGAGATATCACTTCTTATACACTATAACATTCTACAGTTCTGATATATCACTTCTTATACACTATAACATTCTACAGTTCTGAGATATCACTTCTTATATACTATAACATTCTACAGTTCTGTGATATCACTTCTTATACACTATAACATTCTTCAGTTCTGTGATATCCCTTCTTATACACTATAACATTCTAAAGTTCTGATATCACTACTTATACACTATAACATTCTACAGTTCTGTGATATCACTTCTTATACACTATAACATTATACAGTTCTGATATATCACTTCTTATACACTATAACATTCTACAGTTCTGATATCACTTCTTATTCACTATAACATTCTACAGTTCTGTGATATCACTTCTTATACACTATAACATTCTACAGTTCTGATATATCACTTCTTATACACTATAACATTCTATAGTTCTGTGATATCACTTCTTATACACTATAACATTCTACAGTTCTGATATATCACTTCTTATACACTATAACATCCTACAGTTCTGATATATCACTTCTTATACACTATAACATTCTACAGTTCTGATATCACTTCTTATTCACTATAACATTCTACAGTTCTGTGATATCACTTCTTATACACTATAACATTCTACAGTTCTGATATATCACTTCTTATACACTATAACATTCTATAGTTCTGTGATATCACTTCTTATACACTATAACATTATACAGTTCTGTGATATCACTTCTTATACACTAGAACATTCTACAGTTCTGATATATCACTTCTTATACACTATAACATTCTATAGTTCTGAGATATCACTTCTTATACACTATAACATTCTACAGTTCTGATATATCACTTCTTATATACTATAACATGATACAATTCTGATATATCACTTCTTATACACTATAACATTATACAGTTCTGAGATATCACTTCTTATACACTATAACATTGTACAGTTCTGTGATATCACTTCTTATACACTATAACATTATACAGTTCTGTGATAGCACTTCTTATACACTATAATATTCTACAGTTCTGAGATATCACTTCTTATACACTATAACATTCTACAGTTCTGTGATATCACTTCTTATACACTATAACATTGTACAGTTCTGTGATATCACTTCTTATACACTATAACATTCTACAGTTCTGTGATATCACTTCTTATACACTATAACATTATACAGTTCTGTGATATCACTTCTTATACACTATAACATTCTACAGTTCTGTGATATCACTTCTTATACATTATAACATTCTACAGTTCTGTGATATCACTTCTTATACACTATAACATTCTACAGTTCTGATATCACTTCTTATACACTATAACATGATACAGTTCTGATATCACTTCTTATACACTATAACATGATACAGTTCTGATATCACTTCTTATACAGTATAATATTCTACAGTTCTGAGATATCACTTCTTATACACTATAACATTCTACAGTTCTGATATATCACTTCTTATACACTATAACATTCTACAGTCTGATATATCACTTCTTATACACTATAACATTGTAGAGTTCAGAGATATCACTTCTTATTCACTCACAATCTGACAAAAATGCGTTATCTCTCTTACTTTCTATTAGAAATGTCATTAATTTGGAGATTAAATAAGAAGTAAATAGATTTAAAATCATATACACTAGTAAGAACACTGGACTCTTAAGCTGAGAATTTGGTTTATCCTGAGACCCTGAAATTTGATTAAAATCCGCGAGAGTTCTCAAGTATGACAATGGACACAATGTCCAGTACTAATTAAAGAATAACTTGAGAAATACACAGAATTAATTCATAGTAGTCATTAGTATTTTCTGCCGAGATTAAGCCTAGAGGAGGTTGTTTTTAGGAGGGGTTGATGTGTCTTTACATCCAGGATTTGGTGTGTCCCTGCTCCCCTCTGTTTCTCCTGACATATATGGAATTCCTTTCAGTAGTGTCTCATTCGGAATGTTAATGATGTTTAGAATCTCACATTCTTCTAATGACGAATCTGTGTTCAGCAAAGCGTGAGGATAATAATACCCCCCCAGGCTCAATGAGAGACTGCAGGGGGATGTACTAATACAATTCTGCACTTGGTGCTACATTCATACATACTTTGCAATGCGTTGGAGACCTCTCTAGTATTTAAGGGGTAAAACTCCTTATTTAATTCATCTCGCATTTCAATTTTCATTGTACACTTTATGAAAAATTTACTTCCCTTTTACAAATAATCTAGTAAAATATATGTAAACTAGAGCAGTGTTTATCTCCTTCATTCCTCAAGGGCACCCGACGACGTTTTCCAGTAGTGTGAGCTTGTTTCATTGGCTCATTGAGTGTTGTCTAGAGAAACATTGAAAAGTTTACATTTTGGTTGCCCTTGAAATCTAGAGCAACAGAAACTCTGTTTTGGGGACAGATTTGCACTATTCAATGTAAGTCAGAAGTCATCCATAGTGCAAACACACACAGCCTGTAGTGAAAGTGATAGTAACGTCCGATTTTATGAACATCTGATACTGTAGCTATCACAATATTAAACTAAGCGATATAAGTCTCATCTATCAGACCTTTATGGTTTGAGAGATATAGGAAGATAAAGTTCCCCCTCCCACCCCTTTCTCTGTGATGAGCTGTAAAGCCGGTTGCAGGATATCCTGGTCCCGGGATCAGATGAAGGCTCTTCAGCGAGCAGAAATAGCAGGATCTGGAAACAAATACATAATTGAAATGGTCTACAAAGTGTGTCTGCAAACCAGGCACACTTTGTAGACCGTTCCAATGAAGTATTTGTTTTTAGATTGAGCTATTTCGGCTCTGCTGAAGAGCCTGTCTGGTCACTCGACCAGAATCTCCATCTGACAGCTTTACAGCTCATCACAGAGAAAGGGAAGGGACGGGGGAACTTTATCTTCCTATATCTCTCAAACCATAAAGGTCTGATAGATGAGACTTATATTGCTTAGTTTAATAATGTGATAGCTACAGTATCAGGTGTTCATAAAATCGGACATTACTATCGCTTGAAATAAAGTTGGATTTGTTCAGATCAATACAATGTTGTGTTGCAGTGAGATAGACATAAACTATCAGAATGTTATTATCTTTATAAATGGGAACTTCCACCCCCGGAGCCCCTGGAAAGAGCTCATGTCGTGCCAACCTTGCTGATGTAAATGAGCGATTTGTGTCATAAAGGGTGGGGCTTATCAGTATTGTGACATAAAGTGGTTGGGAAGTGGGCAGAACAGGGTGGGAAGGAGGAGAAATGGGCGGGAAGGGAGAGGAACAGGTGGGAAAGAGGAGAAGTGGGCGGGAAGGGAGAGGAACAAGTGGGAAGGAGGAGAAGTGGGCGGGAAGAGGGAGGAACAGGTGCGAAGGAGGAGAACTGGGCGGGAAGAGAGAGGAACAGGTGGGAAGGAGGAGGAGTGGGCAGGAATTGGGAGGGACAGGTGGGAAGGAGGAGAAATGGGTGGGAAGGGAGAGGAACAGTTGGGAAGGAGGAGAAGTGGGCGGGAAGAGGGAGGAACAGGTGGGAAGGAGGAGAAGCGGGCAGGAAGAGGGAGGAACAGGTGCGAAGGAGGAGAAGTGGGCGGGAAGAGAGAGGAACAGGTGGGAAGGAGGAGGAGTGGGCTGGAAGTGGGAGGAACAGTTGGGAAGGAGGAGAAGTGGGCGGGAAGAGGGAGGAACAGGTGCGAAGGAGGAAAGGTGGGCGGGAAGAGAGAGGAACAGGTGGGAAGGAGGAGAAGTGGGCAGGAAGAGGGAGGAACAGGTGCGAAGGAGGAGAAGTGGGCGGGAAGAGAGAGGAACAGGTGGGAAGGAGGAAAGGTGGGTGGGAAGAGAGAGGAACAGGTGGGAAGGAGGAGAAGTGGGCAGGAAGAGGGAGGAACAGGTGCGAAGGAGGAAAGGTGGGCGGGAAGAGAGAGGAACAGGTGCGAAGGAGGAGAAGCGGGCGGGAAGAGAAAGGAACAGGTGTGAAGGAGGAGAAGTGGGCAGGAAGAGGGAGGAACAGGTGCGAAGGAGGAGAAGCGGGCGGGAAGAGGGAGGAACAGGTGTGAAGGAGGAGAAGTGGGCAGGAAGAGGGAGGAACAGGTGCGAAGGAGGAGAAGTGGGCGGGAAGAGGGAGGAACAGGTGCGAAGGAGGAGAAGCGGGCGGGAAGAGAGAGGAACAGGTGTGAAGGAGGAGAAGTGGGCAGGAAGAGGGAGGAACAGGTGCGAAGGAGGAGAAGTGGGCAGGAAGAGAGAGGAACAGGTGCGAAGGAGGAGAAGTGGGCAGGAAGAGGGAGGAACAGGTGCGAAGGAGGAGAAGTGGGCAGGAAGAGAGAGGAACAGGTGGGAAGGAGGAGGAGTGGGCTGGAAGTGGGCAGAACAGGTTGGGAAGGAGGAGAAGTGACCTAAAAAGCAGTATGTCATTTTACTGCACATATTAAGCACTTGCAGTATAAGTAAAGTCAGATAAAGAGAAACTATCCCTTTAAGCCAAAGCAGCTTGGCCGATAAGGGAGTGAATAAAGGGAGCACAGTGCAGTAGCTAGCAACAAGGACAAGTCCATAAGTTCTTTGTGCGAGTTCCTTAGACCACAAAGAGCCATTGTTCAGGTGCCAAGGTGAAAATGCAGGAAGTGAACCGGAACACCAGGATATTCGTAGGTATTCTTACAGGCGTATTAACCCTTTGAGTGCCAGTGGGGTATGTAACGCAATGCGTTGCACACCCCTCGGGCACTCAAAGAGTTAAATGGACAATAAGCTTTCCTAATAATACCCCCCCACACACTCACACTTACCTTTCTATGGCCAGAAACTCCTAATGAATGAATACATTTTGCCTTAGAGACTCAGTTCAAGAGATAACATCAGCAATCAGTTCTGGATGTCACTACCACGGAGGCGGACATGACAGCTGTGAGCTGGACCACAGGATGGTAATCTTAACCTAAAACCCCTTAAGGACCCATGACGCACCAGGACCGTCATGGGTAAACTCACCATAAGGACCCGTGACGGTCCTGGCAGGTCATGGAATTCAGGTCTCCCCGCGTGGCGGCACGCCATTCGGGGGCCCCCCGAATCGAATGCATGAAAAATAAAATGCTCTGTGGTCCTTAGTGCCAGCCGCGAGCATGCACGTGCTTAAAGGGTTAAATGCTGTTTAACACCCCTCTGGTCATGTCCTCCTTCGCGGACGTGAGATACAGGACTGATCAAAGATACAAAGATACAAAGGCAGAATTCATAGGGCGATGAGGATTTGGATTTTCTGGCCATAGTGTGATAATTGGGGGGGATTATTTTTTGGGAGCAGGTGGACATGACTCTTGCTGGCAGGATTCTTGACTTCTAAAGTGCCCTTGGTGCAGTACTGGGGGTAAAGCATGGTACCGTGTTAGCCACAGAAGATAGCGGGAGACTGGTAGAGGAAAATGATACCTTATTGGCTGAGTGGCTTTAGATGCAAGTTTTTAAGACAGCTAAGTATCTTCTTTAGGTTTAATGAGAATGAAGGCTGACTACACAATACATGATTTTAAAACGCATGCACATTATTTTAACATTTAAATTCTACTGGTAGTAATATTCTTATCAGTATGAACCATAAATCACTTTCTAGGCTCTAGTAAAGGCTCTTTGAAGTGGAATAGAAAATGCAAACAAGGTGAATTACCTTTTTGATGGTCCAGTGAATTCCAGTATTTAGGAAGAGATGACTAAGTCTATAGAATATATGGATTAACCCTCCAAGCACCAGAGGGATGAGCAAACCATTGCTTACAATGAGCCTTGCAGCCCCCCAACACCCGAAGGGACCAAAATATGGACCCCATAATATCTCTTAAAGAGGGAAACTTGGAAGGTATGGACCCCTAATATATACTAAAGAGGGACACTTGGGAGATATATACCCCTAATTTCTCCTAAAGAGGGACACTTGACAGGTATGGAGCCCTAATTTATCCTAAAGAGGGACACCTGGGAGGTAAGGACCCCTAATATCTCCTAAATATGGACACTTGCGAGGTACAGACCGTGAATATCTCCTAAATATGGATACTTGGGAGGTATGGGCCCCTAATATCTCCTAAAGAGGTACACTTGGGAGGTACAGACCCCTAATCTCTCCTAAAGAGGGACACTTGGGAGGCATGAACCCCTAATATCTCCTAAAGAGGTACACTTGTGAGGTACAGACCCCTAATATCTCCTAAAGAGGGACACTTGGGAGGTACGGACCCCTAATACCTCCTAAAGAGGGACACTTGGGAGGTATGGACCCCTAATATATCCTAAAGAGGGACACTTGGGAGGTATGGACCCCTAATATCTCCTAAAGAGGGACACATGGGAGGTACAGACCCCTAATATCCCCTAAATAGGTACACTTGGGAGGTACAGACCCCTAATATCTCCTAAATAGGGACACTTGGGAGGTATGGACAACTAATATCTCCTAAAGAGGGACACTTGGCAGATATGGACCCCTAATATCTCCTAAAGAGGGACACCTGGGAGGTACAGACCCCTAATATCCCCTAAAGAGGGACACTTGGGAGGTATGGACCCGTAATATCTCCTAAAGAGGGACACTTAGGAGGTATGGACCCCTAATATCTCCTAAAGAGGGACACTTGGGAGGTATGGACCCCTAATATCTCATAAATAGGGACACTTGGGAGGTATGGACCCCTAATATCTCCTAAAGAGGGACACTTGGGAGGTATGAACCCGTAATATCTCCTAAAGTGGGACACTTGGGAGGTATGGACCCGTAATATCTCCTAAAGAGGGACACTTAGGAGGTATGGACCCCTAATATCTCCTAAAGAGGGACACTTGGGAGGTATGGACCCCTAATATCTCATAAATAGGGACACTTGGGAGGTATGGACCCCTAATATATCCTAAAGAGGGACACTTGGGAGGTATGGACCCCTAATATCTCCTAAAGAGGGACACTTGGGAGGTACAGACCCCTAATATCTCCTAAATAGGGACACTTGGGAGGTATGGACAACTAATATCTACTAAAGAGGGACACTTGGCAGATATGGACCCCTAATATCTCCTAAAGAGGGACACCTGGGAGGTACAGACCCCTAATATCCCCTAAAGAGGGACACTTGGGAGGTATGGACCCGTAATCTCTCCTAAAGAGGGACACTTGGGAGGTATGGACCCCTAATATCTCATAAATAGGGACACTTGGGAGGTATGGACCCCTAATATCTCCTAAAGAGGGACACTTGGGAGGTACGGACCCCTAATATCTCCTAAAGAGGGACACTTGGGAGGTATGAACCCCTAATCTCTCCTAAAGAGGGACACTTGGGAGGTATGGACCCCTAATATCTCATAAATAGGGACACTTGGGAGGTATGAACCCCTAATATCTCCTAAAGAGGGACACTTGGGAGGTACGGACCCCTAATATCTCCTAAAGAGGGACACTTAGGAGGTATGGACCCCTAATCTCTCCTAAAGAGGGACACTTGGGAGGTATGGACCCCTAATATCTCATAAATAGGGACACTTGGGAGGTACGGACCCCTAATATCTCCTAAAGAGGGACACTTGGGAGGTATGGACCCCTAATATCTCCTAAAGAGGGACACTTGGGAGGTATGAACCCCTAATCTCTCCTAAAGAGGGACACTTGGGAGGTATGGACCCCTAATATCTCATAAATAGGGACACTTGGGAGGTATGAACCCCTAATCTCTCCTAAAGAGGGACACTTGGGAGGTATGGACCCCTAATATCTCCTAAAGAGGGACACTTGGGAGGTATGGACCCATAATATCTCCTAAAGAGGGACATCTGGATATCATATTTATGGATACAGACATTACAGTTGTTATCAGAAACACAGGACCCAAACTCCCACTGCACATGGTAATCTTAACCCTTCAACGATCATAGAAGTGTGCAACAATGTGTTCCACATCCCTCTGGTCCTTAACAGGTTAAGTAGACTCGTGCACTCCCCCTGCTTCAGTTTGAAAAAAAAAATTCCAGGAACTATCATGTCTACCTCCATGAATAAGACATCCACGACTGACTACAGATGTTATCTCTTGATTGATTGCACAATGAAAAAATCATAAGGGCCATTAGGATTTTCTGGCCATAGTAACGTAAGTGGGAGCTCATTAGTAGGAGGAGAAATATCCATTAAGTGTCACTGAAGGGACTAAGACTTTCTTTCTTTCACTGTATATAGATTTATTTATTGCCTATTTATATTGTTTTATATATATATATATATATATATATATATATATATATATATATATATATATATATATATATGTATATATATCTTAAAGGGATAGTAATACTTAAAATGTAAAAAAATATATGTTGTAGGGTTTATCCCCCTGAGTAAAACAAGAGTACTCCCACTGCTGAAAGGTGTGTCATTCAAAAGTTATTAATTTTCAAAGTTGATTTCTTTAGGTGCAATATCACAGTGGCCTGAAATTGTACAGTGGCGCTGTTGCTACACCATCCTATGGAGATTTATGGTTCCGGGACCAGAGCTGTCCATAGGATCGTGTAGCAACAGCGCCACTGTACAATTTCAGGCCACTGTGATATTGCACCTAAAAAATTCAACTTTGAAAATTAATAACTTTTGAATGAAACACCTTTCAGCAGTGGGAGTACTCTTGTTTTACTCAGGGGGATAAACCCTACAACATATTTTTTTTACAATTTAAGTATTACTATACCTTTAAAGGGACACTAATGTCCAATAAAAAATATGCTTGTTTTGTAGACATTTAAAAAATACCTTATTTGGCCCCAATCCTGTCTTTCAAACCTTTATGGTTTGAGAGATATTCGCTTCTAAAGTTTCCCCCTCCCCCCCCTTCTCCTGATCCTGGTCCGGGGACCAGCCGGTGGCTCTACAGCAGAGCTGAAATTGCATTATTTAAAAAGAATTACTTCATTGTAAAGGTCTACAAAGTGTGCCTGGTTTGCAGACCGTTCCCATGAAGTAATTATTTTTAAGTAACGTGATTTCGACTCTGCTGAGAGGGAACTTCAGCGGCTAATATCTCTCAAACCGCTATGGTTTGGTGCTAAATAATTTATTTTTTAAACATCTACAAAACAAGTATAATTTTTATATGGGACATTACTGTCCCTTTAATTTAGTAACCAAGATCATTTCCCACAGATTTTACAATACTATTTTGCCACTCATATAAATACCTGGGAACATTCCAAATGGACTGACCCTGAGATCATTGCAATATTAACCCTTTAAGGGGATAGAAATACCTAATATGTACAAAATATATATATATTGTAGCGTTTACACCCCCCGAATGAAACAAGGCCACTCCCACTGCTGTCACAAATTTTATTGAAAAGTTATTACAGCTCAAACTTGAATTTTGTAGCTGCAATATCACAGTGGCCTGAAATTGTACAGTGGCGCTGTTGCTACGCCATCCTATGGACAGCTATATATATATACATATAAATAAATATAGCACGCTGCTATATAATTTCAGGCCACTTTGATACTGTACCTACCAAATTCAAGTTTGTGCTGTAATAATTTTTGACTAAAACACCTTTCAGCAGTGGGATAAACCTGCAACATTTTTTTTTTTACATTTTAAGTATTACTATACCTTTAAGCTCCCCAGAAAGTAAATTCTGGGCAATCAGTCCGCAAGGAACCTTTAACATGCTACAACTTAAAGGGATAGTAATGTTTCACAAAAACAGCAGCTCCAATTAATCTTCATAGTATTTGAGCCTTGGAGAGTGTTATTTCATTACTGTCAGAGTTGTAGTTCAAGAGTAATTGAATGATAAAGTATCCCCCTCCCGCCCCTTTTACCTTGTGTAAACCATCTCTTCTGAGATGAGGAATCTGGTTGTAAGACCAGACAGATAACAGAAGGGGACAATCTTCTTCCTATGAGAACGTCACGTAGTCCTTAAGGGGTTAAACAAAAAAAAAATTATACTCACAAACGTGATGGTTGTGGAAGGGTATACACCCAACTGCAACAAACCAAGCACGCAGAGATATTTTCCTTTCCCTGCTCAGGTAAACATGCACAGGGGTTTATGGAATCCACAGAGCACTGCTTTCTTTATCTTCAATAGTTTTAACGTTACAATTAAAATACAAAATTGTAATAAAATTCTGACAGTTAAAAATACTAAGAACACTGGCTTTGCTAAATATAACATTTCGTGGTCCCCTGACCACTTCCTCTGATTTAGCTTTAGCCAAAACAAAAAGAACCTTTTGCTTTGGCAAAAGCTAAGTCTAAGGAAGTGGTCAGAGGACCACGAAACGTTAAAGGGGATCTCTCACCTACTTATATGTAATGCTCATTAGTTAGAGCATCTATCAAGGAAACGGAAAACATTGTAAATTGTTTAAAAAAAAACAGTTATATGCGCAAAAATTAAAGTTTAAAAAGTGTCCGGCAGCCTAATTCCGGCTTGCCGAACCTTGCTGACCAGAAGCAGCTCCCGTCCCACTACCCATCATCCTCCGATGACGGAGGCTGTCTGTCACTAAGGTGGTGCGATCTCATTGGCAGAGATCGATATCTAGCCAATGCGATCGCTCCACCTTAGTGACAGACAGCCTCCGTCATCGGAGGATGATTGGTAGTGGGACGGGAGCGGCTTCTGGTCGGCAAGGTTCAGCAAGCCGGAAGTAGGCTGCCAGACACTTTTTAAACTTTAATTCTTGCGCATATAACTGTTTTTTTTTTTTAAACAATTTACGTTTTCAAGTTTTTTGATAGATGCTCTAACTAATGAGCATTACATATAAGTAGGTGAGAGATCCCCTTTAAAGGGATAGTAATACTTTGTTTTATCTTTATTTTATTTTGTAGGCATTAAAAAAACATGAAGAATGATATAAGTCTTATCTCTCAAACCTTTATGGTTTAAGAGATATTCACAAACAAAGTATCCCCCCCTGTTCAGCCAGATCAGAAGGGAGGTGCCCAGGTAGACTGCAGAGAGGGATAATCTTCAATTAAGGTAAGGGAAAAAGCTGAAAAACTTGTCAAGGGGGGGCAGGGCTTTCATTGTTCTGATAGGAAGAAGAATGTCCCCTGCTGTTATCTGTCTGGTCTATAGACTGCATTCCACATCTGAGAAGAGATGGCTTACACTAGGTAACAGGGGCTGGAGGGGGAACTTTGCTTGTGAATATCTCTTAAACCATAAAGTTTGAGAGATAAGACTTATATCATTCTTCATATTTTTTTTAATGCCTACAAAATAAAATAAAGTTAAAACAAAGTATTACTATCGCTTTAAGAAACAGGTACAGGAAAATATCTCTGCAGGCTTGGTTTGTTGTAGAAGGGCCACAACCATCATGTTTGTGAGTATAATTTTAATTACGAATGGTATCACTGTTATAAAAGATCACAGGCACAATCGGGCGCCCCCTTCTGTTCTTTTTACATTATTAGAAGGTGTTAGTTCTCCTTTAAGAAACTTCTGAATAAAATTATCCCTTTGTTGTTTGACAATGCCCTGATGTTACAGGACAGGTGTACGCCTCCTTTTGATGGGCTCAGGCAGATGTCAGGAGTCAAACTGCTTCAACATTTAACTGTGAAAACAGTGACTGGATATGAACAAACAGAGCGTTTGCCTACTTCATGATGAAGTTTAATTAAAGTGAAACTGCACCCGAATGTCATTAAAAGGCTAATTTACTTGCTAATATTGTGTTGCGTCTGAAAACAGTTACTTTTTTCCACCAGAAGTATGCAGTTCTTTAGATATATTTCTTAGG
This sequence comes from Rhinophrynus dorsalis, assembly GCA_037306005.1. Taxonomy (NCBI): domain Eukaryota; kingdom Metazoa; phylum Chordata; class Amphibia; order Anura; family Rhinophrynidae; genus Rhinophrynus; species Rhinophrynus dorsalis. The sequence continues at coordinate 168,313,391 of CM074727.1, read as the reverse complement.
GAGCAATGTTTAAAAAGTCTTAGCAATGAGAAAAATTTCGGAAGGTCGTTGGTAAAAGTAAGAAGGTATTTTCAGAAGTAAATCCGTCACTTTTGAAAATGTATTATAAAGAATTAAAAATGACACAAATATGAGTTACTTTTTTTCTGGAAATATTCCATGAACTGTCTTTTTATCCTAGTTAAAAGGACAGCAATACTTAATTATTACTAATCCCTATATTAAAGTCATTTTAAAAATAAACGTATTGCCCCCAGTGTCATCTCTCAAACCTTTATGGTTTGAGAGATAATCGCTCCTAAAGTTGCCCTCTCCCTCCCCCTTCCCCGTAGTCAGTGTTCTAGCTGACTGCAGGGATATCTGGTCCTACGATCATCAGGCGGCTCTGCAGCAGAGCCAAGATCGCGTTAATAAAAAAAAAATATTTCACTAAAACGGTCTTCTACGTGTGCTTGCAAACCAAGCACACGTATAAGACCATTTCAGTGAAAGATTTCTTTTTTATTAATGCGATCTCGGCTCAGTTGCAGAGCCGCCTGAAAGTCGTACGACAGGCTTCCCTGCAGTCAGCTAGAACACTGACTATGGGGAAGGGGGAGGGAGAGGGCAACTTTAGGAGCGATTATCTCTCAAACCATAAAGGTTTGAGAGATGACACTGGGGGCAATACATTTATTTTTAATATGACTTTAATATAGGGATTAGTAATAATTAGTAATAATAAGTATTACTATCCCTTTAAAGAGCAACTTTCACCTCAGTATGATTAGGTCTTTATCCCTTCCGCTCTGTCCCCTGTATATAGTTTGGTGTCTCTTTTCACTTACAAATCGGTCTAAGTTCAGGAATAGTTAAAAACATTTTCTACTTGATGAAGTAACGTTCGGCGCAAGCTGTACCGCAGCATACCTTGTGGCACGCAAGACACTCCCACAAGGCTTGTCTCTCAATCCTGCGGCCAGCCCCTGAATCCTCCGTTCAGCCCTTCAAAACAACGCGACCTGGCTCGCCCCTGAATCCTGTGCGTCCAGGTCAAGTCTTTGAGGTGCGAGCGCGTTCATCGCTCACACTGTATAAATAAGTAGCCTATCATTTGCATGTGCATCGTGCACAAGCGAGCTTCACGCACACCAGGAAAAAAAATAGGGGCTGTCTCTTCCACTGTGACTGACAAGACACAGGGAGAGTTGACGCATGCACTGTATTACTTTTTAGGCAAGATGGCGCCGCTCTTCCTGGTCTTGCAGAGTACGTATAAGGTACATTTTACTAACATAGAGGAATAGCAATGCTGTAATATATACACCATTGAGTTAGGCATACCTTTCAGACTAGGGACAGGTGTTTGAAGGTGAAAGTCCCTTTTTAAGACCATTTTTTTATTTTGTTGGAAAAAATAAAGACAATAAAACAAAGAATGATGAATAGAAGAAGATTTAAAAAAAGATGCCTTAAAATATGACTATAGATTAAACCACGGCCACTTTTAACACTGATCCCCCCCCCCCAACGGAGATGGAGGAATTGAATGCATAACATATGTCTGAGACAGGCCCGGAATGGCCATCGGGCATATCGGGCATTTGCCCGGTGGGCCAGTCTGGGCATTAAAAAAAAATAACGAACGCCTGCCGCTGTCAGCCCCCCATGGGCTGCTCAAAAAATAAAAATGGGCCGCTCAGCCTTAAATGCCCGGGCCTATTTTTTGTCCCAGTCCAGGCCTGGCGTGAGAATTGACAGACCGTGGAGTAAGAACCTTTAATTACAGATGATTTCTGTTACCACAATGTTTTGAACATCACACCCTTAGTGAAGTCCTTCATAATACTTTGTTCACTTTTTTGATGTGGGTTGGGTAGGTTGGCTTAGCATCTCCCTCCTCCTATATAATCACTTGTAACTTCCATGTTTTGGGGTGTTTTGGTTCAGCCTTTCCCTTATCCTTTATAATCTTCTTCCATGGTGTGGTTTGGGTTGGTTTAGCCTCTCCTTTACATTCCATAATCCAATGATGTGCAGTGGGTTGGTTTAGCTTCTTCCACAACCTTTATAATCCATTGTGTCTGTCTTGATGTGGGGTGGGTTGGTTTAGCCTCTCCCTTGTCCTCTATATTCAGTGCTTTGGTCCCTTATGTGGGGTGGGTTGGTTTTGCCTCTCCCATATGTTCTATAATGACTGGTCTCTTCTTTGAAGTGGAGTGGGTTGGTTTAGCCTCTCCCACTTCCTCTATAATCCCCGGCCTCATCCCTGATGTGGGGTGGTTTAGCCTCTCCCACATCCTCATAACCCCTGGCCTCACCCTTGGCTTTGGTTGGTTTAGTCTCTTCCACTTCCTCTGTAGTCTCTGGTCTCTTCCTTGATGTGGGGTGATTTAGCCTTTCCCACATCCTCTATAATCCCTGACCTCATCCTTGATGTGGGTTAGTTTAGCCTCTCCCACTTCCTCTATAATCCCTGGTCTCCTCCTTGATGTGGGTTGGTTTAGCCTCTCCCACTTCCTCTATAATCTCTGGCCTCATCCTTGATGTGGGTTGGTTTAGCCTCTCCCACTTCCTCTATAATCTCTGGCCTCATCCTTGATGTGGGTTGGTTTAGCTTCTCCCACTTCCTCTATAATCCCTGGTCTCCTTCTTGATGTGGGTTGGTTTAGCTTCTCCCTCTTCCTCTATAATCCCTGGCTTCATCCTTGATATGGGATGTTTTAGCCTCTCCCACTTCCTCTATAATCCCTGGCTTCATCCTTGATGTGGGGTAGTTTAGCCTCTCCCACATCCTCTATAGTCTCTGGTCTCTTCCTTGATGTTGAATGCATAGGTTTAACCTCCCCTATATGCTTTGCTTTCTCTGGTCTCTTCCTTGATGTGAGCAAATTGATTTAGCTTTTCCCATACCCTCTATGATCCCTGATATTTTCCTTGATGTGGAGTGGGTTGGTTTTAGCCCCTCCCCAAATCTGTTATAATCCCTCATATCAGCCTTGATGTGGGATGGGTTGATCTTGCCTTTCCAACATACTCTATAATCCATGGTATCACCCTGTTACGGTTCTCAAGCAAGACAAAGAGTCAGACGGTATAGTTAAAATCACCTTTATTAGGATAATACACAATAGGCAATAAGTGAATATACTATAAGCAGAGGGTGACTGGAGAGGCTAGCAACTCTATCAGAAATAGAAGCTTGCCGACGGGTCAACCACGTCTGCTGGAGACTAGGCCAAAGCCAACTGGTAGTCTCAGGGTTTTAGGTGGAACACACCAGAACCTACAGTCTCCCGTAATGTAGCAACAAGGGAGACTACTGACTCACGCCTATAGTCAGTAAGGAAGACCTCATCTCCACTACGGATGGCAACAATGGAGACTACTGACTCATGCCTACAGTCAGTAAGGAAGAGCTTGTCTCCAATAAGGATGGCAACAATGGAGACTACTGACTCACGCCTGCAGTCAGTGAGGTCGAAGTCTGCCAGAGCCCCAGGTCTGCATCAGGATGGATGTCTGAGGGGAACCGAGCCACACAGCGGAGCGAACAGACAGAGCCACAGGTCAGCACCAGCTAGGATAGTCAGACAAGCCAGGGTCATACACGGAGCGGTTAGTCAGCCAGAGCCACAGGTCTGCACCACATAGGATGTCCAATAATAGTAGGCAACACTGGGAGGATAGTTGGACAGAGCCCCGGGTCAGCACCAGGTTGGATAGTCAGAAAAGTCAGGATCATACACAGAGCGGGTAGTCAGACAGAGCCACAGGTCTGCACTAGATTGGATGTCTAAAGCCAAAGGAACGCACAGGTAGAATGGTCAGACAAAGCCACAGGTCAGCACCAGAATGGATAGTCGGACAAGCCAGGTCATACACAGGATACAGGAGCAACAGGAACTAGAACTGCACTGAACAACAACGTAATGGTAATGATACGCAGGCCCAGAGAGGTTTATAAAGGAGCAGGAGAAGGCGGGACCAATTAGGTCCCCCAGGCTGGGCCTATAACAGGCATCCAGGCAAGTGCCTGATTCATGATGCCAGTAATAAGGAACCATACGCAACCAGACTGCAGGCAAAGAGGGACACAGCTAGTGAGGCCGGAGCGTCAGTCCAGAACCCTGCTCCCGGCTGAATGGCACAGGCCAAGGTAAGACACTGTGACACACCTTTAATGTAAGACAGGCGGGTTTAGCCTTTCCCCTATCCTTTAAAATCATTGATCTCTTCCATGACATGGGGTGGATTGGTTTATCCTCCCTGCTTCCTCTGTAATTCATTGACTTTTCTGTGATTAGTGGATAGGTTTAGCCTTTCCCTTATCCTCTATAGTCCCTGGTGTCTTTCTTGCTGTGGGTGGGCTGGTTTAGCCTGTCCTTTATCCTTTATAATCCCTGGTCTCTTCTTTGATGTAGGTTGGGTTGGTTTGGCCTCTCCCATATTCTCTATAATCCCCGGTCTCTTCCTACCTTTCAATCTTCGTACCAAGTAAGATATCTAGGATCTCTTGCTGCATCATACCATTGCTTTTTTATTTATTTAGTAAAATCTTGTATTGCTAAATATGTATACCTTTGTTTGTATTATGTTACTGTGTGTTGCCTAGACATGATTATTATCTCCTGTGTATTTCAAAATATAATAATATCAATAAATGTTTTGAAGCCTACCTGGGAACTCTGGATCTACCGCAGAGACTCCGGTTTTTCTGAAGTAATTACTGGGTCTATAGCAGGGGAGGGCTGGCAACTTGTGGTCTGAGGGTGGGGGGGACAAACACAATCAAGTGGCCCATTTCTCTTATTGTTACAACCCACAGTCCCAGCGCACCCCATTTTGATAATTTTAAAATTGACCTTAATGTTGTGAAGTGATGCTTTGTAGCTTACAATTGAAATGGAGTTACACAATTGAAACCACAGAGCTTACAATTGGAAGGGAGTTACATTAGTGATGCCACTGAGTTTACAATTTAAGTAAAGCTTAAAGGGATAGTAATAGTAATACTTCGTTTTAACTTTATTTTATTTTGTAGGCATTAAAAAAACATGAAGAATGATATAAGTCTTATCTCTCAAACCTTTATGGTTTATGAGATATTCACAAGCAAAGTTTCCCCTCCCCGCCCCTTTTACCTAGTGTAAGCCATCTCTTCTCAGATGTGGAATGCAGTCCATAGACCAGACAGATAACAGAAGGGGACAATCTTCTTCCTATGAGAACAATGAAAGCCCTTCCCCCTTGACAAGTTTTTCAGCTTTTTCCCTTATCTTAATTGAAGATTGTCCCTCTCTGCAATCTACCTGGGCACCTCCCTTCTGATCTGCCTGAACGGGGGGGGGGGATACTTTGCTTGTGAATATCTCTTAAACCATAAAGGTTTGAGAGATAAGACTTATATCGTTCTTCATGTTTTTTTAATGCCTACAAAATAAAATAAAGATAAAACGAACTATTACTATCCCTTTAACTAGTGATACCATAGAGCTTACAAGGCAAATGGGCTATAGTACTAGTATAGTTCCATTTGGATTGTAGCTCTGGGATAACACTAGTGTAGCTCCATTTCAACTGTAATCTCTGTGATATCATTTTTGTACCTCCATTTCAATTGTAAGCTCTGTGGTATCACTAGTGTAGCTCCATTTACGGCAGCAATTGGGAGATTGAGTGAGGCAGTGGCCAATCGGACCAGACATTTGACCGGCTCAGGGGACAATTGCCCCCCTGCTCCCCAGGCCAGCCCTACCCTAGTCTACAGGGACAAATGGCGATTCATTGGGTAAGCTAGATTGTGGTAACCCCACACATTTTCTCACATGTTCTGCCTATTCCCAAACCATTTTTGGGACAAAACCAAACCATTTTTGGGACAAACCCCACCTCCCTTCAGCCAAACCCTAACCATATCTATGAAGACCTGCCCACACTGTAATACAATTGATCCCGTGAACACTTCCACCTCCACCCATACGTCTCACTCCCGTGTCTGATGTCAGAAAAGTGCCCAGTTAAGCTTTGAACACATATCTAGCATTCAAACAGTTAACCCAATGAGTATAAAAGGGAAGTGAAAGGCATTGCTGCACAATGCACTGCACACTCCTCTGTTCCTCAAAGGGTTAAATATATCACTAGACTTGTTTTTCATCCCAAGGAAGAGAATTTTAGGACCACCCATAAGCGAGAAATATGTTTATTTTACGTAAACATCCACTAAAAATCTTATGCAATGAAAAGACATTCAAATAATACAATTCCCCAAATAAAACTCACTGATGTGGTGGAAAAGACCCATCTGTCTTTTTACCATTGTTATTGCGATGGTAATCGGAGATGGAAAACGACGCATCATTAAATTTCTCCTGATTAATTTACAAGGTGAGAGAGACACTGAAACTAGATCTCTTGCATCACAGTCTGCGGGATGTTTCCAAATATTGTGCACATGATGAGTGTTTCCAGGACGGTCTTCCAAACAAAGCTGTAATTAAATAGTCGTTCATAGTTGTAAAAGTTGCTTAGATGATGTCTAGACCCCTGCTCAATTTGAAGGAACAAAAATTATCAAAGTTCTCATAGATTCAGAAGAGAATTTTAACCCCTTGAACGCTAGAGACGTCGCCACACATTGCTTGGCAATGCTTTGGAGACCTCTCTAACTGGTTAAAGGGATAGTAATACTTAAAATGTAAAAAAAAAATATGTTGTAGGGTTTATCCCCCTGAGTAAAACAAGAGTACTCCCACTGCTGAAAGGTGTTTTATTCAAAAGTTATTAATTTTCAAAAATTGAATTTTTTAGGTTCAATATCACAGTGGCCTGAAATTGTACAGTGGCGCTGTTGCTACACCATCCTATGGACAGCTCTGGTCAGTTGACCATAAATCTCCATAGGATGGTGTAGCAACAGTGCCACTGTACAATTTCAGGCCACTGTGATATTGCTCCTAAAAAATTCAACTTTGAAAATTAATAACTTTTGAATGAAACACCTTTCAGCAGTGGGAGTGCCCTTGTTTTACTCAGGGGGATAAACTCTACAACATATTTTTTTTTACATTTTAAGTATTACTATCCCTTTAATATCACCATTTAAATCTATAGGAGCTTTGGAATGTTTTTATCTCGTATGTTGCACAGTTCCTCTATACTCTGTTGTACACCAGAAAAATAGAAAAGATCGGAGAGCACTAGTAAAAAATTATAACAAATTTAATACAAACAATAAACACGGGATATAAAATAGCCTAGAAAGAACAATAAATGTATAGTCCTTCTGCGTCCAAAAGGGACTTGATAAAAAAAAAAAGTGAATTCGCTGAAAAAATGTGAAAAACCACATAGTTCACCCTGGATGTTACTGTACACCTGGTCCCTATACTGAGATATATACCAGATTTGTGCCTTCAGATAGCTCCAAGTGGGCAGGTGTTGTCCGTAAAGTTGTAATGAATCTTCAGCTTTTGTCTGAGGCTTCTCTCCTGACTTTTTAGTAATGGTCCTTGAGTCTTTGTCCTGACAACAGACCCTTTCTTTCCTTTAACAGCAGACAGAGGCCTCAAGCTCTTAAATGGATAAAATCCACAACACCTCTCATCTTTCAATATATGTGTATGGCAGAGAGTTTGGGGGTCCAGTGGGAATTGTACTCAGTCACTTTAATTGGCATACCTCCCAAGTGTCCCTGTTTAGGAGATATTAGGGGTCCATACCTCCCAAGTGTCCCTCTTTAGGAGATATTAGGGGTCCATACCTCCCAAGTGTCCCTGTTTAGGTGATATTAGGGGTCCATACCTCCCAAGTGTCCCTCTTTAGGAGATATTAGGGGTCCATACCTCCCAAGTGTCCCTCTTTAGGAGATATTAGGGGTCCGTACCTCCCAAGTGTCCCTCTTTAGGAGATATTAGGGGTCCATACCTCCCAAGTGTCCCTCTTTAGTAGATATTAGGGGTCCATACCTCCCAAGTGTCCCTCATTAGGAGAGATTAGGGGTCCATACCTCCCAAGTGTCCCTCTTTAGGAGATATTAGGGGTCCATACCTCCCAAGTGTTCCTCTTTATTCGGGACAGTCCCTCTTTGAGGCCCAAATCCCTCTGTCCCTCTTTCCCACCCTGATGTTCCTCTTTTTAAGAGATCAGACTGTGTGGTGTGTATATAACTATATAACATTGCTCCACAAAAAAAAACTCACATTAATATTTGTTTACTTTTTTGGGAGGAATTAATTGGTCTAGTGTTGCTCATTAACCCCTTAGAGTCCGGTGACGTACCCGGACCGTCATGCTGGTCCGGCACTTAAGGACCAGTGACGGTCCTGGTACGTCACGTACTATTACTCACCGCGCTCCTGCAGGAGCGCAGTGAGTAATACCGGGGACTGAATTTGATTGCTCCAAGACCGGAGCGATCTCTTTCAGTCCCTCAGTTCGGTGTGCCGCCCCACGTGATCAGTCACGTGGGGCGGCACACCGAACTTCTCTATCTGGTCCTTAAAGGACCACTCACCCCGCGACCACTGGTCGTTAAGGGGTTAAGGGATATCCTGAAAACATACACTGTTGAGGACCATGGTTGGATACCCCTACTATAAGCACAGTTCTTCTTCAAAATCAAATCTTTTTCACCATATTAACCCCTTGAGTGGCAGAGGGAGTTTGCAACGTGTTGTTCACCCCTCTACCACTCGAACGGTTAAAAATACATTCCACAGGATCAGACAGATACAATTCTTAGGCGTAAACAGGTCAGAGAGTGGATTTCGGGTTCAGGCGACTGCTTACGCCTCAGAAAGTGCCCTATTTCCTTTGGCAATGAGACACTCAGACCAATCATCCTCTCTCTCTCTCTCAGATTACAGAAAACCCATTGATGGCAAAACAAGAGTTATGAAAACAGGAAGAAAGTTGCAGAAGTAAAGAAGACAATTATTTATTTTCTAGCCGCTAAGTACACCTGGAACAGACTGAGGAGAATGAGTCACGGGCTATGTCGCAAGAGGACTCATAAATTCCATGCTTGCAATGCTGAATGTTTTAATGTACTCATAAGAGTAACAAATCCCTGTAAGTCAGGGATAGGCAACCACATTTACTTCAAGGGTCATAAATAATGCCTTTAAAGGGATAGTAACATTTCATAATAAAAGCAGCTCTAATTAGTCATCATAGTATTTGGACTTTGGAGAGTGTTATTTCAATTCTGTCAGAGTTGTAGATCAAGAGTAATTGAATGACAAAGTATCCCCCTCCCGCCCTTTTTACTGATATAACACTGCTCACCTCAGAGCAGAAGGGAGGTGCCCAGGTAGACTGCAGAGAGGGACAATCTTCAATTAAGATAAAGGAAAAACCTGAAAAACTTGTCAAGGAGGGCAGGGCTTTCATTGTTCTCATAGGAAGAATATTGTCCCCTGCTGTTATCTGTCTGGTCTATGGACTGGATTCCACATCTGAGAAGAGTTGGCTTACACTAGGTAAAAGGGGCGGGAGGGGGAAACTTTGCTTGTGAATATCTCTCAAACCATAAAGGTTTGAGAGATAAGACTTATATCATTCTTCATGTTTTTTTAATGCCTACAAAATAAAATAAAGATAAAACGAAGTGTTACTATCCCTTTAAGCCCCCAAAAGGGCCACACACAAAGAAACATAGACTTTGATAGTAGATAAGAATCAAATAGCCCATGTACTCTGACAATTTCTCTATCTAGGTAGCTCAGCCTTTTTTTTTCTTTAGAATAGCTATAGGTGTATAAAAGGCAGACTAGGCTCTTGCCTAGGGTACCAGATCTTCAGGGGCACCTGGCAATGGCCCTGTCATGCCCACCAGCCCACCCACTTGAGGAAAGGGCCCCCAGAAACTGAGGGTGATTGTTTTCTGCACCCTGCACTGCTTGGGACGCCCCCTGTAAGTCTCTGCTCACCCAGTGGCGTAACTATAGGGGTCGCACCTGACTGCTGTATGATGGACTCCTATCAAGGTAAGTACTTCTGTTACACACAGTAATTATATAGATACACCTGACTGCTGTATGATGGACTCCTATCAAGGTAAGTACTTCTGTTACACGCAGTAATTATATAGATACACCTGACTGCTGTATGACGGACTCCTACCTAGGTAAGTGCTTCTGTTACACGCAGTAATTATACAGATACACCTGACTGCTGTATGATGGACTCCTACCTAGGTAAGTGCTTCTGTTACACACAGTAATTATATAGATACACCTGACTGCTGTATGATGGACTCCTACCTAGGTAAGTACTTCTGTTACACACAGTAATTATATAGATACACCTGACTGCTGTATGATGGACTCCTACCTAGGAAAGTACTTCTGTTACACACAGTAATGATATAGATACACCTGACTGCTGTATGATGGACTCCTACCTAGGTAAGTGCTTCTGTTACACACAGTAATTATATAGATACACCTGACTGCTGTATGATGGACTCCTACCTAGGTAAGTACTTCTGTTACACACAGTAATTATATAGATACACCTGACTGCTGTATGATGGACTCCTACCTAGGTAAGTGCTTCTGTTACACGCAGTAATTATACAGATACGCCTGACTGCTGTATGATGGACTCCTACCTAGGTAAGTCCTTCTGTTACACACAGTAATTATATAGATACACCTGACTGCTGTATGATGGACTCCTACCTAGGTAAGTGCTTCTGTTACACGCAGTAATTATATAGATACACCTGACTGCTGTATGATGGACTCCTACCTAGGTAAGTGCTTCTGTTACACACAGTAATCATACAGATACACCTGACTGCTGTATGATGGACTCCTAACTAGACAAGTGCTTCTGTTACACACAGTAATTATATAGATACATCTGACTGCTGTATGATGGACTCCTACCTAGGTAAGTACTTCTGTTACACACAGTAATTATATAGATACACCTGACTGCTGTATGATGGACTCCTACCTAGGAAAGTACTTCTGTTACACACACAGTAATTATATAGATACACCTGACTGCTGTATGATGGACTCCTACCTAGGTAAGTGCTTCTGTTACACGCAGTAATTATACAGATACGCCTGACTGCTGTATGATGGACTCCTACCTAGGTAAGTCCTTCTGTTACACACAGTAATTATATAGATACACCTGACTGCTGTATGATGGACTCCTACCTAGGTAAGTGCTTCTGTTACACGCAGTAATTATATAGATACACCTGACTGCTGTATGATGGACTCCTACCTAGGTAAGTGCTTCTGTTACACACAGTAATCATACAGATACTCCTGACTGCTGTATGATGGACTCCTAACTAGATAAGTGCTTCTGTTACACACAGTAATTATATAGATACACCTGACTGTTGTATGATGGACTCCTACCTAGGTATGTGCTTCTGATACACACAGTAATTATATAGATACACCTGACTGCTGTATGATGGACTCCTACCTAGGTAAGTCCTTCTGTTACACACAGTAATGATATAGATACACCTGACTGCTGTATGATGGACTCCTATCTAGGTAAGTCTTTCTGTTAAATGTTGCATTACTTATTCCTAGGGCAAATTTCCCTTTTTAAACCCTTGGATGGCAAGGGATGTCTACAAAGTATAGCTTTGCAATGTGTTGGAGACACATGTAGCATTAAAGGTGTTAGAAAATTCTACTGAAAATATCTTAAATGGGGTGAACCAGACCAGTGTGTAACACGTTCAGTCCTTAAGGGCAATGTTTTCCAGTAATGTGAGACCTGTTAATTGGATAATTTATTATTGACTGGAGAAACATTGGAAAGTTGACATGTTGTTTGCCCTCGATTTACCTTATTCACACGTCAGAAGTCATGTTTAACCATTTGAGTGCCAGAGGGGTAAGGAATTTGCAATGCATTCCGTACAGCTCTGGCGCTCAAAGGGTTAAGCACATCCAGATATACTCAGATGATGTAGAGTTATTCTCGACCGTACCAACTGCTCCGTAAAAACAAGTTATAAGTCCCACTGATTTAAATAAGGGATTCATCCTTTTGAATGATAGAGGTTTCCAATGCACTGTAAGGTAATGAGCAGGGCCGGATTTGCCATTAGGCAAAGTAGGCACCTGCCTACAGGCGCACGCCAACGAGGGGCGCCTGCCATTTGTATTTTTTTTTTTTTTTAAATATTCTTTAAAAAAAAAAAAAAAACTAGCCGCCTCGCTGGCTGCGCCGGCGGCAACCACTCACATTGCCCGCCCGTCCCAGTCTTGTACCTGATGGAGCTCCCTCGTCGGCTCTGTAGGAATGCAGAGCGCTGGGAGATGACATCATCTCCCAGCGCTCTGCATGCCTGAATAGGAGACCGCGTGGGAGCTCCATCAGGTGCAAGACTGTGCCAAAGGAGGCACATACAGATCTCCTACCACGGAGGTAGGAAACGGATAACGGGGGGAGGCAATGTGGAGCTAATGGGGGGCAAGTTGGAGCCAATGGGGGCAATGTGGAGATGGTGGGGGCAAGTTGGAGCTGATGGGGTGGGGGGCAACGTGAGGGCAATGTGGAGCTGATGGGGGGCATTGTGAGGGCAATGTGGAGCTGATGGGGGCAATATGGAGCTGATGGGGGGGAATTGTGAAAGCAATGTGGAGCTGATGGGGCAATATGGAGCTGATGGGGGGCATTGTGAGGGCAATATGGAGCTGAATGGGGGCATTGTGAGGGCAACATGGAGATGATGGGGGGCAACGTGGAGATTATGTGGAGGTATCCGGTGCAGATGGTCCATGGGGGGGGGAGCGTTTCAAATTTCTGTGCCTACAGGCTCCTGAGATGTAAATCCAGCCCTGGTAATGAGAGGCAATTTTGGGAATAAAGGAATCTACCAATGTAACTCATTTTCTGAGCGTGACCATTGAAGAAATGCTTACCTGCGAACTTCGTCCTATTGAGCACCCAGAGAGAGCTCATGTGCTGGGTTCACTTTTAAAACGTTGCACACAAAACAGTGCGCGACATCCCGGCACTATAAACATGTCGCTGCGATTAAAAGGGCAACGTAAGAATCTCGCCCTGACAGAAAAGCACAAGATTCTCATGTCACCGGTATTGAACAGAACATCCAGTACTTTATTTTATTACATTTATATTGGGCATCCAGCTCAACCAGATAAGCGAATTGCATTGTTAACCCCTTGAGTGCAGCTCAGCGCTGCTCCCTTTTAATCACGGCGACATGTTTATGGCACCGTGACGTTACACGCTGTTTTGTGTGCAACGTTTTATAAGGATACCCATGTGCTTTGATCAGGGGGATGTAAATTTTGTGATTTGTGTCATAAGGGGGTGTGGTTTAATCGGATGGGTGGGGCTTATCTCCGTTGTGAGATATAGTGAGCGGGAAGGGGGCAGAAGAGAGTGGGAAAGAGAAGTGGGAGGGAAGTAGGATTAACAGGGTGAGAAGGAGAGAAAGTGGGAAGGAAGTGGGAGAAACAGAGTGAGAAGGAGGAGAAGTGGGTGGGAAGTGGGAGAAACAGAGTGAGAAGGAGGAGAAGTGGGTGGAACAGAGTGGGAAGGAGGACAAGTGGGTGGCAACTGGAAGAAACAGGGTGGGAAGGAGGAGAAGTGGGCGGGAAGTAGGAGGAGCAGGATGAGAAGGAGGAGAAGTAGGCGGGAAGTAGGAGGAACAGGATGAGAAGGAGGAGAAGTGGGTGGGAAGTGGGAGGAACAGGATGAGAAGGAGGAGAAGTGGGTGGGAAGTGGGAGGAACAGGATGAGAAGGAGGAGAAGTGGGCGGGAAGTAGGAGGAACAGGATGAGAAGGAGGAGAAGTGGGCGGGAAGTGGAACAGGTTGGGAAGGAGAAGACATGGAAGTGGAAGGAACAGGGTGGGAAGGAGGAGAAGTGGGTGGGAAGTGGGAGGAACAGGATGGGAAGGAGGAGAAGTTGGTGGGAAGTGGGATGAACAGGGTGAGAAGAAGGAGAAGTGGGTGGAACAGAGTGGGAAGGAGGACAAGTGGGTGGGAAGTGGAAGGAACAGGGTGGGAAGGAGAAGTGTACAGGAAGTAGGAGGAACAGGATGAGAAGGAGGAGAAGTGGGCAGGAAGTAGGAGGGACAGGATGAGAAGGAGGAGAAGTGGGTGGGAAGTGGGATGAACAGGGTGGGAAGGAGGAGAAGTGGGCGGGATGTAGTAGGAACAGGATGAGAAGGAGGATAAGTGGGTGGGAAGTGGGACAAACAGAGTGAGAAGAAGGAGAAGTGGGTGGAACAGAGTGGGAAGGAGGACAAGTGGGTGGGAAGTGGAAGGAACAGGGTGGGAAGGAGAAGTGTACAGGAAGTAGGAGGAACAGGATGAGAAGGAGGAGAAGTGGGCAGGAAGTAGGAGGAACAGGATGAGAAGGAGGAGAAGTGGATGGGAAGTGGAACAGGTTGGGAAGGAGAAGACATGGAAGTGGGAAGAACAGAGTGGGAAGGAGGGGAAGTGTGAGGAACAGGGTGGTAAGGAAGAGAAGTGGGCAGGAAATGGGAGGAACAGGGTGAGAAGAAGGAGAAGTGCCCCCTTGTCCCACAGGTTAGTCCTCCCTTGACTGGAGATAGTAATTCCAGTGTGATAAAGACTGTTTCCAATGTTTTTCTATAGAGCCTCAGCTCTCCGATGATTCTGGTTGGAGAGATCTTATTGCATAGGCTCTATAGCATGGAATAGGAACAGGAGAAGCTATTTCCCCTTTATCAGCTCTTTAGCACGCCTTAGTGCATCTTTCCCTGAAGCCATTCTGGAGAAAAACAACATCACCATAAGTTACAAATAAATATTCCCATTGATTTAGATAGGTTTCGTATCATATTGAATGCTGCAGGGATCTCTAACATTGTGCTTTGCCATACATTGGGGCCCTCCATGGAGCAGTTGTTTTGATGAAAATTACTCCGGGGGAGGTTATGTTGTGATAAAGATGTGATAAAGCGGAGATGACTTCTCCAGTGATATCACTTCTCCCATACCTGTGTTATTCTATGGTACCTATGCACTAAGATCTTTCAGACTGGAGAAATCATGGTGCATAAGCTCCATAGTATTAAATAGGATTTGGAGAAGTGATATCACTCACCAAAGTGTGATAAAGAGATGATAACACAGAGATAACTTCTCCAGTGATATCACTTCTCCAGTTCCTATATTATTCTATGGAGCCTATGGAATAAAATATCCAAAGCTGGAGAATTTGATGCATTAGCTCCATAGAATGACGTAGGATTTAGAGAAGTGATATCACTGGAGAAGTTATCTCTGCTTTATCACCTCTTTATCACTCCTTACTGTATCTCCCCCATTATCTCCACTTTATCACATCTTATTGCATCTTCCCCCTGTTAGTACATCATGTTCATGGACTATGAATGAATTTAATCAGAGCTCACAAAATGGGGGCGTGTCTAATAGAATGGTAAGTCTGGCATTGAACATAACTAATTAGCATATTATGAAAGGAATTAGCATAAATTGCCATACTGTGTCATGACATCATAAAGGCTTATTTCACAAAAAATATTTATCTATATATATAAAAGAAGACTTTGTGCCTGCCAAAACACACCCAGGGGAGGCATAAAGCATGAGTTACTACTCCTATTGGGTGATTCAATCATGCAGGGAGTTGGCCCGCCCCCACTATGCAGCCCGCCCACCACTATCAAAGTCAGAAAAAAACAATATGGCCGCCACTTGCTCCTACACCACAGACAAACACACATGCCCCACTCACACACACAGACCACCACACACACATGCCCCACTCACACAGCACCACACACACACACACATGCCCCACTTACACAGCACCAAACAGACATGCCCCCACTCACACACACAGCACCACATACACACACAAAGCCAGAAATACATATGGCTGATACACACACACAGTCACTCACCCTGACTCCCAGAGGCCTCAGCAGGACCTGTACTGCAGCACCAGAGGAACAAAATTGCACTCAAAGGGTTAAGGCAGGTCCTCATTGCTCAATTATTTCTTCACTGTCATCATTTGCCATGCAAGACACAGGACAGACAGCCATCAGATTCACACTTAACCCACTGACTGCCACAGGGTTGTGTATCAAGTTTTACCCCTCAGGGAGTGTGTTCAAACCCCTCACACTGTAAACTTGCATTTCTCTCCCACTTCTCCTCCTTCCCCAGCCTATTACTAACACTTTTCCATATTTATGTTAAACCCCGCCCCTACACGCGATTAAGCCCCACCCCCTTTTAACCCAGATTGCCCCATTGCTCTCTCCACATCAGCACCACATGAGGGACTCCACAAGTAAAAGTTCAAAGGTATTACACACTCATGCCCCACTCACACAACACCAAACACCCATACACACACGCAAAGCCAGAAAGAAAGATGGCTGACACACAGTCACTCACCTTGACTCCCAGTGGCCTCAGCAGGACCTGTAGTAAAGCCACTGAACGGTGCTGCATCACCAGGGGAACAAAATGGCACTCAAAGGGTTAAGGTAGGCCCTCACTGCTGAATTACTTCTTCACTGTCACCATTTGCCATGCAAGACACAGGACAGACAGCCATCAGATTCACACTTAACCCACTGACTGCCACAGGGTTCTGTATCAAGTTTTACCCCTCATGGAGTGTGTTAAAACCCCTCACACTGTAAACTTGCATTCTCCTCCCACTTCTCCTCCTTCCCCAGCCTATTACTAACACTTTTTCACATTTATGTTAAGCCCCGCCCCTACTCGCGATTAAGCCCCACCCACTTTTAACACAGATTGCCCCATTTGTCTCTCCACATCAGCACCACATCAGTCCCCTCTAGGGACTTCACAAGTCAGTGTTCCCAGGTATGAACACACTTCCCACTGCTATTTAACTCTGACATGCCTCTCTGTACCTTAACCCTTTGAGTGCCAGAGGGGTACACAACTCATGAGCACATGTGTTTCTGCTCATATATGTCTGTGTGTGTACATCTCTGTTACATATGTGTGTCCATGTGTGCATCTCCAGTGTGTCTGTGTGTACATGTGTTTTGCATGTCTCTGCCGCTCACTGTGTGTATGTGCATACCTCCCAACATTTCACAGGGCCAAAGAGGGACACGTTAGTTTTAGGTGATATTATTGGGGGTGTGGCTGGTGGGCGGGGCATTAGTAAGAATTTTTAGGTTATTTCATGACCTATTACTGGCTATTTATGTAACTGAATAAATGATTTAGTTCAAGACCAAAGTATTTAATTTGCACAGACTACTGTATAAACACATATACTGAAGTTTATTGCTTTATTGCTGTACAGCAAAGTAATACACACCACACAGTCAGGGCTGGTGGAAGGATTTTTGACACCCTAGGCAAAACCTAATTTTGCCGCCCATTTCGCTCCGCCCCTTGTGTCCCACCCCTTTATACCCCGCCTACTTATACCCAACCTCTTTTCATGATTGTCCTCTCTCTGCCCCCTGAGCCACTCTGCCCCTGGTCTGGAGATGCCTGTAAGAGATGCCCCCCACCAGCTCCAACTTGCCCCTTATCAGCTTCACTTTGGCCCACCAGTTCCACTTTGCCCCTATCAACTCCAACTTGCCCCCATCAGCTCCAACGTGCCCCCACCAGCTCCATTTTGCCCCCTCAGCTTCACTTTGCCCCCTCAGCTCCACTTTGCCCCCTCAGGTCCAACTTACCCCCATCAGCTCCACTTTGCCCCCCATCCTCTCCAACTTACCCCCATCAGCTCCACTTTGCCCCCCATCCGCTCCAACTTGCCCCCACCAGCTCCACTATGCCCTCTCAGCTCCAACTTTCCACTATCAGCTCCACTATGCCCCCAGCAGCTCCAACTTGCCCCCATCCGCTCCAACTTGCCCCCCCATCCGCTCCAACTTGCCCAACCAGTTTCTTTGCCCCCCCTCAGCTCCAGCTTGCCCCCCCTCAGCTCCACTTTGACCCTCATCAGCTCCACTTTGACCCTCATCAGCTCCAACTTGCCCCCATCATCTCCAACTTGCCCCCACCAGCTCCACTATGCCCCCTCAGCTCCAGCTTTCCCCTAACAGCTCCAACTTGCCCCCATCATCTCCACTTTGCCCCACATCTGCTCCAACTTGCCCCCTCAGCTCCACTATGCCCCCTCAGCTCCAACTTGCCCCCCATCACATACCTGTATCTCCCGCGCAGTCTTCTCTTCAGTAATGGAGAGTGCGGCGGGAGATCATGACTCCCAGCGCGCTCTGCATTACTAAAGATCCGACCAGATGAGGGAGCGCTGTAGCAACACAGACCTGACTGTGTTGTGGTTCCTGGCATGGTGTGTGTGGGCGCACCTCTTCTCCGCTGCATGCCCGCGCCCCCAGTACGTGTGCGCCCTAGGCCGGCGCCTACCTCGCCTATAGGTGGAGCCGGCCCTGCACACAATCTGACCTCCTAAAAAGAGGGACAACAGGGTGGGAAAGAGGGACAGAGGGATTTGGCCCTCAAAGAGGGACTGTCCCTCCTAAAGAGGGACACTTGGGATGTATGGTATGTGTCTGCCTGTATGCTGCATATGTCTGTGTTTATCAGTGTGTCTGCATTTCAAACACGTGCGCCCAATGGTCATAACATGACGGGCAACGCCGTCCCATGTTGCTAGTTTTACAATAAAACAGCAAGTACAACATATAGACAGATTTTAATTCTCTATAAAACAAAATGAAACTTGTATTTGGGCCACAGCTCCACTTTTATCTCAGGATCATAAATATAACCTGCTGGGCTCTGGGGTGTAATCTCAGCCTGGGCCGCCATCATGGTCCGGAGCAAGTCTGAAACAGGCGCTCACCCAGATCCAAAGTGAATTTACCCACTGAAGGATCTCAGAAGGTATTAACATGACTGGGAAAGACAAACAGATATGAAAAGCAATTGATATGCCTCTGCTGCATCATGATTCCTGACCCACATGCTGACAGTTAACCCTTATAGTGCCAGAGGAGAATTCACTGGACACCTTCGGTGCTCTTTGTGTTAATTTAGAAAAGGAAAGGGACTCACCAACAATGTCCTTTTCTTACTGGCTGTCAGAGACTGTGTGTGATGATGTCAGCAGCCTCCATAATCCTTTATTTCATATTTATTACATCTTATTAACCCGCTGAATGCCAGAGGTGTAAGAAAAACATGCAAATACAAAGGCAAATAACTCTCTTGTAGAACACATGTTAATCTTCTCACTCAAATTAACAAAGTAGGTGAATTTCAGAGTTAAAGTTTTGTGAACATTCACTCTTCATATCATCAATGAATTTAATAACATTACAAAGAACCAGGGGGTGCAGACCTAGTCCTAAGAATGCACGTACTTCCCCACTGTTCCTGGGTTCTGGGGATAATCCCTGGTTCTGGCTCCATGTCCCTGGGTTCTGCTGTCCCTGGTTTTAAAGATGAATGTCAGCCCCTTATTCAGTAAAACCTTAATATATTCTGAGCATCTCATGTAGTGCTTACATTCCTCCCAAGTGTCCCTCTTTAGGAGATATTAGGGCTTCATACCTCCCAAGTGTCTCTCTTTAGGAGATACTAGGGGTTCATACCTCCCACGTATCACTCTTCAGGAGAAATTAGGGCTCCATACCTCCAAAGTGTCCCTCTGTAAGAGATGTTAGGGCTCCATACCTCCTAAGTGTTCCTCTTTAGTTGTGACAGTCTCTCTCTGAGACCCAAATACCTCTGTCCCTCTTTTGCACCTTGGTGTCCCTGTGTTTAGGAGATCAGACTGTGAGGTGTGTATATAAGTGTATCACCCTGGTGTCCCTGTGTTTAGGAGATCAGACTGTGTGGTATGTATATAAGCGTATCACCTTGGTGTCCCTGTGTTTAGGAGATCAGACTGTGTGGTGTGTATATAAGCGTATCACCTTGGTGTCCCTGTGTTTAGGAGATCAGACTGTGTGGTGTGTACATAAGCGTATCACCATGGTGTCCCTGTGTTTAGGTGATCAGACTGTGTGGTGTGTATATAAGCGTATCACCTTGGTGTCCCTGTGTTTAAGAGATCAGACTGTGTGGTGTGTATATAAGCGTATCACCCTGGTGTCCCTGTGTTTAGGAGATCAGACTGTGTGGTGTGTATATAAGCGTATCACCCTGGTGTCCCTGTGTTTAGGAGATCAGACTGTGTGGTGTGTGTATATAAGCGTATCACCCTGGTGTCCCTGTGTTTAGGATATCAGACTGTGTGGTGTGTATATAAGCGTATCACCCTGGTGTCCCTGTGTTTAGGAGATCAGACTGTGTGGTGTGTATATAAGCGTATCACCCTGGTGTCCCTGTGTTTAGGAGATCACACTCTGTGGTGTGTATATAAGTGTATCACCTTGGTGTCCCTGTGTTTAGGAGATCAGACTGTGTGGTGTGTATATAAGTGTATCACCCTGGTGTCCCTGTGTTTAGGAGATCAGACTGTGTGGTGTGTATAGAAGTGTATCACCCTGGTGTCCCTGTGTTTAGGAGATCAGACTGTGTGGTGTGTATATAAGCGTATCACCCTGGTGTCCTTGTGTTTAGGAGATCAGACTGTGTGGTGTGTGTATAGAACTGTATCACATTGCCATGCAGCAATAAAACTCACATTACTGTTTGTTTAAACTACAGTATATCTGTTTACACATTAGTCTGTGTACATAAAATAATTAGGTCTTTTTCTAAATCATGTATGCAGTTACATTGAGACATATCACTAGGTCATGAAGTAACCTACAAATTCTCAATGATGCCTCACCCACCAGTCTCACCACCTAAAACAAGTGTCCTTCTTTGGACATTTGAAATGTTGGGAAGTATATACATAGGTTTGGGTATTGCCACTTCTGATGTAAAAGTGCAGTGTAAATGTGTTGTACAAGGTTTTCTGCTGGTGTCTCAATACACAATACTGTGGACTTCTTGTGATGCTCTGACTGTGTGGCTGTCCAGGGGGAAGAGTCCCTGGAAATATTTTTTGGAATGCTGGCAAATATGTAAAAAGAACAAGAGGGCAGTCCAAATTCTCCATACCTCCAGTGACATAACTTTAGGGGTCGCAGGGGTCGTACCCACGACAGGGCCCGTCACTCCAGGGGCCTGGCGCCCGCAATCTCCCTCCGGCTCTCTAGTAATGCAGAGCGCTGGGAGATGACATCAACTCCCAGCGCTCTGCATTACAGAAGAGGACCGCGCGGGAGCACAACACGCCAGCCTGTCTCTCCTGACACTCCACTGAACCACCAGGGATTGGGAGGTACGAGATGGGGGCATTGTGGAGGGCCCCGGGGGCCAATGTGGTCGGGGGTGGGGGGGCCCATGGCACTTCTTGCACCAGGGCTCGGAGGGTTTTAGTTACGCCTCTTCATCCCTCCCAAATGTCCCTCTTTGGGAGGGACACTGCTTCTTGAGATCCAAATCCCTCTGTCCCTCTTCCTTCCCTGGTGTCCCTCATTTTAGGAGATGGGAATGTTTAGTCTATATTATATTTATTTACATGTAACAAATCAAACTGTTTCTGGTTCAGGGTGGCAGGAGGTAGGAGTGTACCTGCACTCAACAACTCACCATGGCATAGTGATTTTGCCAGGAGTGGGTAGGGGAAGAAGCCCCCTGGCCACTCCTGGCAAAATCTCTGAGGGAAGGTTCACAGGGGCAGTGATTTTCACAGGAAGAAAGCCCCCCCCCGGCCACTCCTGTGAAAATCTCTGCAGTGAGACTCACCAACATCCATATCTAGCACTTCCCTGACATGCACAGAGCTCTGAAGGCAACGCGCAGCATTCAGTAGTAGTCTTTATATTGAAGGCTAGTCCTGTTTCGGGAGCAGTTTCTTGATCAGGTCTAGACGCACCCAGAGAAGGCAGAAGGGGAGGAATGAGCCCATACTGCAGTTAGTTGCCATGGGGCAGTTATTTTGACAGAGCGGTCAAAAAGACCCATCAGTAGGTCATGAAATAACCTAAAAATGTCACACCCACTGCCACACCACCTGAAACACCTCTTCGGCCATTTGAATTGTTGAGCAGCATGAAACCTACATTTCCCTACCTCATTTCCCCTCACACCCTGCCTTTCCCCACTTCACCCACCCTCCACTTTGCCTCAGTGCCTCCCCCTCCCCTTATAGAATTAAGAAGTCAGAGATGCTCATCTAGGCTCATGAGCTTGTAAGGGTATGCAAAAGCTCACTGGGACTGTGTCCTCGCTCCCAGGGTGCAATCTCTTTTAGCTCACAAATGTCATACACAGAGAAGAAATATGCTGAAGCATCTCATACAGGTCCTGCCAAAGTGACAGTCCAGCCACGAAATGCCAGGCAATTCTTCTCTGAACAAGGGAAGCAGCTAACTCCAAACATGCGTTTCGGCCTTGTTGGGCCTCATCAGCATACCTGGGAACTCTCCGGATTTGCCCCGGAGACTCCGGTTTTGACAGAGCTTTACCGGGTCTCCGGGGCAGAGGCAGATTCCTCCGGATGTGGAGAGTTTCTATTGAAACTCTGCCACATCTGCTTTTTCTCCCGGTGTGCCTCCGTCCCCAGCCTTCTGTGTGACACATTTAACCCTCTGAGTACCAGACCACTCTGGCACTCAAAAGGGTTAAATCCCCCCCAACACTCGAGTTAAGCCCCGCCCCTTTTTGACGCGATTAGTGTCATTTTTGTTACCCCCTGGTGAACAGAGGACTACCCTCCGGGTAGCCCTCAACTGAAAGTTCCCAGGTATGCTCATCAGTGAGGTGCAACTGATCCCTCCAGGCACTTGTGAGCAAGGGGTCCACGTCTGGATTCCCCCATTACCCTTAGGGTGACTAACCCTAACAGCAATTTGCATATAGATAGAAGAAGTCAGAGATGCTCATCTAGGCTCATGAGCTTGTAAGGGTATGTAAAAGCTCACTGGGACTGTGTCCTCGCGCCCAGGGTGCAATCTCTTTTAGCTCACAAATGCCATACACAGAGAAGAAATATTCTGAAGCATATCATACAGGTCTTGCCAAAATGACAGTCCAGCCACGAAATGCCAGGCAATTCTTCTCTGAACAAGGGAAGCAGCTAACTCCAAACATGCGTTTCGGCCTTGTTGGGCCTCATCAGCATACCTGGGAACTCTCCGGATTTGCCCCGGAGACTCCGGTTTTGACAGAGCTTTACCGGGTCTCCGGGGCAGAGGCAGATTCCTCCGGATGTGGAGAGTTTCTATTGAAACTCTGCCACATCTGCTTTTTCTCCCGGTGTGCCTCCGTCCCCAGCCTTCTGTGTGACACATTTAACCCTCTGAGTACCAGACCACTCTGGCACTCAAAAGGGTTAAATCCCCCCCAACACTCGAGTTAAGCCCCGCCCCTTTTTGACGCGATTAGTGTCATTTTTGTTACCCCCTGGTGAACAGAGGACTACCCTCCGGGTAGCCCTCAACTGAAAGTTCCCAGGTATGCTCATCAGTGAGGTGCAACTGATCCCTCCAGGCACTTGTGAGCAAGGGGTCCACGTCTGGATTCCCCCATTACCCTTAGGGTGACTAACCCTAACAGCAATTTGCATATAGATAGAAGAAGTCAGAGATGCTCATCTAGGCTCATGAGCTTGTAAGGGTATGTAAAAGCTCACTGGGACTGTGTCCTCGCGCCCAGGGTGCAATCTCTTTTAGCTCACAAATGCCATACACAGAGAAGAAATATTCTGAAGCATATCATACAGGTCTTGCCAAAATGACAGTCCAGCCACGAAATGCCAGGCAATTCTTCTCTGAACAAGGGAAGCAGCTAACTCCAAACATGCGTTTCGGCCTTGTTGGGCCTCATCAGCATACCTGGGAACTCTCCGGATTTGCCCCGGAGACTCCGGTTTTGACAGAGCTTTACCGGGTCTCCGGGGCAGAGGCAGATTCCTCCGGATGTGGAGAGTTTCTATTGAAACTCTGCCACATCTGCTTTTTCTCCCGGTGTGCCTCCGTCCCCAGCCTTCTGTGTGACACATTTAACCCTCTGAGTACCAGACCACTCTGGCACTCAAAAGGGTTAAATCCCCCCCAACACTCGAGTTAAGCCCCGCCCCTTTTTGACGCGATTAGTGTCATTTTTGTTACCCCCTGGTGAACAGAGGACTACCCTCCGGGTAGCCCTCAACTGAAAGTTCCCAGGTATGCTCATCAGTGAGGTGCAACTGATCCCTCCAGGCACTTGTGAGCAAGGGGTCCACGTCTGGATTCCCCCATTACCCTTAGGGTGACTAACCCTAACAGCAATTTGCATATAGATAGAAGAAGTCAGAGATGCTCATCTAGGCTCATGAGCTTGTAAGGGTATGTAAAAGCTCACTGGGACTGTGTCCTCGCGCCCAGGGTGCAATCTCTTTTAGCTCACAAATGCCATACACAGAGAAGAAATATTCTGAAGCATATCATACAGGTCTTGCCAAAATGACAGTCCAGCCACGAAATACCAGACAATTCTTCTCTGAACAAGGGAAGCAGCTAACCCCAGACGTACGTTTCGGCCTTGTTGGGCCTCGTCACGGTCCTAGTGAGCTTTTTGCATACCCTTGCAAGCTCAAGAGCTGAGTTGAGCAACTCGGATTTCTTCTCCCCTCTCCCTCATTGCACCGCTATGGCACTCAAAGGGTTCACTTGGAATTTTAACCCTTGAATGCCAGACAGTTATCTAATATATTGCAAAACAATGCATTGGATACCTTTTGGCACTCAAAGGGTAAATCATTTGTCTCCAACGCATCTAGCATTCAGGTGGTTACATAAATAACATTGGTGGGTGTTTGGGGATTTTCTATGACCCCCTGGGGTGTAGATGTTTTGGACCAGCTGTACATGACACATCACCCCCATCTCCACCATTTACAACACATGATACAAATTCCAGTATCAACACAGCTGACTGCAGCTATTTTCCATAGAGGTAAAACATGCTGATACAAGTAAACTGATATCTCATATTTAATAACTCAGGTAAATGAATAACTCATATGAGGAAGAGGACTCTTGGTATCGAGCTAATCTGACGGCCCCTTGTCAAACCGTCCTGTCAGTGACCAGCCCGCTATTTCCAGGGGTTGGGTTAGTACTTTGCAGACACTCCCTGCCAGCGCCCAGCCCTCTCTGTAGCCTCAAAGATACATTGTAACACTACACAGCCGCAGCCTCCTTGTGGCCCCGCCTACCAACACACTGTCCGCTCCTGCTTTTGATCTCTTAACTTGTATTAGCTTAGCACCGCCTTACCTTCATAAGGGTCTGCCTATCAATATACTAGCTCCGCCCATTCCATCGATCTCTACTTAGCTAAAAGCGCTCTGCCACTGATCTGTTTCCGCCTACCAACACACTGGCCCCGCCCATTTCGTTTGATCCTATCTCGCAATCAGATATAATACTCTGCCTCTCCTTGGGATGTTTCCGTCTACCAATACACTGGCCCCTCCCACTCTCACGATCTTATCTTATACATAATAGTTAGCCGCGCCCATACCTCTGCATAACCCCGCCTACTAACGTTTCTTTCCCTTATGACTCAATCTGTATTCACTCACTTGAACACACCCACCTGTCTTTACTATTCATAGCCCCTCCCACTCTGCGCTCTCTCCCTTTCATTCCTAGCCCATCCTCTCATGCAAATAACCCCGCCCACCAGCGCTCTGGCTCGCTATTGCCCCTCCCATCTGCTTGCTCTTTTCTTCATTCATGCTCAGCCCAGCCACGGACTAGCAGTTTGGGGAGATCCCTTCCTGTTCCTGCCTCCTTCCCTCAGCACCTCACCCCCCGATCCCCAATACCTACTGCACCTCATTCATTACACCCCGGCCCACATTTTATTTTATTAATCACATCCCCCCTCACAGCCTGTTCGTGTCACCTCTCAGCAGCTTGGAGGACCATTCTTCCCCCCATCACAACCTCTGGATTTACCTCCCTGTAGGAGTCATTAGTATTGCCCCTGGTTCCCACCACCCTCCTGGTCTTCTTCCTTTGGATCTCACCCAGGAAGCCTCCTGTGCCCCCTCTTCACTCCCTGACTCTTTCCAGGAATACGCACGTTTTTACAGGATTTAAATCCTCCCATTTAAATGTCTCTCCCTGTGATGATGAGGAAGATCATCCGGATCCCTAACCGATCGGTGCTGGCCATCCTGTTCCTCTTCTCTCTCTCTTCCTCCTTCCTTTACTTCATCTATGTTGCCCCAGGCATAGGTAAGTCCACTCTCTGTAATGCATTATGACATTTAGCACTGTCTCCTCCCGCATTAGTGATACTGACACGGGAGAAGACACGGGGATGTGATGGCTGTGGACACCTTAAGGGCCTAATGCACCATGCCAAACGTGGAGCAATTCTTTAGATACACACCCCATTGATTGAATGGGAATTGATGTATTACTTACACGTATATTATTGAGTTTTAATTGTTACAGAGTCAGCGATCCAAGACCCTTAACCCTTTGGCGGCTTGAGAGAGAGCGTTGGGGATCTCTCTGACCTCCAAAGGGTTAACGTATACATTTATATTAGTGGGCATTTCATGTTCTGTTCCTTGCGTTATTGATTATTTTTGCCTTGCGTGGGCACTGAGAGCGCCTCTTTTTTTTGGGGGGGTGAGAAGGCCAGAAATACTGTTAACTCTTTGAGTGCCAGAGGGAATGCGTTGCGTACACCTTCTGTCATTCGAATGGTTAACCCTTTCAGTGCCAGAGGGGTACGATATGCATTGAGTACCCCTCTGGCGCTGAAAGGGTTAAAAGTGGAGCGATTCTGGGGGGATAGGAAACAGATACAAATCCCCAATTGATTTGAAATGGGGGCCTATAAGCTTTGGCATGTTGTATGGGCTCTGCCCCCCAAGGGGAGATGTATTTGATCGGGTACTGGGGAGCAGTTATCTTGGGACTGTCATCTTGTATATTTGTATTTAATTCAATTTGTCACATTGCCTCTGTCTGTGGATGGTGATTACCGCACCCACCCAGCGTGACTGCTTCTTGTGTGTCGCCTCAGATCTCCCTTTTTTGGGGGAGAAGATGGAAGGAAGGGGTAAATTTAACCCTAAATGTCTGATTTATTCTGTATATCCCGCTTGGCTGTGGGTGATCTGATGTCTATTGGTTTGATCATGTATGCACGCCTTGGATTCCCCACCGTGAAGATGCCTACATCAGGGGTGGGAAACCTGTGCCCCCCCAGCTGTTCAGGACTACAGATCCCAAGCATCCCCGGGGATAATGGGAGCTGTAGTCCAGAACAGCTGGAGGGCCTCACGTTTACGTGGCACTGATGCTTATTTTACCCTTTCACAGATAAAGAAGGGGAAGGGGGATGGGTTGCAGCAAATGGTCTTTCCTCCAGAACCGTTAGTCTCTTGGCGATGGGGGTGTGAAGACAGATCGCAAGCTCTTCTGCCTAGGCAGATCACGCCAGTCTATCATTATCAGCTAATTGTGCCCTTAGCCAGTTGAGTGGCAGAGGGAGGTGCGTGTTGTATTTGGCATCTTCCTGGCAGTCAGGGGGTTAACTACCCCCCCCCCCCCTCCGCTGCACCAGGGGTTGGTGATGATGGAGGAGTCACATTCTTTTGTTTAGTGTCGTGCAAACGGAATGCAGTGTGTTTTCCCGATATCATCTGCAATATTTTCCTTTCTTGCTAAGCAATGTCTTAGAGGCCTTGAATGGAGGTGGTACTTTTTGCATTTAACCCTTTGAATGCCAGAGGGGTACGCGATGTTTTGCTTTGAAATGCATTCCGTACCCCTCTGGCACTCAAAGGGTTAACCCTTAAGCGCAAGAAGGGTGTGCAGTGAATTGTACCTCTGGCACTTAGAGGGTTAACATTTAAACACCTCCCCCCCCAGCCCTGTAGACGACATGGAGAGGGGGTGTTAGGTGACTGCAGTGTATCGCACAAAAGGCTGGATTCTGTTGTGCAACAGTGAAAATTTATCTTATTTTTTTGTATTACTAGTATATGTTCTTATTTTGATGTAATACTTTATCTGATCTTATGCAAAAATTATTTTGTAACCCTTTAAGGGCCAGAAGAGTAGGATACGCAGTGCAAAGCTATACGCTGCACACCATTTAAAGAGTTAAAGACAATTTCACCTTCTCTGGATATTGGAAAAGAAAATTACAGTAGGGATAATACATTGCTTGGGGGTTGGGGGTTACATGGGTAACATGTGAGCCACCCATTTGCAGCACTGGCATCATAATAATCATTCTTAATGGGGACCACCCCCCCAAATGCTAAAGTTTTAAGCTTTTGAGTGCTAGTGCTGATTTTATGCCCCGAGGGCCACATTCACAAAATAAAAGTGGAAGAATTCTGGGCCACACCAGCTGCATCTCCAAGATAGCAAATAAGTCCAAAAATCCCGTTAATTTAACACCTTCAGTGCCACAGGGGTGTGCAATGCAATGCGTTGCATTCCCCTTTGGCACTCAAAGGGATAAATGGGACTTTAACCCCTTCTTGTAAGGGAGACTTTTATTCCTTATGAAATGCTAAAATAATGTTCTACGCATATCTATCTATCTATATATATATTGCCTACTGTCTGTTCATTTGTACCCTGGGGCATTGCTTGCTTGGCAATCCTCTGCCATCTCCCCTGAGTTCACTGGAAGGGGTGCTGCTATGAGAAGAAGAGAACCCTGGGTCTTGCTGCCATCTTGGGGCATGTAACGGTGCTAATTCCCCTACTAGTTACAGTGCAATTGGGCAGCACAGTCCACTAGTAACACATTAGATTATCCCAATATCCAGCTCTCTTGGAGACAGAAGAATTAAACCATACACAAAACCTGAAACCCATGACAGCTGGGTAATTATAATGACTGGCTTTATCATTATGCCAATGTGCCAGTGTTTTTGCCCAAGAGGCGATTGGTGTAGGGCTGTTGCCATGTTGTGGCAATTCATGCAGTCTTGTGTCACCCCAGGAGCTTGCAATCCGTGGTACCCGGGAGGACACAGTGAGTTAGCGGCAGGGTTTTCCCAACCTGGGAAGCTGAGTCACAGCTGGGTTTTGGGACAACCAATAGGTTTCTAGCTGCTGCAGATGAATGTGGTTTAAGGGCACGGAATGCATTTCCTTTTTTTTTTTTTCCTTTAAATACTCTGCATACCATTGTGCATCCATTGCTTTTGAGGACTGAACGTACAAAAGAGAAGTGATTCCAAAGCAACCCAGCTGTGCCATGGAGTTAGGGATATTTAAAATTGAGGCCCTGGGTCCATTTGCAGCTCTCTAGCGTGGGTATTTAGGCACCCCTGAGTATTATTCAAATAAATTATTAAAGGGCAGTTATCACATGATTAGTGCTCCTGGAATCAGACCTGTTGGACCAATGGGAGAGAAGGACAGCAGCCTGTAAATGCACCCCTGATGCTCCCTTATTGGCCCATTCAGAAGAGACTGAACTACAAGACTGAAGTTGAACCCTTTTCAGTGCCAGAATAATGTTCAACACATTGTTCTGCAATGAGTTTCATACCCCAGTGGCACTGAAAACAGTTCAGTCTCCAGTCCTCAGCAATGCAGTCGCCACTGACCCCCTGCATTGGGTTTGAATATCTGACACAGTGAGTGAATAGTGGCTGAGTGAACAAACCACAGTGTTTGTGGCAGACAGCCACTGACTTCTGGGTTGCTTTCCAGCAGGGGGTAGGGGTGTCTGTTTTCTGATTCCCTGAATTGCTGAAAGTAAACTGCCTGGGGCTGCACTGCCCATCCCCCAAAATGACCCTTAAATTGCTTCCATAGGAGCAGACTTTCTTACGGCGTTATAAGTTCCCTTTAAATTAATTTAACCCTTTGGGTGCCAGAGGGGTACGCAAAGCATAATGCGTTGCGTACCCCTCTGGCACCCAAAGGGTTAATATATTTAACCCTTTGAGCGATGGAGCAGTTCACAGTTGTTAAATATATGCTAGTTTTTTATTTTATATCATTCTGTTCTGTAGCAATAAAGTAACAAATGTGACATGGCAACAAGAAACGACTAGTAAATTTAATGAGATGCATCCCTTTCTGTTATTGAAATGGTTTATGGATAGTGAGTCAGATTGTTTAGATTTTCATTTTATTTATGTATTTATTTATTTATGTTTTCATATTCACCACTTTTTACTGTTTTCTGTCCCTGCGTTGGTTTGCATAGTGCTTACGGAAAGTGGAATGAAGGCAGGTCTACAGAAACAGTATATAAAATATACAATGTATAATAGAAAGTACATGGAGCATTCAGCCCTGCAGAGAGACTGTTACATTGGATCACATCACACAGATTATTTAGTGCTGCAGGGAGAGTGTAACATTGTATTACATCACAAATAGGGTGGGATGTTGATCCAGGGGAGTATCTGACTGTCATTTGGAGTCAGGAAGGAATTTTTTTTTATCCATTTAGGGCTAAATTGGAAATTGCTCCACAGGGATTTTTTTTTGCCTTCCTCTGGATCAACAGGGGTGTTTTTGGCATGGGCTTGACTTGATGGACACATGTCTTTTTTCAGCCTCATCAACTATGTTACTATGTTACAGAGCATTCAGCTCTGCATGTACAGGGTAACATTGTAATTATATCACACAGAGCATTCGGCACTGTTAAAAAAAGGATACTCTCCCTAGATAGATGTCTCAGCAAACCAAAGAGCTACAACATTTTGGTGCATCTGGCGGAGAACGTGTGGTCTGTGGGGACCAGCATTGCACAGGACAGGAAACTGACGTGTCTTGTTGAAGACAGGAAAGTGACCGGCATAGCACAGTACAGGGAACTGACCTGCCTTGTACAGGAAAGTGACCAGCATAGCACAGTACAGGGAACTGACCTGCCTTGTACAGGAAAGTGACCAGCATAGCACAGTACAGGGAACTGACCTGCCTTGAACAGGAAAGTGACCAGCATAGCACAGTACAGGGAACTGACCTGCCTTGTACGGGAAAGTGACCAGCATAGCACAGTACAGGGAACTGACCTGCCTTGTACAGGAAAGTGACCAGCATAGCACAGTACAGGGAACTGACCTACCTTGTACAGGAAAGTGACCAGCATAGCACAGTACAGGGAACTGACCTACCTTGTACAGGAAAGTGACCAGCATAGCACAGTACAGGGAACTGACCTGCCTTGTACAGGAAAGTGACCAGCATAGCACAGGACAGGGAACTGACCTGCCTTGTACAGGAAAGTGACCAGCATAGCACAGGACAGGGAACTGACCTGCCTTGTACAGGAAAGTGACCAGCATAGCACAGTACAGGGAACTGACCTGCCTTGTACGGGAAAGTGACCAGCATAGCACAGTACGGGGAACTGACCTGCCTTGTACAGGAAAGTGACCAGCATAGCACAGTACGGGGAACTGATCTGCCTTGTACAGGAAAGTGACCAGCATAGCACAGTACAGGGAACTGACCTACCTTGTACAGGAAAGTGACCAGCATAGCACAGTACAGGGAACTGACCTGCCTTGTACAGGAAAGTGACCAGCATAGCACAGGACAGGGAACTGACCTGCCTTGTACAGGAAAGTGACCAGCATAGCACAGTACAGGGAACTGACCTGCCTTGTACGGGAAAGTGACCAGCATAGCACAGTACGGGGAACTGACCTGCCTTGTACAGGAAAGTGACCAGCATAGCACAGTACGGGGAACTGATCTGCCTTGTACAGGAAAGTGACCAGCATAGCACAGTACAGGGAACTGACCTACCTTGTACAGGAAAGTGACCAGCATAGCACAGTACAGGGAACTGACCTGCCTTGTACAGGAAAGTGACCAGCATAGCACAGGACAGGGAACTGACCTGCCTTGTACAGGAAAGTGACCAGCATAGCACAGTACAGGGAACTGACCTGCCTTGTACGGGAAAGTGACCAGCATAGCACAGTATAGGGAACTGACCTGCCTTGTACGGGAAAGTGACCAGCATAGCACAGGACAGGGAACTGACCTGCCTTGTACGGGAAAGTGACCAGCATAGCACAGGACAGGGAACTGACCTGCCTTGTACAGGAAAGTGACCAGCATAGCACAGTATAGGGAACTGACCTGCCTTGTACGGGAAAGTGACCAGCATAGCACAGTACAGGGAACTGACCTGCCTTGTACAGGAAAGTGACCAGCATAGCACAGTATAGGGAACTGACCTGCCTTGTACAGGAAAGTGACCAGCATAGCACAGGACAGGGAACTGACCTGCCTTGTACAGGAAAGTGACCAGCATAGCACAGTACAGGGAACTGACCTGCCTTGTACAGGAAAGTGACCAGCATAGCACAGGACAGGGAACTGACCTGCCTTGTACGGGAAAGTGACCAGCATAGCACAGGACAGGGAACTGACCTGCCTTGTACGGGAAAGTGACCAGCATAGCACAGTACAGGGAACTGACCCTGTCTTGTACAGGAAAGTGACCAGCATAGCACAGGACAGGGAACTGACCTGCCTTGTACAGGAAAGTGACCAGCATAGCACAGTACAGGGAACTGACCTGCCTTGTACAGGAAAGTGACCAGCATAGCACAGTACAGGGAACTGACCTGCCTTGTACGGGAAAGTGACCAGCATAGCACAGCACAGGGAACTGACCCTGCTACAGATCAGCATACATACACCTTCCATACTCCCGAGGGAAGATGCACTAAGTCAGGGGCGTCCCAAGTGCTGCCCACATGACTCCAGGGTGCGGCCCGCCTGAAATTTTATAAGAAACTGTTTTTATAACTATTAACTAGCACACATGGGTCGGTAAGATCTAATCCCATGCTTGTCCGTACCATGCAGTTCAAGAATAGATGTCTGGTAACCCTCTGAGCGCCAGAGGGGTGCCCAATGTACCCCTCTGGCACTCAGAGGGTTAAATATCAGTATTTTCAATGACTTGATCAATAAATAAATAGATTTTTGAATAGCTGACTGGCTATAAATCACCACCGTTATCAATACAAAAAAATAATAATCGTGCCGTCACGATTATGGCTTTCTTATCTTTTGGTCCATGACTGAAAAAACGTGAATGCCCCTGTAGAGTAGAGAAACTTCTCCAGTGATGTCACCTCCCCAGTTCCTATGTTATTCTATAGAACCTATGCACTAAGATCCCTAAAGTCTGAGAGATCTTACTGCAGTGGTTCTCAAGGTTTTTTGCACACCTAACTCACAGTCTGGCATTTTATGTCATTTGTCAAGGGTGTAATAAAGGTTACAAATACATAAATGTAGAGTCATTGTTAGACCTTACAACTAAAATAAACATATTGTGCATAGTAATATCCTTAAAGCGGAACTACCACCCCTTGTAAACTTTGCCCTAAATAATTACCCATCTGGCGACTAACTGTTAGTCACCAGAATTATTACCGCGTTAATGAGAATTATACACTGCTCTCGGACTGACAGGCAGGAAACCGCGCAGACATCTTTCCATAGTGACATCTGCACGCCTGCGCTGTCAGTCCCTTATGGCACCGAACGGCTCCTAGCAACACCTTCTAGAGCAGAATGAGACTGAAAACGCAGGCGCGCAGACATCACTATGGAAAGATGTCTGCGCTGTTTCCTGGCTGTCAGTCCGGGAGCGGTGTAGAACTCTCATTAACACAGTAATAATTCTGGTGACTAGCGCTACTGAGCAGCTAGTCGCCAGATGGGTAATTATTTGGGACAAAGTTTACAAAGGGTGGTAGTTCCACTTTAAATATACAGTTGAAAGTCTACATTTCCATTTTTGTCAAAGCCTTATAGATAAAATGGGGCACCTTAAGTGGATGACCGTGGCACACCAAAATGCTACAGCACCCTGGTTGAGAAACACTGTCTTAGTGCATTGGCTCCATCGAATAATATAGGAACGGGACAAGTGATATCGCTGGAGAAGTTGTCTTTTTTTTGTTTTATCACACCTTAGCACGTCTTCCCCATCCTGCTAACTTTGCTACACAGCGGCTCACAGTGCAGGCATAGCTAATCAGCACGTCTGTTCAGCAGATCTGCAGATGGGGGCGCTATCCGACGACCGTTAATTTAACCCTTTGGGAACTGGTACTTTGCCCATTGCTTTGCGCACACCCCACTGGCACTCCGAGGGTAAAAAATAAATTAATAACTTTCCATTAGGGTCAGGGAGAGTGTTGAGATTTTCCCACTCTCTGCCTGGTCACTTAATTCATGTTTAACCCTTTGAGCGCCAGAGGGGTATGCAACGCATTGGCCTGCAATGCATTGCGTACCCCTCTGGAGGTCAAAAGGTTAAAGCAGAACTACCACCCCTGTTAAAATTTGGCCTAAATAAATATCCATTTGGCAACTAGCTGCTCAATAGTGCTAGTCGTCAGAATTATTACCTGGTTATTGAGAATTAAGCACTATTCCCGGACTGACAGGCAGGAAACAGCGCAGACATCTTTCCATAGTGAGGTCTGCACCCCTGCGCTGTCAGTCCCAGCCTGCTCTAGGAGGCGTTGCTAGGAGCCATTCGGCTCCAAAAGGGACTGACAGTGCAGGAGCGCAGACGTCACTATGGAAAGATGTCTGCGCTGTTTCCTGCCTGTCAGCCGCAGAACAGCATTTACTTCTCAATAACCAGGTCATAATTCTGGCGACTAGCACTATTGAGCAGCTAGTTGCCAAATGGGTATTTATTTAGGCCAAATTTTAACAGGGGTGGTAGTTCAGCTTTAAAACGTGTGTTTATTGATGGTAGAGGAAGCAGGAAATACTCCCAGAATCCATTGCCTGGGGGCATTGGGTCTTCTTGCATTTATTTCTTTGTTTAATGATGTTTTGGAGAAGGGCCCTGAGGAAGTCCATTCACATCTGTAAAGGAAAAAGGAAAGATGTCCGCTCATCAGTGTAAACATCCCCTTTTAAAAATGCCCTTAGGAAGGGGAGAGTCGAGAGAATCTGAACACATTCCACTGCGCTTCACTCTTGTTTTGTATTGTTTTCTGTGTTTGGGGACATATTCACTATGCCAGAAATAGAAACATATATTTTGAAACTGCTTTAAAGGGACACTAACGTCCCATAAAAATTATTCCTGTTTTTTAGAGGATAAAAAAATGAATTATGTGGCACAAACACTATCTCTCAAACCTTCTCCTGACGTCAGTACTCTACTGACAGCAGGACATCCCGCTCCTGGGACCAGCCAGCGGCTCTGCAGCAGAGCCGAAATAGTGATATTAGAAAATAATTACTTAATTGTAAAGGTCTACAAAGTGTGCCTGGTTTGCAAGCACACTTTGTAGACCATTCCAATGAAGTAGTTATTTTTAAAGCGGAACTTTCAGATAATACCCAGTCGCCATGCATTCATTAAATACATGGCGCCTAGCTTGAAAATAGATGTCTTACCGTAAAAAAATAGATGTGTCTAAAGGAATCCGTCCCATTTCGGGACTGACGGGCAGGTTAGTGCGGTCTGTGCTCCTGCACCGTCAGTCCCTTCCGGTGACCATATGGTGCAAAGTAGTCTACTCTATGGAGACAGGGACTGACGGTGCATGCGCACAGACAAGATGTCTACACTCTAGACTGGGTTCCGGTCTCCAAACGGGACGGATTCCTTTAGACACATGTATTTTTTTATGGTAAGACATCTATTTTCAAGCTAGTCGCCATGTATTTAATGAATGCATGGCGACTTGCTATTATCTGAAAGTTCCACTTTAAATAACGTGATTGCGGCTCTGCTAAAGAGCCTCTTCGAGTCGGCCGACTCGAATCTCCTGCTGTCAGCTTTACAGCTGACAGCAGGAAAAGGGACATTTTACAAGGGAATATCTTTCAGACCGCTATGGTTTGAGAGATATTCCCTTGTAAAATGTCCATTGTGCCACATAATTTATTTTTTTAACATCTACAAAACAAGAATACTTTTTTATGGGATATTACTGTCCCTTTAAATGGATGGTAGTATTTAATATGTAACAAAATGTATATTGTAGAAGTAATCCCCCGATTGAAAGGTGTTTTATTCAAAACTTATTGCTGAAAGGTGTTTTATTCAAAACTTATTGCAGCTCAAACTTTAATTTTTTTTTTAAATGCAGTATCGCATTGGCCTGAAATTGTCCCGTGGCGCTGTTGCTACAACATCCTATGGACAGGTCTGGTCAGTTGACCATAAATCTTCATAGGATGGTGTAGGAACAGCGCCACTGTACAATTTCAGGCCACTGTTATAGTGCTCCTAAAAATCTCAAGTTTAATCTGTAATAACTTTTGAATAAAACAACCTTTCAGCAGTGGGAGTACCCTTGTTTTACTCAGGTAGATAAACCCGGAATATATTATTTTTTACATATCAAGTATTACTATCCCTTTAAAAATCACTTACATCTTGTATTCCCTATTTTTTTTAAATTTAAAGTGGACCTTTCATCTTATATAAAGTCGCCCTGCAATAATTAAGCAGGTAGCGACTAACTTTATAATATATATGTTACCTCCCAAAAGTAGCCGATTGTACAGTAATCCTTTATCTTAGGAGACCGGAAGCCAGGCATCTGCAGAGACATTTTGTCTATGCGCCTACGCTGTCAGTCTCACCTCCATTGAGAAGTATTGTCGCGTGCCACAATGTGACCGGAGGGGACTGACAGTGCAGGCGCGCAGACTGCGCTAACCTGCCCATCAGTCTCCAAAGATTAAGGATTTCTTAACAGTCGGCTGCGTTTGAGAGGTAACATATATATTATAAAGCTAGTCGCTACCTGTTTAATTATTGCAGGGCAACTTTATATACGATGAAAGTTCCGCTTTAAATTAATTGTATTTGCGTTCTTTAACCTGGTAGAGCAGGCCCGGACTGGGACCAAAAATAGGCTTGGGCATTTAAGGCTGAGCAGCCCATTTTTATTTTTTTAGCAGCCCATGGGGTGGCACTTGCAGGGTTGGGCTGTCAGCCGACAGTGATCGTGGGCGGAGCTTATAATCACGTGCGGTGCGCCGCAAGGCTGCACGTTGATTCCCCGCTCACCAGGAAACTTGTAACAAGGTGGTTGTCTTTCAGAAAGTGAAAGACGGCCCAAACTCGTTTAATGATTCATTTTTTTTTAAACGCCCGGACCGGCCCACCAGGCAAATGCCCAGTATGCCCGATGGCCAGTCCGGGCCTGTGGTAGAGTGCACTAATTAACAAATAATCATGTTGTCTTTCATAGACATAATATCTGGGACTAATTAATTTAGGACACCTTAATTAGCTAGGTGGAGTGCACTAACGAATGCAAAAATATTTCAATTAACCCCTTAAGGACCATTGCCATGCCAGGGCCGTCAAGGCGGTCCGGCACTTAACCCCTTAAGGACCAGCAGTCCCTGGGTGTCTGGTCCTTTAAGGATCAGATAGGCGAGTTCGACGTGCCACCCCACGTGACTGATCACGCGTGCCGGCACGCCGAACGAGGGACTGAAAGAGATCGCTCCAGTCTTGGAGCGTTCAACTTCAGTCCCCGGTATTACTCACTGTGCTCCTGCAGGAGCGCGTTGAGTAAAAGAACGTGACGTACCAGGACCGTCACTGCTCCTTAAGTGCCAGACCAGCGTGACGGTCCGGGTACGTCACCAGACACGAAGGGGTGAAGGACCAATGACAGCCTTGCACGGCATGAAGTTCAGGGCTCCCGGCGCAGCTGCACGCCGCTCCAGAAGCCCTGAACCGGAAGCAATAATAAAAAAAAATGCCCCGTGGTCCGCAAGTGCCGGCCATGCATGCGCCGGTCTTTAAGGGGTTAAATAAAAATATGGGAAATACAAGATGTAGGTGATTTTTAATGCTCTTTCAAAATCTCCCTTATGTTACTATTTTTGGCATTCGTGAATATGGTCCCAAACACAGAAAAAAATACAAGAGTGGAGCGCAGTGGAATGTGTCCAATTTCTCAGGACCCCCCCCCCCCCATGAACATTTTTAAAAAGGGGATGTTTACATTGATGAGCGGACATCTTTCCTCTTTAAATTCCAGATGTGAATTGACTTCCTCAGCCAAAACAGCATTAAACAAAGGAGTCAATGGGACCAGTTCCCCCAGGCCATGGATTCTAGAGCATTTCCTGGTTCCTCTCCCATCAATTAACAGACGTTTTAAACATGCATTAAGTAACTAGGCAGAGAATGGAAATTTCTCAACACTCTCCCTGTCCCTAATGGTTCCCTTTGAAGTGGTTTTGTAAAATGTATCTTTAAACAGTGGTCATTAGGAATTTTGCTGATAAAGATAAGTGTGTGTGTGTGTGGGGGGGGGCATTATTATAATTGATGTCAACTGTTCCTTTAAAATGGGATTCAGAGTACCTCTGCAGTAATGAGCCGACAAGAGTGATGTAAAGGTAATACGTTTTAATGGCTGAGAACATAGAAAGTTCAAGCTTTCAGGACACCATAGTTTCTTAAAGGGATAATAATGTTTCACAAAAAAAAAAGCAGCTCCAATTAATCTTCATAGTATTGGGACCGTGGAGAGTGTTATTTCAATACTGTCAGAGTTGTAGTTCAAGAGTAATTGAATGATAAAGTGTCCATCTCCTGCCCCTTTTACCCAGTGTATGCCACCTCCCCTCAGGTGTGGAATCTGGTCCCGGGACCGGGCAGCTCATAGCAAGGGACAATCTTCTTACTGTGATCATAAGGAAAACCCTGTCCACCTTGACAGTTTTTCCCTTATGATCACTGAAGATTGTCCCTCTCTGTGATCCATCCGGACAGTCTTGCTGCTCTGAGGTGAGCAGTGCGGGAGGGTATATTTTATCATTCAGTTACTCTTGAACTACATCTCTAACACTCTCCATGGCCAAAATACTAAGAAGATTAATTGCAGCTGCTTTTATTGTGAAACTCTACTATCCCTTTAAGATGGGATTCAAAGTACCTTTTGTCGTAATGAACTGACAAGAGTGATGTAGAGGTAATACGTTTTAATGGCTGAATGGGAACACAGAATGTTCAAGCTTTCAGGACAAGCTTGCACTTCCTATGTTATCAGTTAGCCATTTATATCACTCTTGTGAGTTTGTTTTTGCCATCTGTTCTACTTTGAATAGCATCTATTTTCCCCTTTTACAGACGTCTGTTTTCTTCCCTCAGATCTGAAATCTGGACTGGACGGATCGCAGCAAGGGACAATCTTCTATCAGTACAAGGAAAACCCTTACGCTGACAGAAAATTGTCCATTGTCCCGACCCATCCGGACCGGCTTGCTGATCTGAAGTGATTGAATAGTGATGTAAAAGGGGCGGGGGGGGGTACATTTTATAATCTAGTTACTCATCCACTAGACCAATCTGAACATCGGATATGGTGGAGAGCGTTATTACTAAGTGTTAGGAACGATGTTAGCTTTGTTAGCTGGGAACTTTCATTTATGATGCCGCTGGGGAGTATAATTGCCGCAAATCGCAGTGAAAAGGGGTGGGGTTTACCCATGAGTGAGGGCGGGGCTTTCCAGGGTATCACACAAATGGGCAGGAAGTGGGAGGAACTGTGTCGGGAAGGAGGAAAAGTGGGAGGAGCTGAGTAGGGAAGGAGGAAAAGTGGGAGGAGCTGAGTAGGGAAGGAGGAAAAGTAGGAGGAACTGGGTGGGCAAGGAGCAGAAGTGGGCAGAGTTTTAAAGAAAACTCCCCACATTCGGAGAATCAGCCTCTGCTCCAGAGATCCGGCAATGCACTCTCGGAACCGGATTCTCTGGGGCAAATCCGGAGAGTTTCCCGGTATGTTTATGCTGAGACATTACTATCTCTTTAATCACGTTACTTTTGAATTTTTCACTGTTTAACTTTAAATAATAACCTCTTTTACTGATAAAATGCTTCCCTCTCGAAATATATTAAATCCCATATCCCACTGTGTGCCAGAGGGTTTTGCAATGACTTACATACCCCTCTGGCATTCAAAGAGTTAATAAGGTCCCTACCCTACTGCCACTCTCTCCCTCCTTCTGCTAGGCTGTACATATTATGTTCTTTGAGTCTATTCTGGTACCCGGTGTCATGGAGACACTGCGTCATTCTGAAATAGGACTGAGCTTTTAACCCCTTGAGTGCCGGAGGAGGCGACCAAAACATTGCTTTGCAATGTGTTGGACACCCCCTCCGGCACTCAAAGGGTTAAACGAAAGATTACACCTTAAAGGAGAAATAACACTTCTTAACAACGTCTCCCAACTGACCTTTCAATGGCCAGAAAATCTTAGTGGCCCATATGGATTTTGCTGTTTTGCGTGGGTTCAGGAGAGAACATCTTCACTCAGACCAGGAGAGAGACGCAGTAAGTTGTGTTAAAGAGGCGTTTACTCCATTGAGATCAATTCTCCAGTCCCTGTGTTTCTCTATGGAGTCTATGCACTAAGAATTCTCAGGTGGGAGATGTCTTAATGCATGGGAATCCAATGTGCAGGCCCGTGAACCAAATACGGTCTCCCTGGCTTCAGGGTGCGGCCTGCCTGATGTGTGGGTATGTGTGTGTGTATATATATATATATATCTATATATATAAAAGAAGACTTTGTGCCTGCCAAAACACACCCAGGGGAGGCATAAAGCAGGAGTTACTACTCCTATTGGGTGATTCAATCATGCAGGGAGTTGGCCCGCCCCCACTATGCAGCCCGCCCACCACTATCAAAGTCAGAAAAAAACAATATGGCCGCCACTTGCTCCTACACCACAGACAAACACACATGCCCCACTCACACACACAGACCACCACACACACATGCCCCACTCACACAGCACCACACACACATGCCCCACTTACACAGCACCAAACAGACATGCCCCCACTCACACACACAGCACCACATACACACACAAAGCCAGAAATACATATGGCTGATACACACACACAGTCACTCACCCTGACTCCCAGAGGCCTCAGCAGGACCTGTACTGCAGCACCAGAGGAACAAAATTGCACTCAAAGGGTTAAGGTAGGTCCTCATTGCTCAATTATTTCTTCACTGTCATCATTTGCCATGCAAGACACAGGACAGACAGCCATCAGATTCACACTTAACCCACTGACTGCCACAGGGTTGTGTATCAAGTTTTACCCCTCATGGAGTGTGTTCAAACCCCTCATACTGTAAACTTGCATTTCCCTCCCACTTCTCCTCCTTCCCCAGCCTATTACTAACACTTTTCCATATTTATGTTAAGCCCCGCCCCTACTCGCGATTAAGCCCCGCCCCCTTTTAACCCAGATTGCCCCATTGCTCTCTCCACATCAGCACCACATGAGGGACTCCACAAGTAAAAGTTCACAGGTATTACACACTCATGCCCCACTCACACACCACCACACACACATACACACACACAAAGCCAGAAAGAAAGATGGCTGACACACAGTCACTCACCTTGACTCCCAGTGGCCTCAGCAGGACCTGTAGTAAAGCCACTGAACGGTGCTGCATCACCAGGGGAACAAAATGGCACTCAAAGGGTTAAGGTAGGCCCTCATTGCTGAATTACTTCTTCACTGTCACCATTTGCCATGCAAGACACAGGACAGACAGCCATCAGATTCACACTTAACCCACTGACTGCCACAGGGTTCTGTATCAAGTTTTACCCCTCATGGAGTGTGTTAAAACCCCTCACACTGTAAACTTGCATTCTCCTCCCACTTCTCCTCCTTCCCCAGCCTATTACTAACACTTTTTCACATTTATGTTAAGCCCCGCCCCCTACTCGCGATTAAGCCCCACCCACTTTTAACCCAGATTGCCCCATTTGTCTCTCCACATCAGCACCACATCAGTCCCCTCTAGGGACTTCACAAGTCAGTGTTCCCAGGTATGAACACACTTCCCACTGCTATTTAACTCTGACATGCCTCTCTGTACCTTAACACTTTGAGTGCCAGAGGGGTACACAACACATGAGCACATGTGTTTCTGCTCATATATGTTGCGTGTCTGTGTGTGTACATCTCTGTTACATATGTGTGTCCATGTGTGCATCTCCAGTGAGTCTGTGTGTGTGCGTGTCTTTTGCATGTTTCTGCCGCTCACTGTGTATATGTGCATACCTCCCAACATTTCACAGGGCCAAAGAGGGACACGTTAGTTTTAGGTGATATTATTGGGGGTGTGGCTGGTGGGCGGGGCATTAGTAAGAATTTTTAGGTTATTTCATGACCTATTACTGGCTATTTATGTAACTGAATAAATGATTTAGTTCAAGACCAAAGTATTTAATTTGCACAGACTAATGTATAAACACATATACTGAAGTTTATTGCTTTATTGCTGTACAGCAAAGTAATACACACCACACAGTCAGGGCTGGTGCAAGGATTTTTGACACCCTAGGCAAAACCTAATTTTGCCGCCCATTTC
This sequence comes from Rhinophrynus dorsalis, assembly GCA_037306005.1. NCBI lineage: Eukaryota > Metazoa > Chordata > Amphibia > Anura > Rhinophrynidae > Rhinophrynus > Rhinophrynus dorsalis. The sequence continues at coordinate 168,271,034 of CM074727.1, read as the reverse complement.
GCTCCGCCCCTTGTGTCCCACCCCTTTATACCCTGCCTACTTATACCCCACCTCTTTTCATGATTGTCCTCTCTCTGCCCCCTGAGCCACTCTGCCCCTGGTCTGGAGATGCCTGTAAGAGATGCCCCCCACCAGCTCCAACTTGCCCCTTATCAGCTTCACTTTGGCCCACCAGTTCCACTTTGCCCCTATCAACTCCAACTTGCCCCCATCAGCTCCAACGTGCCCCCAACAGCTCCATTTTGCCCCCTCAGCTTCACTTTGCCCCCTCAGCTCCACTTTGCCCCCTCAGGTCCAACTTACCCCCATCAGCTCCACTTTGCCCCCCATCCTCTCCAACTTACCCCCATCAGCTCCACTTTGCCCCCCATCCGCTCCAACTTGCCCCCACCAGCTCCACTATGCCCTCTCAGCTCCAACTTTCCACTATCAGCTCCACTATGCCCCCAGCAGCTCCAACTTGCCCCCATCCGCTCCAACTTGCCCCCCCATCCGCTCCAACTTGCCCCACCAGCTTCACTTTGGCCCCCCTCAGCTCCACTTTGACCCTCATCAGCTCCACTTTGACCCTCATCAGCTCCACTTTGACCCTCATCAGCTCCAACTTGCCCCCATCATCTCCAACTTGCCCCCACCAGCTCCACTATGCCCCCTCAGCTCCAGCTTTCCCCTAACAGCTCCAACTTGCCCCCATCATCTCCACTTTGCCCCACATCTGCTCCAACTTGCCCCCTCAGCTCCACTATGCCCCCTCAGCTCCAACTTGCCCCCCATCACATACCTGTATCTCCCGCGCAGTCTTCTCTTCAGTAATGGAGAGCGCGGCGGGAGATCATGACTCCCAGCGTGCTCTGCATTACTAAAGATCCGACCAGATCAGGGAGCGCTGTAGCAACACAGACCTGACTGTGTTGTGGTTCCTGGCATGGTGTGTGCGGGCGCAGCTCTTCTCCGCTGCATGCCCGCGCCCCCAGTACGTGTGCGCCCTAGGCCGGCGCCTACCTCGCCTATAGGTGGAGCCGGCCCTGCACACAGTCTGACCTCCTAAAAAGAGGGACAACAGGGTGGGAAAGAGGGACAGAGGGATTTGGCCCTCAAAGAGGGCCTGTCCCTCCTAAAGAGGGACACTTGGGATGTATGGTATGTGTCTGCCTGTATGCTGCATATGTCTGTGTTTATCAGTGTGTCTGCATTTCAAATACATGCGCCCAATGGTCATAACATGACGGGCAACGCCGTCCCATGTTGCTAGTATATATATATATATATATCTCCTATATAATAATTAGCTAAGATGTTTGTCAGAAGCCGTCATGTGCAGTAGAGAGTGCAAGAACACTCAGAATGCTGGGAGTTCTGTGCTGGGAGCATTCTATGTGGAATGCTGGGAGTTCTGTGCTGGGAGCATTCTGTGCGGAATGCTGGGAGTTCTGTGCTGGGAGCATTCTGTGTGGAATGCTGGGAGTTCTGTGCGGAACGGTGGGAGTTCTGTGCTGGGAGCATTCTGTGCGGAACGGTGGGAGTTCTGTGCTGGGAGCATTCTGTGCGGAATTCTGGGAGTTCTGTGCTGGGAGCATTCTGTGCGGAATGCTGGGAGTTCTGTGCTGGGAGCATTCTGTGCGGAATGCTGGGAGTTCTGTGCTGGAGCATTCTGTGCGTTCGGGCAGTCTCTATAGCACATCGAGCGAGTGACAGCAGATACAGAGCAGGACCGGCCTTTTAACCTTTTGAGTGCCAGAGGGGTACACAACGCATTGCAAGCAATGCGTTGCGTACCCATCCAGCACTCAAAGTGTTAACATCACTCAGACCTTTGCCTGTGTACACAGGCTTTTACACTAGTATACATATATATATATAGGTAGAAAAATGCACTTATGGGTTGTGGATCAAAAATATCAAACTGTATTAAAAAGACACCTTTGGAGAAAAGAAAACAGCAAAAAGAAGACGGCAACGTTTCTCTCCGGGGACCTTTCTCAAAGCCTGGGTTGAGAAAGGTCCCGGGGAGAGGACTGAAATGTTGCCGTCTTCTTTTACAGTTTTGTTTTCTCCAGTGGTGTCTTTTTAATAAAGTTTGATATTTTTGATCCACAAACAGTGAGTGCGTTTTTCTACCTATATTTATTCTATTAACAAAGCACCCGGAGTGAAGAAGTCTATGTACTTGATTTAACACTTTGCTTCGCAATGCGTTCTGTTCCCCTCTGGCATGCAAAGGGTTAAGCAAGTTACATGAGTGTTACTAATATATATATATATCAGGGATTAAAATTTGAAGTCCTTTGCTACTAGCCAGACCTGAAAAGTTACTCGCCACTGCAAGACATAGCATACCCACCAGGGCTGAATTTTCACTCGCCATTGGCTAGTGGCGAGTGGAAATTTTGAGCCCTGTATATATATATATATATATATAAACGCACATGAAAAGATGTGTCTTAACCCTATGAGTGTCAGAGGGGTATGCGACTTGGTACTCAGTGGGTTAAATATCTGTATTGTCGTTGACTTCAGATAAATAAATACATATTTTTTAATAGCTGATGGGCTATAATTCACCATTGTTATCCATAAAAAAAAAAAAATAATGCGGCCCTCACGCTTAACCTCTTGAGTGCCAAAGGGGCACCCCTCTGGCACACAAAGGGTTAATGGCTTTCTGATCATTATGCCCACAATTGGAAAAAAAACTTGGATGCCCCTTTCTTAGTGCATATGCTCTATATCAGGGCTGTCCAAGTTTAGTCCTCAAGGACCACCAACAGGCCAGGATGTAAGGATTTCCCTGATTAACCCCTTGACGACCACTGCTGTGCCAAGACTGTCATGGCTGGTCGGCACTTAAGGAGCAGTGATGGTCCTGGCACGTCATTGAGTTCAGGGCTCCCTGCGCTGCTGCACTCTGCTCTGGGAGCCCTGAACCGAAAGCCCCTTGGTCCCCAAGTGCCAGCCGCGTGTGTGCTCGCCGGTCCCTAAGGTTTAAGCCTAGGTGAGTTAATCAATGGATCATTCATTGTGACTGACTCACCTGTGATTAATCAGGGAAATCCCTAACATAAGCACTAGAGAAGTGATGTCACTGGAGAAGTGGTCATCACCTCTTTATCTCGCCTTAGTGCATGTTCCTCCGGATGTCTTTCACATGGAAGCAGACATGACAGTTTATTCAGACTGAAGCAGGCAGAGTGCATTAAACCACTTAACCGTCTAAGGATGAGATGGGTCAACAGCAGTGGCCCTTTAAAGGGTTAAGATTGCTATTTGCTGCAAGGTGAATTTAAGGTCCTGTGTTCCTGCTAGAAGTGTTATGTCCGCCTCCATGGAAGTGACATCCGAGACTAAGCGAATGTTATCTCTTGAATAAAAGAAGCAAGGGAAAATTCTGTAAGGGGGGCTATTATTAACCCTTTGAATGCAAGAGGGATAACCATCTGGCACTGAAAGTTTTAAAAGGTGTTGGTTCTCAATTACGAGAATTTACAAGTATGCGAATTTCCTGTTTCTTATGATGGAATTCAAGAAAGAGGAGCAGTCACATTTTTTTTTTTAAGCCATAGATGTATGTGCTGTTTGTGATTAGGTTGACCACACGTCCCGGAATGCCCGGGACTGTCCCTTATTGGGGGTCTGTGTCCCACGTCCCAGGTCACCCCCCACTGGGACAACAAAGAGTCCCAGAATGGAGCAACACACGCCAGTCCAGCCAGCCAATGAAATGTATTTGCTATATGGTCCTCATTGGCTGGCTGAGCCAGCCAATGAAGACCATATAGCAAATACATTTCATTAGCTGGCTGGACTGGCGCATGAGAGACAGCTGGGGTGGAGCAGGTAGACTGGTGCTGCAAGTGAGACCCATGGCTGAGGCTCCCGCTGGCGCGCCACGCTGACCATCTTTTTGAGGCTGTTCCCACTGGGAGCTCTTACTCTGTGTCAGCCTCAGAAAGATGGTCAGTGCCGACGGGAGCCTCAGCCGCAGGACTAGGGTGACCACATGTCCCGGAATGGCAGATTGGAAATGTGGTCACCCTAATTGTGATTGCTCACGTTTTGATGTAAGAAACATACTAACTACTTGGTGATGAATAGCACATACGCCTAATCTAGTGATTCTCAACCACGGTGTAGTGCCACTTTGGGGTGCCGCGGGCATCAATTTAGGGTGCCCCACAGTGGCGTAACTATAGGGGACACACCTGCGACCGGGCCCTTGCACTCCATGGGCCCGGACGCCCCCTGCGACCCCTCCACCTGGCACCCACAGTCTCCCGCTGGCTCTCTAGTAATGCAGAGCGCTGGGAGATGACATCATCTCCCAGCGCTCTGCATTACTAAGAGGACCGTGCGGGAGCTCCAAGTAGGAAGTAGGAGATGGGAGCATTGTGGAGATTGAGGGGAATTGTGGAGGGGGTGAATGTGGTCAAGGGGGGCCAATGTGGTAGGAGGGGCCCATGGCGCTTCTTGCTCCAGGGCCCGGAGGCTTCTATGACTGACAAAAATGTGAATATTATTATTAAATTTGTAGATTTGTTATGCACAATATGTTTATTTATTTTACTATGACTGTGAGAATTAATAATCTCTGTATATTTATGAATTGCACACTTTATTATGCCCTTGATAAATAACAATAAAAATGCTAGGGGTACTCTGAAAGTGGAAGTACTCTTGTTTTACTCAGGGGGATAAACCCTACAACATATTTTTTTTTTACATTTTAAGCATTACTTTCCCTTTAAATTTAAGTCCCCACTGAAGTCCTCATATTTTCCACAGAAGAGGAGGCAAAATACAAACTTTGTAAAGCTTCCGTGCAGGCGCCACTCTTCCATTTGCCGCACGCTTCCTTCAGTGGGCTTCCAGCCAATGCCCTGTGAGGATCTCAAGGTCCTCACAGGGCAATACCATAGGCGGAAGGTCCTGAAAGCCCATTGAAGGAAGCGGGCAGCAAACTTAAGCGTGCCGCCTGCACGGAAGCTTTACATAGATTTGTATTTTGTTTGCTCTTTTGTGGAAAAGATGAGGACTTCAGTGGGGACTTAACTCCTTAAGGACCGGCGCACACACGCGCGGCTGGCACTTGAGGACCACAGGGGCATTTTTTTTTTTTTTTTGCACTTCCGGTTCAGGGCTCCGGAGCGGCCGCACAGGGAGCCCTGAACTCCATGACGTACCAGGACCGTCACTGGTCCTTAAAGGGATAGTAATACTTCGTTTTAACTTTATTTTATTTTGTAGGCATTAAAAAACATGAAGAACGATATAAGTCTTATCTCTCAAACCTTTATGGTTTGAGAGATATTCACAAGCAAAGTTTCCCCTCCCGCCCCTTTTACCTAGTGTAAGCCATCTCTTCTCAGATGTGGAATCCAGTCCATAGACCAGACAGATAACAGCAGGGGACAATCTTCTTCCTATGAGAACAATGAAAGCCCTGCCCCCCTTGACAAGTTTTTCGGCTTTTTCCCTTATCTTAATTGAAGATTGTCCCTCTCTGCAGTCTACCTGGGCACCTCCCTTCTGATCTGGCTGAGCAGTGTTACATCAGTAAAAGGGGCGGGAAGGGGACACTTTATCATTGAATTACGCTTGAACTACAACTCTGACAGAATTGAAATAACACTCTCCAAAGTCCAAATACTATGATGATTAATTAGAGCTGCTTTTATTATGAAACATTACTATCCCTTTAAGTGCCGGCCAGCTGTGACGGTCCTGGCACAGCAGTGGTCATCAGTGGGTTAAATTTAACCTAGTACTGATAGGGCAGGGGGAGGAAAGGAAGGTATCTATCAGCCTCAATTTTTTATTTTATTTAAGAACTTTCATGTATAATACGCACCCCCCCACACACTTCACATAAGGTGAAGTGGGGTAAAATTGTGCGTATTATACCCGAGATTTTACGGTACCTGTTTTTCTGTAACATTAATATTTATGTTTAAATTCACTTTTATGCAGCCTTAGGACACAACACCAGCAGCCTCTGTAATTTAATAGGCCCTCATAAAATAGGTTAACAGGTGAAATGTGCTGAGCTCATGCACAGAGGCGTGGGGAGGAAGGGGGGGGAATTCCATCTCGAAGGTTCTGTTTTTAGCCGGTGGGGTAATGCAGGAGCTCTGAGCTAAAATAAAGATCTTAATGATCATTAGAGATCAACGTTGGTAACGTGAGGTAATATTGTGTTTCCTCGAAGTTCTAATAACTCTGGGCATGCAGAAACAATCCAATTTATCTTTTCAAATGTGCCAAGAATATTCAAGGGTAACTATGCTCTTGGAATAAGTGGCGCTTAGTTCCCTAAATGGAGTAATTATTTGTCACTGGGGACAAATAGATATTCCCCAAATTTCTCCTTGATTTAAATGGAGATTATGATGTCTTGATTTGCTGAAGAGGTCTCCAAGTGATTTTGTCTGCTATACAGCACTTGGTTTAACAAAATGTAATTCAGTTGTCTTTTGAAGATAGCAGTCTGTGCTAACAGATCCCTATCAAAAAGAAAGTTTTTAAATCATGCCCTCTGTGGGAGAGCTTGAGTGCTAAACTACAACTCTCCATAGAAAGTGATATGAATATCGCCACCTGGTGGTCACAGAAGAATATTGCATTTTAAATTGGAACCATCACTCTGACAAGTGTAATTTATTTTACAGTCAGCTGAAATCTGCCTATATGTGGTATTAGCCATATTTTTCTGCAAAAGAAATAGCAATTAACCTTTTATGTTTTGATGGCACTTTATGCTAATTACCTGCATTGTATGCTAATTAGTCACGTTGGAGGCCAAGCATACAGCTCTCTGTGCTATTAGACACCCCTCCAGTGTGTGGCCTCTGCCTAGAGTCAATCATAGGACAGTGTGTGTTACTATTGACCCAGCACATAAACTAATTAGCATAAAGTGTTAACCTGTACAAACAGCAAATAAAGATTCATTTCTCAAAACTATTTGTATTACAAAGAAATTTCTATTTTTTTTTTAATTCTTTAAAATCAGCTAAACTTATATGAACCTTCTAACCCTTTGAGTGCCACAGGAGTACGCAACGCATTGCAGAGCAATGCGTTGCGTACCCCTTTGGCACTTAAAGGATTAAAGACTATTGCTTTGCATACCCCTCTGGTGATTAAAAGGTTAAAAAGACATGTCCATTTTAATTTAAAAAAGAAGTGCAGGTTTGTGCTGTGAAAGCTTCTGAATGGAAAATCTCCGGCAATGTTTTTCCTCGACAGGGAAAGGATTACAGTATAATATTTTTCTTAAAGGGATAGTAATACTTTGTTTTAACTTTATTTTATTTTGTAGGCATTAAAAAAACATGAAGAATGATATAAGTCTTATCTCTCAAACCTTTATGGTTTAAGAGATATTCACAAGCAAAGTGTCCCCCTCCCGCCCCTTTTACTGATGTAACACTTTTCAGCCAGGGCAGAAGGGAGATGCCCAGGTAGACTGCAGAGAGGGACAATCTTCAATTAAGATAAGGGAAAAACCTGAAAAGCTTGTCAAGGGTAGGGTTGCCACCCAGCCGGTATTTTACCGGCAGGCCGGTAAAAAATTGGCTCCTGTCCAATGTTAAGTCTATGGAAGGAATGCCATGGCCGGTATTTTTTTGTAGAAAAGGTGGCAACCCTAGTCAAGGGGGGCAGGGATTTCATTGTTCTCATAGGAAGAAGATTGTCCCCTTCTGTTATCTGTCTGGTCTATGGACTGGATTCCACATCTGAGAAGAGATGGCTTACACTAGGTAAAAGGGGCGGGAGGGGAAACTGCTTGTGAATATCTCTTAAACCATAAAGGTTTGAGAGATAAGACTTATATCGTTCTTCATGTTTTTTTAATGCCTACAAAATAAAATAAAGTTAAAACGAAGTATTACTATCCCTTTAAAAATATACTGCTTATTTAAAGGGTTAAATGGGAGGTAAATGGTAATCCTATTGTGCATTTGTTACTGCCAGTAAGTCCCCTATTCACGCACGATCATTACAGGAAAGCAGAGTCATGTCCCCCAGGTGTGTGAATTCTTGGTATTGCACATTCAGACACCTGAGCCCTCGCTACAAGTGATTACATCAGCGCAGCCTGCAGGGGAATCACATTCAGCAGCAAGAGATTTCCTTGTGTCGATCGAGGAAACAGACTCTGCATTCCTCGTCTTTAGGCCTAGTTCACACAAGTGGCTTTATTGCAGTATTACTAACCATTTGAGTGCCAGAGAGGTTGCAATGCGTTGGATACCACCCTGGCGCTCAAGTGGTTGACTCTAAATTCGAGTGACAGTCAACCTCCATTTCGACCTCACATATCCCTCAAGTGCAGGGTGATATGAAGTCATATTAAAGGGATAGTAATACTTCGTTTTATCTTTATTTTATTTTGTAGGCATTAAAAAAACATGAAGAACGATATAAGTCTTATCTCTCAAACCTTTATGGTTTAAGAGATATACACAAGCAAAGTTTCCCCTCCCTCCCCTTTTACCTAGTGTAAGCCATCTCTTCTCAGATGTGGAATCCAGTCCATAGACCAGACAGATAACAGAAGGGGACAGTCTTCTTCCTATGAGAACAATGAAAGCCTTGCCCCCCTTGACAAGTTTTTCAGGTTTTTCCCTTATCTTAATTGAAGATTGTCCCTCTCTGCAGTCTACCTGAGCACCTCCCTTCTGATCTGGCTGAGCAGTGTTACATCAGTAAAAGGGGAGTGGGATACTTTGTCATTGAATTACTCCTGAACTACAACTCTGACAGAATTGAAATAACACTCTCCAAAGTCGAAATACTATGATGATTAATTAGAGCTGCTTTTATTATGAAACATTACTATCCCTTTAAGCCAGTGTTCACATTTTCTTGTGTGCGCAATTTAACAAAACAAGCAAAAATTATTGTGGGTTTAATTTCAAGTGGAACTGTCACTCAAATTAAAGTTCCCCCCAAAATCAATATGCTCATAGTGATATGCATATCAGTACTAGTATTCTCCTGAATAAATCCACATTATTGAGACATCCTACTTGTTCCGAGACTCAGAGGCAGGCATCTTGTTTTGGCGGTGTTAAAGGAATAGTAAACCTTTATTTTGACTAGATATTCTACAAGCGCATAATCTTTAAAGGGATAGCAATGTCATCATCTAAACTTTTTTTAAAATTTTTATTTGTAATTTTATCTAATACATCTACCGTTTAAAATGTCATTATTGTATAGTGTTTGTAATTTTACTAAGGGGGCAGGGTTTTCCTTATGCTGACACAATATTGTACTTAACAGCGATCCGACCCGACCGGCTTTCAGATCTGAGGAGACTGTGCGTGACGAAAGAAAAGGAGAGGGAGGGGGAAACTTTCAACTTTAATTACAAACACTATACAACAATGAGAACATTTTACCCCCTTAATGCCCAGTGACGTACTGGGACCATCTGTCTGTGCGTCACATGGTTTGTGGACACAGAGGTGATCATAGAACACAGCCGTGTTAAAAAAAAAAAAAAAAAAAAATGCCGTTGCCCTCTTTAGAACCTCACTCCTGGGCCACATGGTCCTTAAAGGGTTACACGGTTGTATGCATTATATAGAATTACAATCATCTATTAAAAATAACTTTATATGTAGATATTACTATCCCTTTAAAGTCACATAGCCTATACTTTTTTTTTCTCATCTTCCAAGTATTTTTTCTCATGTTTAGGAGAATCTTAACCTTTTGAGTGCCAAAGCGGTACAGAAGGCATTGCGAAGCAATGTGTTCTGTACCTCTCTGGCACTCAAAGGGTTAAGGGCTACACTCAGTAGATGCTTTCAATCATGTATAGTCAGAAAAGTAGGGATAGAGATACAATGTACCATTATTTTTGCTAAGGAAAATATTGGACTTTCCTCCCTCCAGTCCCATGGCACTCATTGGGTTAATACAGTAGCTCTCAGCCAGGGCACCGTGGCACTTTGGTGTGCCACGAACATCAGCCTAGAGTGCCCCATGTTTTCTATGAAGACTTTAAAGGGATAGTAATGTTTCATAATAAAAGCAGCTCTAATTAATCATCATAGTATTTGGAATTTGGAGAGTGTTATTTCAGTTCTGTCGGAGTTGTAGTTCAAGAGTAATTCAATGACAAAGTATCCCCCTCCCACCCCTTTTACTGATGTAACACTGTTCAGCCAGATCAGAAGGGAGGTGCCCGGGTAGACTGCAGAGAGGGACAATCTTCAATTAAGATAAGGGAAAAAGCTTGTCAAGGGGGGCAGGGCTTTCATTGTTCACATAGGAAGAAGATTGTCCCCTGCTGTTATCTGTCTGGTCTGTGGACTGGATTCCACATCTGAGAAGAGATGGCTTACACTAGGTAAAAGGGGCGGGAGGGGAAACTTTGCTTGTGAATATCTCTCAAACCATAAAGGTTTGAGAGATAAGACATATATCGTTCTTCATGTTTTTTTAATGCCTACAAAAAAATAAAGTTAAAATGAAGTATTACTAACCCTTTAACAAAAATGTAGCTATTGAGGTTCAAATGATTATTTATGGGAATTGTTCTGCGCAATAAAAATATTTTTGTTAGTATGACTGTGAGATCTAAGAACTGTATATTTATGTATCATTCCCTTCATCATGCCTTTGATAAATTATGGTAAATGCGTTAGGGGTGCCTTCAAACTTCCAGATTGTGTGTTAGGGGTGCCGTGAGAAAAAAAAGATTGAGACCCACTTGGTTAAAGTGAATCTATCTCCCCTGTACAAGTTTATCCTAAAAGTTAGGATATATAGCGAATATGTGAAATACTCTATTAATTTATTTTTTTAAATCGCTAATTGGCTGAAATTTAATGAGTAAAGATTGCCCTAAACCCTACTTCCAGACAGACTGCAGTTACCAGCTCTGTACCACAGTCTGTCCAGTGGCGTAACAATAGGGGTCGTACCTGCTACCGGGCCCAGCCACTCCCTGCGACATCCCCCTCCCGGATCTACGGATCTCTTGAGTGATGAGAGATGTGCTTTGCAAGCACACTTGGCAGACCATTCCAAATCAGTCATTGGCGATTGAGGCTCTGCTGAAGAGCCTCCGTGTCGGTCACCACGGATCTCCTGCTGACCGCTTTACAGCTGACCGCAGGAAATGTGAAACTTTGAATGCAGATATCTCTCAAACCATAGCAGTTTTTTGCATTCAATTCAACTTTCTACAAAATGCAAAAAAAAAATGTTCTTGGACATAACTATCCCTTTAATTAGCATATAAAAGGCCACCGATAATATTAACTAGTATATGAAACCTTATGTCACGACTTTGCAATGCGTTTTATACCCCTCCGGCACTCAAAGGGTTAATTTTTTTTAATTTCACTATTGCTAATATGTAAAGACACTAAAGAAGCTTCGCCATAACTTTTATAATGTCTAATTTTGGTTGGGTAAGATTTCATCCGATGAATTAGAATACATTTTTTTCTTTGACCGCTGACTTTATAATCCATAACAGGCAAAATAAAACTGGACTATAAGCAATGGGTAATATACAGCTGCGATAGCGCAGCTGTAGAATCCGTTAAAGCCTCAGGGTCACAGGTTGTAGTCCCGGCAAGGTCGACTCGACCCCTCATCCTTCAGTGTTAGATAAAATGAGTAGCCAGGACACACTGGAGAATGAGACTTATCAATGTGTCCTTCCTGATAAAATACTTTCATTAAAAAAAAAGAAAGAGAAATGAATTTATTAAATTGCAGCTATAAGAAAATTGAACTATGGAGAACGCATAAACGTGATTTATCTGTTTCTTAGTATCCATTTCAAGGTTTACGTCTACTTTAAGTACAAGGCATTAGCACGCGTTACAAATTGCTCCAAGGCCCTAATTTAACAAGCCAAAGTGGTTCAGTTCTGGGCTAACCAACTGCGCCATCGGTGATCCATTAAAATTCCATTTTTTGAAATAGGGCTTTTAACCATTTGAATTTCAGAGGTCTCCAACTCATTGCGAAGAAATACGCGCACATGGGTACTTTTTTTTTTTTACTTCTAGAGTCTTTCAAGTGGTGCCGCTGTGAGGTATACATTGTGTCACAAAGGGGTGTGGCTTAATCATGGTGGGCAGAGCTTACTGGTTTGTGTCATAAAGTGAATGGGAAAGGAGGAGAAGTGGGTGGGAAGAGGGAGAAACAGGTTTGGAAGGAGGATAAGTAGATGGAAAAGGGCAGGAAGGAGGAGAAGTGGGCAGGAAGAGGGAGGAACAGTGTGAAAAGGAGGAGAAGTGGGAGGGAAGTGGGAAGAACAGTGTGGAAAGGAGGAGAAGTGGGCATGAAGTGGGAGGAACAGGGTGGGAAGGGGGAAAAGTGGGCAGGAAGTGGAAGGAACAGGGTGAGAAGGAGTAGAAATGGGCAGGAAGTGGAAGGAACAGGGTGGGAAGAAGGAGAAGTGGGCTGGAAGTGGGAGGAACAGGGTGGGAAGGGGGAAAAGTGGGCCGGAAGTGGAAGGAACAGGGTGAGAAGGAGTAGAAATGGGCAGGAAGTGGAAGGAACAGGGTGGGAAGGAGGAGACGTGGGCAGGAAGTGGGAGGAACAGGGTGAGAAGGAGGAGAAGTGGGCAGGAAGTGGAAGGAACAGGGTGGGAAGGAGGAAAAGTGGGCAGGATGTGGGAGGAACAGGGTGGGAAGGAGGAGAAGTGGGCAGGAAGTGGAAGGAACAGGGCGAGAAGGAGGAAAAATGGGCAGGAAGTGGAAGGAACAGGGTGGGAAGGAGGAGACATTGGGAGGAACAGGGTGAGAAGGAGGAGAAGTGAGCAGGAAGTGGAAGGAACAGGGTGAGAAGGAGTAGAAATGGGCAGGAAGTGGAAGGAACAGGGTGAGAAGGGGTAGAAATGGGCAGGAAGTGGAAGGAACAGGGTGGGAAGGAGGAGAAGTGGGCAGGAAGTGGGAGGAACAGAGTGGGAAGGAGGTGAAGTCGGCAGGAAGTGGGAGGAACAGGGTGGGAAGGAGGAGAAGTGGGAGGGAAGTGGGAGGAACAGGGTGGGATAGGAGGAGAAGTGGGCAGGAAGTGGGAGGAACAGGGTGGGAAGGAGGAGAAGTGGGCGGGAAGTGGGAGGAACAGGGAAGTGGGCAGAGTTTCATAAAAAAAACTCCTCACCACCGGAGAATCAGCCCTGAGACCCAGTCATTCACTGCAATAAACCGAGTCTCTGGGGCAAAAGGTCCCAGGTATGGTAATACCGTGGAGAACTTTCTACCATTCGAATGGTTAAAATAACAGGAATTTGGAGAATTTTAATTTCTCCCACATTCACTTGCTGAATTAGAACCGAAGTCCTGACACAATCACAGTAATAACACTAGGTGCGCCCGGCAAGTGGCTGTTAATCAGCCTCAAGCACATGGAAATTGAGAAATGTTCTGTGTTACGTGCCAGGATTCTCCTGAAGCAACAGTATCAACCAAACCATGCACTGCGCTTATTAAAGGAGCAGTAAACGATGGTTATGAGACGATATATATTGTAAGGCTTTTCCTGTTGACTAAAACAAGGGTACTATACCTCCCAACATTTCAGCTGGCCAAAGACGGACACTTTTGTTGCAGGTGGCTGTTGGGGACATCGCATTAACAATAATTTTTTGGTTATTTCATGACCTAATGACACCTATTTTTTAAATGAATAAATGATTTAGAACAGGATCAAAGTATTTTATTTACTCAGACTAATTTATAAACACACATACTGTGGAACAGTGTGATACGTATATACACACCACACAATCTGATCTACTAAACACAGGGACACCAGGGTGGGAAAGAGGGACAGAGGGATTTGGGTCTCAAAGCAGGACTGTCCCTCCTAAAGAGGGACACTTGGTTGGTATGGAGTCCTAGTATCGCCTAAAGAGGGACACTTGGATGGTGTCGATCTCTATTATCTCCTAAAGAGGGACACTTGGAAGGTATGGACCCCTAATATCTCCTAAAGAAGGACACTTGGGAGGTATGGACCCCTAATATCTCCTAAAGAGGGACCGTTGGGAGGTATGGATCCCTAATATCTCCTAAAGAGGGACACTTGGGAGGTATGGATCCCTAATATCTCCTAAAAAGGGACACTTGGGAGGTATGAATCCCTAATATCTCCTAAAGAGGGACACTTGGGAGGTACGGACCCCTAATATCTCCTAAAGAGGGACACTTGGGAGGTATGGAGTCCTAATATCTCCTAAAGAGGGACACTTGGGGGGTATGGATGCCTAATAACTCCTAAAGAGGGACACTTGGGAGGTATGGGTCTCTAATAATTCCTAAAGAGGGACACTTGGGAGGTACGGACCCCTAATATCTCCTAAAGAGGGACACTTGGGAGGTGTGGAGTCCTAATATCTCCTAAAGAGGGACACTTGGGGGGTATGGAGTCCTAATATCTCCTAAAGAGGGACACTTGGGGGGTATGGACCCTAATATCTCCTAAAGAGGGACACTTGGGAGGTATGGATGCCTAATAGCCACTAAAGAGGGGCAAATTGGAGGTATGGACCCCTAATATCCCATAAAGAGGAACACATGGGAGGTATGGGGTACTCCCACTGCTGCGTGATGTGTATTTTCACTGTTATTACATTAACAATGTTCTCTCTAATGGTCAGATTCCAATTGTTTATTCATTGCATTCTCTAGGAGAGGAAAGTCACTGACGAATATTTCTTAGTAGAATGTGATAGAAACTGTTGAATTGACTTTCCGGAAGTTATGATGCTTTTACTCACTTCCTGATAATTTGAACTGTTATAACTTTTGATTAAAACAACTGACAGCTGATTGTGATGGGACCGTCCTTGTTTTACTCAACAGGAAAAGTTCTATAGTGTGTAGGTTTTCATAAAAAAGTTTACTGCGTCTTTTAAAAGGCAGCTAACTAAAAAAAAACAAAAAAAATTCTGTTAACCCTTTAAAATAGTGGTTCTCAAGCTTTTTGGTTTTGACCAGAACACTCCAATTATGGGCTCCTGTGTCTGGTTTTGATAAGAACAGTCAACTTTCTAAACTTACAGCATGCATTGAATTGGTCTCCCAGAGCTGCTGCTGATGCTGTGAGCTCCTGAGAGACAGCTGGTGATTCTTATTGGCTGCTGTGATGTTATACCCACCTGCACAGCCAATAGGAATTAGAATGTGTGTGTGTGTGTGTGTATATATATATATATATATATATATATATATATATATATATATATATATATATATAGAATTGGAGCGATAGGAGGCAGCACCAGTGGGTCTTATATTAGAAAATTTATTAGACAATAATGCACATACAGAGTCAACGTTTCCGTCCCATAAAAGGACCTTCATCAAGACGTCTTTTTATGGGACCGAAACGTTGACCCTGTATGTGCATTGTTGCCTAAAAAATTTCCTAATATAAGACCCACTGGTGCTGCCTCCTATCTCTTCAATTCTATCTATGTTTTGAGGATTGTGCACCTGGGCATTTAAGATAATTTAGAGTGAGTGCCTCCATCCCATGTTACAATTCTATATATATATATATATATATATATATATATATATATATATATATATAGTAAATGATGGAGATTTAACACGCACACACAAATACTTTTAAACATTTGTTTGTGATAGTTGCCCTTATAGCACAAAAGAGAAGTGGCGTAATTTTAGGTCTTTAAACCAATTAAATAACAAAAAAAAAACTCTAAATGCGTTGGAGACATCTCTAGAATTCTTTAACCTCTTAAGCACTAGAGGGGTGCGCATAAATCAAAGGATCTATCTCATGGAAAAGCCTTTGCTTCTGCAGAAACTCTTGGGAAACACAGCTATCCGTTATCGTTTCTTCAGTGGCACTGATAGGAAGGATGATTGACCAATCCCTTTTGCAAGAGGTTCTGCAGGAGAAGCATGGTTTATTGCCCAGGCTGTAGCAGCAGACAAAGGTCCTTGCATGGTCACCAAGACCATTAACCATTTGATAGCCAGAGGGGTGTGCATCTTTGTTCACTCCTCCTGGCATTCAAAACAGTTAAACTTACAGCAGATCCATGTATTTTGGGGCAGACCAATTGCACCCTAGGGCACAAATACAAAGTCAGTTTGATTTAAATGAGCCTTTAAAGAAAAAAAAAAAAGTTGAGTGCCAGCAAGGTATTTGTTGGATACGTCTCTTAACCCTTGCATGCTTGACAGGTCTCCAGTGCTTTCTCTAGAATCATTCCACTTCTTATTAAATCAGGCTTACCTTATTTAACTCTTTGAGTGCCAGAGGGGCAAAGGGTTATTAATCTGATGAGCCTTTTTTTTTTTCTGAGCTGGCCCCTTGTGATCATAAATGAGAAACTGTAGATGATAAAAAAAAAAGGAGGAACACAGGGGGCGCCCTTGTGCAGATAAATTTGAGACGCTTGTAGATGACCACCAAAATCACCTCCAGATGGGTGCTCACAGAGACAGGTGCTAGGCTGTTACATACGTAATTCCCAGCTAGTTTGGCAACTGAAATTTGCTTATCCTATATAAAAATGTGCTAAAACGTGTGTAACGACGCAGTCATGTGCAGTAGAGACTGCTTGCGCCACGGCTGATACAGAACGAGGCACTCCGAAGGAGCGTCCA
Source organism: Rhinophrynus dorsalis (assembly GCA_037306005.1). Lineage (NCBI taxonomy): Eukaryota > Metazoa > Chordata > Amphibia > Anura > Rhinophrynidae > Rhinophrynus > Rhinophrynus dorsalis. Next base: position 168,254,412 of record CM074727.1, on the reverse strand, counting down.
GCTCTGTATCAGCCGCGGAGCGGGCAGTCTCCACTGCGCATGACTGCCCCGCGATCGGCTGGCAGTGGCACTGTGGCCCGTGTAACGGTCTCTTCAACTAGTTTCAATATATTCAAGATTTTTCCATAGGATGCTCTTCTCAGTAAACATATTCTTCTGATACGGCAACACACTAGACAAGAAATACAGAGTAGGTGCCCAGTGGCAAAACGTCGCTATAACTTGTAAGAATAAGTAAAAAGTGGACGTTCACATTTTTCACACATGGAGATCTTCCCCTGTCTCTGCTCGGGGCTCCCATGGTACCAGAACACACAAATCCATTGCTGCTGGACTTTGTAGCGTAAAACAGTTTTATTGATTTAACTCCTTAAGGGATAGTTATGCAGCTCCAAATACTCTTCATAGTATTTGAGCCATGAAGAGTGTTATTTCAATACTGTCAGAATTGTAGTTCAAAAGTAATTGAATGATAAAGTTTCCCCCTCCCGCCCTTTTTACCTAGTGTAAGCCACCTCCCCGTGGATGTGGAATCTGGTCCACAGACCAGACAGCTCACTGCAAGGAACAATCTTCTTACTGTGAGAATAATGAAAACTATTCCCCCCTTGACTTTGTTTTATCTGTATTTTATTTTGTAGGCATTAAAAAAACATGAAGAACGATATAAGTCTTTTCTCTTTTGAGAGATATTCACAAGCAAAGTTTCCCCTCCCTCCCCTTTTACCTAGTGTAAGACATCTCTTCTCAGATGTGGAATCCAGTCCATAGACCAGACAGATAACAGCAGGGGACAATCTTCTTCCTATGAGAACAATGAAAGCCCTGCCCCCCTTGACAAGCTTTTCAGGTTTTTCCCTTATTTTAATTGAAGATTGTCCCTCTCTGCAGTCTACCTGGGCACCTCCCTTCTGATCTGGCTGAGCAGTGTTACATCAGTAAAAGGGGCGGGAGGGGGATACTTTATCATTGAATTCCTCTTGTACTACAACTCTGACAGAATTGAAATAACACTCTCCAAAGTCCAAATACTATGATGAATAATTAGAGCTGCTTTTATTATGAAACATTACTATCCCTTTAAAGAAAATAACAATATTATATATGAAGGGAAGAAAGTATGTATCAATAAAATACATTGTTATTAAGAAATTAGTGTTGGGAGATAGCTTTTTCTTTTTTTCCTTTTAATGTGTAGCAGCAGTACAGCCTGGTGAAGGGACTGTCAATTGCATTCTATGGGAAAGGAGAACCGCCCTGCTGGTCACAGTACTCCATAGCATGTGATACTAACGGTTCCAACAAGTTGTGACAGTTTGAACTGTAATAACATTTGAATGAGGCTTCACCCTGCATTAGGATTGTCGTTGTTATACTCAACAGGAAACGTATCAAAGACCTACAACAGGGGAAGTCAATTGTTGGACCTTCGGCTATTGGTGTCTCCAACTCCCATTGTACTCAAGCAATCGTTGGCTGTTTGGCCGTAATGGGAGTTGAGTTAACAACAGCTGAATGTCACACAGATGACTACCCCTGACCTACGACATACTGCCCAACATTTCAAATGGCCAAAGAGGGACACTTGTGTTTTAGGTGGTGTTTCTGGGGGTGTGTCTGGTGGGCAGGGCATTACTGAGAATTTTTAGGTTACTTTGTGACCAATTGACACTTCTTTGTGAATAAAGGGTTTAGAGAAAGTCCAAAGTATTTTGTTTACCACAGATTCATTTTCAAACACATATACTGAAAATGATCTAAACATTTATCTGAGTTTTATTGCTGTGGAGCAATGTGATGCAATTATATACACACCACTCAGTCTGATCTCCTAAACACAGGGACACCAGGGTGATACACTTATATACACACCACACAGTCTGATCTCCTAAACACAGGGACACCAGGGTGATACACTTATATACGCACCACACAGTCTGATCTCCTAAACACTGGGACACCAGGGTGATACACATATATACACACCACACAGTCTGATCTCCTAAACACAGGGACACCAGGGTGATACACTTATATCCACACCACACTGTCTGATATCCTAAACACAGGGACACCAGGGTGATACACATATAAACACCACACAGTCTGATCTCCTAAACACAGGGACACCAGGGTGATACACTTATATACACACCACACTGTCTGATCTCCTAAACACAGGGACACCAGGGTGATACACATATATACACACCACACAGTCTGATCTCCTAAACACAGGGACACCAAGGTGATACACTTATATACACACCACACAGTCTGATCTCCTAAACACAGGGACACCAGGGTGATACACTTATATACACACCACACAGTCTGAGCTCCTAAACACAGGGACACCAGGGTGATACACTTATATATACACCACACAGTCTGATCTCCTAAACATAGGGACACCAGGGTGATACACTTATATATACACCACACAGTCTGATCTCCCTAAACACAGGGACACCAGGGTGATATACTTATATATACACCACACAGTCTGATCTCCTAAACACAGGGACACCAGGGTGATACACTTACATACACATCACACAGTCTGTTCTCCTAAACACAGGGACACCAGGGTGATACATTTATATACACACCACACAGTCTGATCTCCTAAAAAGAGGGACACCAGGGTAGAAAAGAGGGACGGGGGATTTGGGTCTCCAAGATGGACACTTGGGAGGTATGCTACAAGGTGGCCCTATTCCTCACAATGAGCAGTGTAATAAATGGTCTTGGTTTCCTCTGTTCCAGCAGGTAATTTTTCTAGCTAAGGATTGTCTGAAGGCTTAACTCAAATCAAAGCCTTATCTTTTCATTAGATCCATGGTGTAATCCACCCCAATCTTGTTAACTGGGAAGCATTGTGCTTGTGATTGTTCATGTCAGAGATCTTGTCATTTGATGTAGAGTAGACTTAAAGCAATAGAAGCAAATAAACGTCTCTCTGATTGTAGATTATGCATGCCTCCCAACATTTCAAATTGCCAAAGAGGGACACTTGTCTTTTAGGGGGTGTGGATGGTGGGCATGGCTGGCGGGCGGGGCATTACCAAGAATTTTAAGGCTATTTCATGACCTATTGACACCTCCTTGTGTAACCTAATAAATGACTTATAACAAGACCAACATATTTTATTTGCACAGACATCCTTATAAAGACATATACTGACATTACACAAACAATAAAGTGAGTTTTTTCTCTGTAGCAGAAGTGGCAGATAAGTGGAATAGACTACCAGCAGAAGTGGTAGATAAGTGGAATAGACTACCAGCAGAAGTGCTAGATAAATTAAATAGCCCACCAGCAGAAGTTGTAGATAAATGGAGTAGCCCACCAGCAGAAGTGGTAGATAAGTGGAATAGCCTACCAGCAGAAGTGGTAGATAAGTGGAATAGGCCACCAGCAGATGTGGTAGATAAGTGGAATAGGCCACCAGCAGAAGTGGTAGATAAGTGGAATAGACTACCAGCAGAAGTGCTAGATAAATTAAATAGCCCACCAGCAGAAGTTGTAGATAAATGGAGTAGCCCACCAGCAGAAGTGGTAGATAAGTGGAATAGCCTACCAGCAGAAGTGGTAGATAAGTGGAATAGGCCACCAGCAGAAGTGGTAGATAAGTGGAATAGACTATCAGCAGAAGTGGTAGATAAGTGGAATAGGCCACCAGCAGAAGTGGTAGATAAGTGGAATAGCCTACCAGCAGAAGTGGTAGATAAGTGGAATAGACTATCAGCAGAATTGGTAGATAACTGGAATAGACTACGAGCAGAAGTGGTAGATAAGTGGAATAGGCCACCAGCAGAAGTGGCAGATAAGTGGAATAGACTACCAGCAGAAGTGGTAGATAAATGGAATAGCCCACCAGCTGAAGTGGTAGATAAGTGGAATAGCCTACCAGCAGAAATGGTAGATAAGAGGGATAGGCCACCAGTAGAAGTGGTAGATAAGTGGAATAGACTACCAGCAGAAGTGGTAGATAAATGGAATAGCCTACCAGCAGAAGTGGTAGATAAGTGGAATAAACAAAGAAAGGAAATAAGCGCTTAGATCTAATAATATAAATAAAAATATATATAAAATATAAATGGCACAAATATATAAGCTAAATATATTTATTCTAAACAATAAAAAATGATAAAATAGTTATAAACTACACATAATAAGTATACAATATTAAATGCAAATATACCAGAAATATCTAAACAATAATATCTAAACAGCAATAAAAAGTCCCAAAAGAATCTCAAAATAAGCAAAGAAGTGAGATCTATCTTCAGACTGATAATAAAGGAAAGGATAACATGCAGCTGGATATCTGGTGTGAATTACTTCTGAAGCCAGTTCCTTTGTTGTATACAGTGATTAAGCAGATGAAGGTAAGGGCAATATATGGTTAATTCAATAGAAACAGTGTACGCGTCAAACCCTTCTGTTGCGGACTCACTGTCAGGGTGCGAGCAGGTAGCGGATTTCCCGGTATCAAACTGTGTACTTCACAGGTTTATGATCCTCTAGAGTTCTCCCCCTCCACTCCTGTTACACAGGCAGGTATCTCTGTTCCCCCCAGCTGATGAGCGGGTGCTTGTGAGGTCCTTATAAGATCTTTCTCTCTATTATCAGGTATACTGAAGCGATCTGATGATGTAACCTGCTCAGGTAGCACGTGTTGCTCCTTTCTTTGAGATACATATCTCCCAACATTTCAAATTGCCAAAGAGGGACACTTGTGTTTTAGGGGGTGTTGCTGGGGGCATGGCTGGTGGGCGGGACATTAACGAGAATTTTGAGGCTATTTCATGACCTATCGACACCTCCTTGTGTAACCTAATAAATGACTTATAACAAGATTATAATATTTTATTTACACAGACTGATTTATAACCACATATACTGACAATTAAACAAACATTAATGTGATTTTTACTGTGGTAGAGCAATGTGATACACTTATATACACATCACACAGTCTGATCTCCTAAACACAGGGACACCAGGGTGATACATTAATATACACACCACACAGTCTGATCTCCTAAACACAGGGACACCAGGGTGATACACTTCTATACACACCACAGTCTGTTCTCCTAAACACTGGGACACCAGGGTGATACACTTATATACACACCACACAGTCTGATCTCCTAAACACAGGGACACCGGGGTGATACACTTATATACACACCACACAGTCTGATCTCCTAAACACATGGACACCAGGGTGATACACTTCTATACACACCACACAGTCTGATCTCCTAAACACAGGGACACCAGGGTGATACACTTATATACACACCACACAGTCTGATCTCCTGAACACAGGGACACCAGAGTGATACACTTATATACACACCACACAGTCTGATCTCCTAAACACAGGGACACTGGGGTGATACACTTCTATATACACCACACAGTCTGATCTCCTAAACACAGGGACACCAGGGTGATACACTTATATACACATCACACTGTCTGATCTCCTAAACACAGGGACACCAGGGTGATACACTTATATACACACCACACAGTCTGATCTCCTAAACACAGGGACACCAGGGTGATACACTTATATACACATCACACAGTCTGATCTCCTAAACACAGGGACACCAGGGTGGGAAAGAGGGACAGAGGGATTTGGGTCTAAAAGAGGGACTGTCCCTCCTAAAGAGGGACACTTGGGAAGTATGGAGATAGATGTAGGCTTAATCCCTATATAGAAACTCACTTTCAAGCTATTAGAGCTGCACAAATATCCCTCTATCCTCGTAGGGACAATGATAATAAAAAGTCACTTGCTGGTACAGTAATATACAGGATAAAATTCTGACGCTTTTCATGCTAAAACTATGAACACTTCTTCAGAGATAAGTGCAATAGGCCACCAACAGAAGTGGTAGATAAGTGGAATAGGCCACCAACAGAAGTGGTAGATAATAGGCCACCAGCAGAAGTGGTAGATAAGTGGAATAGGCCACCAGCAGAAGTGGTAGATACGTGCAGGGGAGGGCTGGCCTGGGGGACAGGGGGGCAATTGTCCCCTGGGTCAGTCATATGTCTGGGCTGGTGGGCCACTCCCACTTGTTGCTGCAAATGTAGCTACACTAGTGATGCCACAGAGCTTACAACTGAATTGGAGCTACAATCCCAGTGAAAATACACAAGTAACATAAGCAATTTCTCTTGGAAGTTCTATGATATTACTAGTGTAGCTTTACTTAAACTGTAAGCTCTGTAGCTGCACCAGTGTAATCCCACTTCAATTGTAAGCTTTGTGGTATTGTCTTACTTCACAACACTAACCCTTTGAGTGCCAGAGGGGTATGCATACCCCTCTGGCACTCAAAGGATTAATGGCAATTTTAAAATTTAATACAAGGGGGTGGGCTGGGACAGTGGGCTGGAATGATAGTAGAATTTGGCCTCTTGATTGTAGTTGCCCTCCAGGCCACAAGTTGCCAGCCCTCCCCTGGATAAGTGGAATAGGCCACCAGCAGAAGTGGTAGAGGTTAATACAGTGAGGGATGTAAACATGCATGGGATAGGCATAAGGCTGTCCTGAACATAAGACAAGGACCAAATAAGGTTTGGGGTTTTTACAGTAAGAAAAATGGGCAGATTAGATGGGCCGAATGGTTCTTATCTGCCGACAAATTCTATATGTACAGTCAAATTGTCTGTACTTTGTATTAGTTTTTTTTATCGTCACCTATTGTTTCTACCTGTACCTCCTTGTGGCGGAACCCAGGGAATTGTACTGGACCCTTCTGAGTCTGTCAGTATCCCCACCGTCATTGCCAGTTTCCTTTAGGTCCTTTTAAAATAGCTCTGTTTCCTATATAACCAGATGAGACGTGGTTATGGGGAATAGCAACAGGAACTCCAATAAACCAGTCCATAACCAGAAATTACTGCAATGTATTATTGTGAATAAATCCGTAACCAGGGACGTCTCAGTGAATGATGATAATGGAAATGAAAGTCAGTGACAGCACAGATTATAAACTCATGATGGGCAGAAATGAATAAAGATGGATTGATGATGAACGATAGTCTGATGTAGATGGGATGGAAGATAAGCAATCCTGTCCCATGTCGCTTCAGCTTTCTCTCATCTCTTTGAATCCCTGTGCAGCGAGGACAGGATTGCCTTGTGTGCCAACAGAATACAGCAGAGCCTGGTCCAGCGCTCTGAGGAAATCTCCTTAAAACCATGTTGGGGCATAATGAAATCACTTTCAAAACCACTTTTGTACTGGCTATTTTTAATTAGAAAACTCATTATAAATTATTTAGATAATAAATTATGCTAATTAAGTCATGCTGTGTAGGCATTTCCTGTCTTATCTCCATACCTGGGAACTTCCAGTCGAGGGCTACCCGGAGGGTAGTCCTCTGTTCACCAGGGGGTGACAAAAATGACGCTAATCGCGTCAAAAAGGGGCGGGGCTTGCCGCGAGTGGGGGGGGGGGCTTAACCCTTTGAGTGCCAGAGTGGTACGGAATGCATTGCAAAGCAATGCATTCCTTACTACTCTGGCACTCAGAGGGCTAGGGACTGAGTATCAGCAGGAGAAAAAGCGGATGTGGCAGAGTTTCAATAGAAACTCTCCACATCCGGAGGAATCAGCCTCTGCCCCGGAGACCCGGTAAAGTTCTGTCAGAACCGGAGTCTCCGGGGCAAATCCGGAGAGTTCCCAGGTATGCTTATCTCTACATTACGTCCCTGCACTCACTGACACTACTCAGCAATGCATTGCCTATCTCTTCTAGCACTGACTTCCTGTCTTATCCTTACATTACCTCCCCCACTCACTGACACTGCTCAGCAATGCATTGCCCACCTCTCGTAGTACTGACTTCCTGTCTTATCCTGCATTACCTCCCCCACTCACTGACACTGCTCAGCAATGCATTACCTACCTCTCCTAGCACTGACTTCCTGTTTTATCCCTACATTACCTCCCCCACTCACTGACACTGCTCAGCAATGCATTGCCCACCTCCCCTAGCACTGACTTCCTGTCTTATCCTTACATTACCTCCCCCATTCACTGACACTGCTCAGCAATACATTGCCCACCTCTCCTAGCACTGACTTCCTGTCTTGTCCTGCATTACCTCTCCCACTCACTGAAACTGCTCAGCAATGCATTACCCACCTCCCCTAGCACTGACTTCCTGTCTTATCCCTACATTACCTCCCCACTCACTGACACTGCTCAGCAATGCATTACCCACCTCCCCTAGCACTGACTTCTTGTCTTATCCCTACATTACCTCCCCACTCACTGACACTGCTCAGCAATGCATTACCCACCTCTCCTAGCACTGACTTCCTGTCTTGTCCCTACATTACCTCCCCACTCAATGACACTGCTCAGCAATGCATTACCCACCTCCCCTAGCACTGACTTCTTGTCTTATCCCTGCATTACCTCCCCACTCACTGACACTGCTCGGCAATACATTACCCACCTCTCCTACCACTGACTTCCTCTCTTACCCCTACATTACCTCCCTCCGCTCACTGACACTGCTCGGCAATACATTGCCCACCACCCCTAGCACTGACTTCCTGTCTTATCACTACATTACCTTCCACACTCACTGACACTGCTTATCAATGTGTTGCCCACCTCCCCTAGCACTGACTTCCTATCTTATCCCTACATTACCTCCCCCACTCACTGACACTGCTCAGCAATGTATTACCCACCTCCCCAGCACTGACTTCCTGTCTTATCACTACATTACCTTCCACACTCACTGACACTGCTTATCAATGTGTTGCCCACCTCCCCTAGCACTGACTTCCTATCTTATCCCTACATTACCTCCTCCACTCACTGACACTGCTCAGCAATGCACTGCCCACCTCCCCTATCACAGACGTCTTACCTTAAACCTACACTATCTCCCCCACTCACTGACATTGCTTTGCAATGCGTTGCCCAGTGCCGCTAGCACAGAAAGGGTTAGGTGTCACTGACCAAGAGAGGTAATGTAGGGCAATACAGGAAGTAAATGGAATAGCCTACCAGCAGAAGTGGTAGATAAGTGGAATAGCGTGTCATCAGAAGTGGCAGGTAAGTGGAATAGCCTACCATCAGAAGTGGCAGGTAAGTGGAATAGCCTACCATCAGAAGTGGCAGGTAAGTGGAATATCCTACAAGCAGACGTGGTAAGGGTTAATACAGTGAGGAATGTAATCATGCGTGGGATAGGCATAAGGCTGGCCTGAACATAAGACAAGACCAACAACCAAATAAGGTTTGAGGACCTTTTGTCAGATATTTACCTATTGAAATCTATGGGGAACCTAGAGATAAAATTTGCACCTGCATTTGAATCCAGCCCTAGATGGACTGAATGGTTCTTATCTGCTGTTAGAGTCTATGTTTCTATGTTTCTTCAATTTTTATCTCAAATAAATATGCCCATTGATTTAAATAGGGCTGTTAACCTCTTGATATAAACCGCTGACTGAGTATGATGGGAGTTGTAGACTGACAGCAGCTGGAAGGTCGCAGGTTTGCTACACGGCTTCATGGCAGTATAATCGGAAATGATGTTGCACATAGTGTCCTTCACAGCCATTAACTAGATTAACGCACATGAGCTCAGCAGACAGCAGCCATTCTACCCTACCCCACTGATGTCAGGAATTTTGGAGGGCGTTCAAACGTGACGTTAGTTTTGTGAATTAATGTCCGATGACTCACTGAGCACACAAGGCTCTGATGTGCACAGAATCTACGTTCTTACTCAGAGGAAACTGATACTTCACTCACACTCCGCCATCTGCCTGAGGATTTGTTTCATTCAGATTGTTCAGTTGTTAGTGTTTTGACAACGTACTCATTCAATTGATAATGTGCCTGTCATTTTTTTTATAATATCAGTGTGTGTGCAATGCATTCAAGGGAGGGCTGGCAATTTGTGACTCGGCGGCAAAAACAATTAAATGGCCCATTTCTACTATCGTTCAAACCCAGTGTCCCAGCCCACCACTTTTATTAATTTTTAAATTGGCATTAATATTGTCAAGTAAAGCAAGTGATATCTCATAGCTTACAGTTGAAATGGGGCTAAACTACCGATACTACACAGCTTACAATTTAAGTAAAGCTACACTAGGGATACTGTAGAGCTTACAAGGGAAATAGGTTATATCAGGGCTGTCCAAGTTCACTCCTCGATGGCCACCATCAGGCCAGGATGTAAGGATTTCCCTGCACAGGTGAGTTAATCAGTGGATCATTCATTGTGACTGACTCACCTGTGCTTAATCAGGGAAATCCTTACATCCTGGCCTGTTGGTGGCCCTCGAGGACTGAACTTGGACAGCCCTGGGTTATGCTACTAGTGTAGCTCCATTTCAATTGTAAGCTCTGTGGTATCACTAGTGTAGCTGCATTTACAGCAGCAAGAAGAGGACTGAGTGAAGTCATATGTCTGGCCCAGGAGGGCAGCTGCCCCCCAGGCCAACCCTCCCCTGAACACATTGCTCTTGAACGTATTACACACCCAAGACAATGTTTGTTTGTTGTACAGGGAATTAAAGGGGTAGTAATACCTCCTTTTTATTAAAAGGGATAATAAAAAGAAAGTATTACTAACCCATTGTATATATTGTATGCTCCATTTTAAATAATTTTTGATACATTTATTTTTAGTAATATAAATGGTTTTCGAAAACTATTTTTTTTTTTTTTTTGTGTGGCACAGTCTGGGACTGGACTTTTTTTTTATATTATCACACACTGTCCTGGTAAGTTTCTTAAGGCAAGTCTTTGTGGCACCCCAGCATTTCAGATTTTCAAGGTATCCCTGCTTAATTATAGGTACGTAATCAACGTCAGTTGTTGTAATTGAGCTGCCCGTTCTTAAAGGGACACTAATGTGCAATAATAACTTTCTGTTTTGTAGATTAAAAAAAAAAAAAAGTATGTGGAGCAAATTCCATCTCTCAAACCTTTATGGTTTGAGAGATATTCGCCGCTAAAGTTCCCCCCTCCCTCCCCTTCTCCTGACGTCAGCGCTCTGCTGACAGCAGGAAATCCCGGTCCTGGGACCAGCCAGCGGCTCTTCAGCAGAGCCGAAATAGCGACATTTGAAAAGAATTACTTAATTGGAACGGTCTACACAGTGTGCCTGGTTTGCAAGTACAAGGATCTCCTTCTGTCAGCTTTACAGCCGACATCAGGAGGGGGGGAGGGGGGAACTTTAGATGCGAAGATCTCTCAAACCATAAAGGTTTGAGAGAGGAGATTTGCTCCACATAATTTATTTTTTTAAAGGGATAGTAATACTTCATTTTATCTTTATTTTATTTTGTAGGCATTAAAAAAAACATGAAGAACGATATAAGTCTTATCTCTCAAACCTTTATGGTTTGAGAGATATTCACAAGCAAAGTTTCCCCTCCCGCCCCTTTTACCTAGTGTAAGCCATCTCTTCTCAGATGTGGAATGCAGTCAATAGACCAGACAGATAACAGAAGGGGACAATCTTCTTCCTGTGAGAACAATGAAAGCCCTGCCCCCCTTGACAAGCTTTTCAGGGTTTTCCCTTATTTTAATTGAAGATTGTCCCTCTCTGCAGTCTACCTGGGCACCTCCCTTCTGCTCTGGCTGAGCAGTGTTACATCAGTAAAAGGGGCAGGAGGGGGATACTTTATCATTGAATTACTCTTGAACTACAACTCTGACAGAATTGAAATAACACTCTCCAAAGTCCAAATACTATGATGATTAATTAGAGCTGCTTTTATTATGACACATTACTATCCCTTTAACCATAAGCTGTTTTTATTATGAAACATTACTATCCCTTTAATCTACAAAACAACATAATTTTTTTATTGGACTTTACTGTTCCTTTAACTCCTTATGGACCAGTGATCCTGGGGTTGGATACGACTTAAGGACCACATTGACGACATTCGGCGAGCTGGCACATGTGACGTATCACGTGTGCTGGTGCCAAATGGGAGCTTGATAGTGACCTCTCCGGTCTTGTAGCAGTCAATTTCAGACCCCAATAATGCAGTAGTGTTGTGAGCACAAAACACGTGATGTGTGAGACAGTCCTTAGTTCTTTAGGCAAGGACACTGGTGACGGACATGTCACCGGTCCTTAAGGAGTTGGTTATAGAGATCTCGAAAACCTGATCTGCTGGTGTGCCCTTAGGAATGGATCTGAGAATCACTAAGCCCACACACTGTGGGAATTTCTACAAGTACAGTGAGTGGTAAGTAGGGTGACCACATGTCCCTAATTATATATCACTGGACATCGGGGTGCAACCTGCTTTTTGTCTGGCACATCACAGAGTTCTAAACATTGCTGCAACAGAAAGTGATGCCTGTTTAAGGCTACAAGAAAATGTACATCACTCCCAAGGCCTTAGACTGGCATTATACTACAATAAAATAGCAAAACTGCTCCTGTTTGATGTCAGGATCAAGGCTCAGGTCTGTCTCTAGTGTTAAGATCTCTGTCTGTAGGCCATTTTCTTGTAGCTCAGCAGAGGTATCACTTTCTGTCACAATAGGCAATGGGCAGTGCTGTGCCATGGAGTCTTCATTGTGGGACATTGTATTGTCCCTGAAGAGCTGCCAGGGACCTGGGGCACGCGTTTAAATTCATGGACTGTCCTGGACAATGTATAGTTGCCCTAGAGCTGAGGACACTTATTCTGCTGCTGTCATCTTGGTAGTGTCCCTGAATGGCAGAATGGAAATGTGGTCACCCTGCTAGTCTTCAAACAGTACTGTTTAGCTGTATAGGAAATTAGCAAACACATTGCCAAACTGTGCCATCCAAACAGAAAGGTTCATTTTGCAAGCAGGTATTTTACAATAATATGGCTCGTACATGATAGAGGCAGATTGTAATTCTCTGGAGAACAATCTAAACTTGTCTAGAGGGTGACAGCTGTAACCCATTAAGGACCTGAGTGGTGTACAACACATTGCTTTGGACAGTTTAACCATTTATATATTGTTGTAATGGTTTATAGAATGTTGTAGTATAGAGACCAGATTGGCCAGTTAATTTATTCCTTACAAGTGTAAAAGCCCCTGTACACGGGCCAAGGTCCGGGTGATGTTAACCCTTTGAGTGCCAGAGGGGTATGCAGTGAATTGCTTTGCAATGCGTTGCGTACCCCTCTGGCACTCAAAGGGTTAAGAGGCCTGTCGTCCTCTGTGTCCTGCCGCCGACGCAGTCATGCACTGTAGAGACTGCCCGAAAGCACAGAATGCTCCCAGCACAGAACTCCCAGCATTCCGTGCTCCCATCATTCTGTGCGTTCAGGCAGTCTCTACTGCACATGACGGCTTCTGACAAACATCCTAGCAAATTATTAATTATATAGGATAGGATAGGATTGTGTCATGTTATTTAACACCTGCTAGTGATGCCTCAGTTGCAGTGGAGACCTCTCTGTAAAACTCGAGTTTAACGCTTATGCAATATGTTGACCAACCCTCTGGTTCGCAAAGGTTTAAGTTTTTTTTTTGTTTGTTTGTTTGTTTATGTGTTAACCCTTTGCGTGCCAGAGAGGTATCGCATTGGATACCTCTCACGCACGCAACAGGTTAAAGATTAAGTGTGATATTTGTGGCAGGGAACAGTGGGTAGGAATGGGGCACGATCACATATGATGTGGGGGCGTGGCCATAGGAGGTGTTAAAAGCCCCCAGGATGACCAATCCATAGGTCCCTGAGATGTCGTTTATGCATGCAGTAGGAGGGATTTACAGTATTTTTGCCTGTTTTGGAGAGATGACGCTGCAGATAGTGCTCTTATTGAACTGGCTTTTTTTTTTTTAATCTCTTCTTTTCCATTGATTATAATTGGATAATTTATGTTTAACTAGCTGCTGGAAAAAAATATACAGTTAATTAATGGTTTTGTGATTATAGCAAAGGGGCAGGTATTTCCTCCAGAGACACAGAGCTTTGTACATCTCCTCGTGTGAGTTTCCACTGTAGAGCTAAATGGTCCCTTGTTCCCCACGTGCAAATCTCACGGGGGAAAACGCAAATCAGTAATGACAATGTATAGAGCAAGTGAGCGACAGTGCTTAGCTCTCCAGGACATGTGTCCTGTTCAAAGTGCACTAGTGACAGTGACATGTTTATGGGTCAGTCCCTCCTAGGACAGAAGCGCACTAAAGGCAGTGACGTGTATTGGTCAGCCCCTCCTAGATAAAAGTATAGGCTAATGGCAGTGACAGGTTTATGGGTCAGTTCTTCCTAAGATCAGCATGTACTAATGGCAGTGACAGGTTTATGGATCAATACTTCCTAAGACCAGCATTTACTAATGGCAGTGACATGTTCCTTCCTTGGACAAACAATGCTAATAGCAGTAATGCTTATAGGCCTGTCCTTCCTAGGACCGTATGGCAGTGACCTATTTATCAGTGTTGTGAAAGCAGTGACCTTTTTATGAGTGACCTAACTAGAATTCAAGGAGTTAAAGGCCACATTTAAATCAGTTGAAGTGTTTATTTGCCACCTGTGTTGAAGTTTGGCTTTTTTTTAGTACATCAGACTCATCGACTTGCAGGTAGGGTGACCACATTTCCCTTCTGCCATTCCGGGACGTGGTCACCCTAGTTGCCCCGTCATACCTTAAGTCCCTGGTGGTCTAGCGGCGTGGAAAGTGCTCTGTGCCTCCTCCGGCACAGAGCTGAAGCTCCCGCGCGCTGTGCTCAGTAATGCAGAGCGCTGGGAGATGATGTCATCTCCCAGCGCTCTGTATTACTAGAGCGCTTGCCTCCAGGTAAGCTGCATTGCCGCCCTGGATGTCAGCCTGCAAGCGGTGTGTCATATCATGGACGCCGCGAGCGGCGTCCATGATGTGACACACCACTTGCAGGCTGACATCCAGGGCGGCTTGGCTTCATTCCGGGACACTTCATTGTCCCGGTTGAAGGGGACCCGGGACGCGGGACATAGCCCTGAAATAAGGGACAGTCCCGGACGTTCCGGGACCCGTGGTCACCCTACTTGCAGGCTATCCTGACCAAAGTTCCAGCAAACACCAGCTATTTTCCCATCCTGACATTATATTCTGTGGAATTCTCTACGATAAACAGAAGGACTTGTATAGGTAGGAGTCCGTCACACAGCAGTCAGGTGTATCTGTATAATTACTGTGTGTAACAGAAGGACTTGTATAGGTAGGAGTCCGTCACACAGCAGTCAGGTGTATCTGTATAATTACTGTGTGTAACAGAAGGACTTGTATAGGTAGGAGTCCGTCACACAGCAGTCAGGTGTATCTGTATAATTACTGTGTGTAACAGAAGCACTTACCTAGGTAGGAGTCCGTCACACAGCAGTCAGGCGTATCTGTATAATTACTGTGTGTAACAGAAGCACTTACCTAGGTAGGAGTCCATCATACAGCAGTCAGGTGTATCTATGTAATTACTGTGTGTAACAGAAGCACTTACCTAGGTAGGAGTCCGTCATACAGCAGTCAGGTGTATCTATATAATTACTGTGTGTAACAGAAGCACTTACCTAGGTAGGAGTCCGTCATACAGCAGTCAGATGTATCTATATAATTACTGTGTGTAACAGAAGCACTTACCTAGGTAGGAGTCTGTCATACAGCAGTCAGGTGTATCTATATCATTACTGTGTGTAACAGAAGCACTTACCTAGGTAGGAGTCCGTCATACAGCAGTCAGGTGTATCTATATCATTACTGTGTGTAACAGAAGCACTTACCTAGGTAGGAGTCCATCATACAGCAGTCAGGTGTATCTATATAATTACTGTGTGTAACAGAAGGACTTACCTAGGTAGGAGTCCGTCATACAGCAGTCAGATGTATCTATATAATTACTGTGTGTAACAGAAGCACTTACCTAGGTAGGAGTCCATCATACAGCAGTCAGGTGTATCTATATAATTACTGTGTGTAACAGAAGCACTTACCTAGGTAGGAGTCCGTCATACAGCAGTCAGGTGTATCTATATCATTACTGTGTGTAACAGAAGCACTTACCTAGGTAGGAGTCCATCATACAGCAGTCAGGTGTATCTATATAATTACTGTGTGTAACAGAAGGACTTACCTAGGTACTGGGACTTGGACAGAAATTAAGTAACAATAACACTACCTAATAGTAAACCCTCGTTTACCGTAACCCTTTAAGAACCCGAGGCGTGCACAAACCATTGGGAAATAATGCTTAGCACACCTCTCTGATCGTTTAACCCTTTGAGTGCCATGGAGACAGCCATCACATTGCTTTCAATGCATTGGCTCCCTTTCTGTTACCTAAATGTGTTTTAAGGGGAAGTGCACCCAAAAAATGTGTCTTTGTTTATCAGAAGTACTTACCTAGATAGGTGTCCATCACACAGCAGTCAGGTGTATCTGTATAATTACTGTGTGTAACAGAAGGACTTACCTAGGTAGGAGTCCATCACACAGCAGTCAGGTGTATCTATATAATTACTGTGTGTAACAGAAGCACTTACCTAGGTAGGAGTCCATCACACAGCAGTCAGGTGTATCTATATAATTACTGTGTGTAACAGAAGCACTTACCTAGGTAGGAGTCCATCATACAGCAGTCAGGCGTATCTATATCATTACTGTGTGTAACAGAAGCACTTACCTAGGTAGGAGTCCATCATACAGCAGTCAGGTGTATCTATATAATCACTGTGTGTAACAGAAGCACTTACCTAGGTAGGAGTCCATCATACAGCAGTCAGATGTATCTATATCATTACTGTGTGTAACAGAAGCACTTACCTAGGTAGGAGTCCATCACACAGCAGTCAGGTGTATCTATATAATTACTGTGTGTAACAGAAGCACTTACCTAGGTAGGAGTCCATCATACAGCAGTCAGGCGTATCTATATCATTACTGTGTGTAACAGAAGTACTTACCTAGGTAGGAGTCCATCATACAGCAGTCAGGTGTATCTATATAATTACTGTGTGTAACAGAAGCACTTACCTAGGTAGGAGTCCATCATACAGCAGTCAGGTGTATCTATATAATTACTGTGTGTAACAGAAGCACTTACCTAGGTAGGAGTCCATCACACAGCAGTCAGGTGTATCTATATAATTACTGTGTGTAACAGAAGCACTTACCTAGGTAGGAGTCCATCACACAGCAGTCAGGTGTATCTATATAATTACTGTGTGTAACAGAAGCACTTACCTAGGTAGGAGTCCATCATACAGCAGTCAGGCGTATCTATATCATTACTGTGTGTAACAGAAGCACTTACCTAGGTAGGAGTCCATCATACAGCAGTCAGGTGTATCTATATAATCACTGTGTGTAACAGAAGCACTTACCTAGGTAGGAGTCCATCATACAGCAGTCAGATGTATCTATATCATTACTGTGTGTAACAGAAGCACTTACCTAGGTAGGAGTCCATCATACAGCAGTCAGATGTATCTATATAATTACTGTGTGTAACAGAAGCACTTACCTAGGTAGGAGTCCGTCATACAGCAGTCAGGTGTATCTATATAATTACTGTGTGTAACAGAAGCACTTACCTAGGTAGGAGTCCGTCATACAGCAATCAGGTGTGTCTATATAATTACTGTGTGTAACAGAAGCACTTACCTAGGTAGGAGTCCGTCATACAGCAGTCAGGTGTATCTATATAATTACTGTGTGTAACAGAAGCACTTACCTAGGTAGGAGTCCATCATACAGCAGTCAGGTGTATCTATATAATCACTGTGTGTAACAGAAGCACTTACCTAGGTAGGAGTCCATCATACAGCAGTCCAGTGTATCAGGTGCTCCGGAGACTCTGTTTTTTTACTACTAATTACTGGGTCTCTGGGGGCAGAGGCTGATTATCCGGATGTGGGGCATTTCTACTGAAACTCTGCCCAATTTTGCTCCTTCCAAGTCTGTTCCTCCCACTTCTCCTCCTTCCCAGCCTATTCCTCAAACTTTTTCTTAGTTTTAGAAGCTCCGCCTACTTAAGATTAAGTCCAGCCCCTTTTTGACGCAAACTGCATCATTTATCTCCCCAGGCGGCACCACAGGACTCCCCTCAATGCGGAGTCCACAAGTCAAAGTTCCCAGGTATGATGGTCCTTCTAGAAAATGTCCGCCCCCATGGACATGACCTCGAGAACAGTTTGAACTTGTTATCTCTTGCAAAAAAGCACATGGGGAAAAATTAAATACAGAATGTGACGGTTAATAATTAGCCGGTATTAGTTCTCTTTTAAAAGCAGAAGTTAAAAAAAGGTTGGGAACCACTACATTAAACTTTTCAGTTATTTCATTTTTTTTTTCTTCCTTCCTTGTTTGTCCACTCAAAATTATTTTCCAGCTGGATGCAGTTGGTTGTGAATGTGTTAATAAACATGAACTTGGTTGGCTGTGTATATGCAAATTCTCCTCTTTAGAAAGGAAAATATTTTTTCTCGTCTGTGTGTTGTATTGAAGGGGGTTATTTTTTTTTTGCCTGCGATAAGGTAGCAGCTGATGTGTTTACTTATATGACGCCATGTGTTTGCACTGTTCTGTTTAACCTTTATAAAGATGGTTACTTGCATTTGATTCGCCGAAGAGGCTCTATTTCTGGGACTTGGACAGAAATTAAGTAACAATAACACTACCTAATAGTAAACCCTCGTTTACCGTAACCCTTTAAGAACCCGAGGCGTGCACAAACCACTGGGAAATAATGCTTAGCACACCTCTCTGATCGTTTAACCCTTTGAGTGCCATGGAGACAGCCATCACATTGCTTTCAATGCATTGGCTCCCTTTCTGTTACCTAAATGTGTTTTAAGGGGAAGTGCACCCAAAAAATGTGTCTTTGTTTATCAGAAGTACTTACCTAGATAGGTGTCCATCATACAGCAGTCAGGTGTATCTATATAATTACTGTGTGTAACAGAAGCACTTACCTAGGTAGGAGTCCGTCACTCAGCAGTCAGGTGTATCTATATAATTACTGTGTGTAACAGAAGCACTTACCTAGGTAGGAGTCCATCACACAGCAGTCAGGTATATCTATATAATTACTGTGTGTAACAGAAGCACTTACCTAGGTAGGAGTCCATCATACAGCAGTGTGGTGTATCTATATAATTACTGTGTGTAACAGAAGCACTTACCTAGGTAGGAGTCCATCATACAGCAGTCAGGTGTATCTGTATAATTACTGTTTGTAACAGAAGGACTTACCTAGGTAGGAGTCCATCACACAGCAGTCAGGTGTATCTATATAATTACTGTGTGTAACAGAAGCACTTACCTAGGTAGGAGTCCATCACACAGCAGTCAGGTGTATCTATATAATGACTGTGTGTAACAGGAGCACTTACCTAGGTAGGAGTCCATCATACAGCAGTCAGAAGTATCTATATAATTACTGTGTGTAACAGAAGCACTTACCTAGGTAGGAGTCCATCATACAGCAGTCAGGTGTATCTGTATAATTACTGTTTGTAACAGAAGGACTTACCTAGGTAGGAGTCCATCACACAGCAGTCAGGTGTATCTGTATAATTACTGTGTGTAACAGAAGCACTTACCTAGGTAGGAGTCCATCACACAGCAGTCAGAAGTATCTATATAATTACTGTGTGTAACAGAAGCACTTACCTAGGTAGGAGTCCGTCACGCAGCAGTCAGGCGTATCTATATAATGACTGTGTGTAACAGGAGCACTTACCTAGGCAGGAGTCCGTCACGCAGCAGTCAGGCGTATCTATATAATGACTGTGTGTAACAGGAGCACTTACCTAGGCAGGAGTCCGTCACGCAGCAGTCAGGCGTATCTATATAATGACTGTGTGTAACAGGAGCACTTACCTAGGCAGGAGTCCGTCACGCAGCAGTCAGGCGTATCTATATAATGACTGTGTGTAACAGGAGCACTTACCTAGGTAGGAGTCCATCATACAGCAGTCAGGTGTATCTATATAATTACTGTGTGTAACAGAAGCACTTACCTAGGTAGGAGTCCGTCACGCAGCAGTCAGGCGTATCTATATAATGACTGTGTGTAACAGGAGCACTTACCTAGGCAGGAGTCCGTCACGCAGCAGTCAGGCGTATCTATATAATGACTGTGTGTAACAGGAGCACTTACCTAGGCAGGAGTCCGTCACGCAGCAGTCAGGCGTATCTATATAATGACTGTGTGTAACAGGAGCACTTACCTAGGCAGGAGTCCGTCACGCAGCAGTCAGGCGTATCTATATAATGACTGTGTGTAACAGGAGCACTTACCTAGGCAGGAGTCCGTCACGCAGCAGTCAGGCGTATCTATATAATGACTGTGTGTAACAGGAGCACTTACCTAGGCAATTACTGTGTGTAACAGAAGCACTTACCTAGGTAGGAGTCCATCATACAGCAGTCAGGTGTATCTGTATCATTATTGTGTGTAACAGAAGCACTTACCTAGGTAGGAGTCCATCATACAGCAGTCAGGTGTATCTGTATAATTACTGTGTGTAACAGAAGCACTTACCTAGGTAGGAGTCCATCATACAGCAGTCAGGTGTATCTGTATAATTACTGTGTGTAACAGAAGCACTTACCTAGGTAGGAGTCCATCATACAGCAGTCAGGTGTATCTGTATAATTACTGTGTGTAACAGAAGCACTTACCTAGGTAGGAGTCCATCATACAGCAGTCAGGTGTATCTGTATAATTACTGTGTGTAACAGAAGCACTTACCTAGGTAGGAGTCCATCATACAGCAGCCAGGTGTATCTATATAATTACTGTGTGTAACAGAAGTACTTACCTAGGTAGGAGTCCATCATACAGCAGTCAGGTTTATTTATATAATTACTGTGTGTAACAGAAGCACTTACCTAGGTAGGAGTCCATCATACAGCAGTCAGGTGTATCTATATAATTACTGTGTGTAACAGAGGCACTTACCTAGGCAGGAGTCCATCATACAGCAGTCAGGTGTATCTATATAATTACTATGTATAACAGAAGTACTTACCTAGGCAGGAGTCCATCATACAGCAGTCAGGTGTATCTATATAATTACTATGTATAACAGAAGTACTTTCCTAGGTAGGAGTCCGTCATACAGCAGTCAGGTGTATATATATAATTACTGTGTGTAACAGAAGCACTTACCTAGGTAGGAATCCATTATACAGAAGTCAGGTATATCTATATAATTACTGTGTGTAACAGAAGTACTTTCCTAGGTAGGAGTCCATCACACAGCAGTCAGGTGTATATATATATATTTACTGGGTGTAACAGAAGCACTTACCTAGGTAGGAGTCCATCATACAGCAGTCAGGTGTATCTATATAATTACTGTGTGTAACAGAGGCACTTACCTAGGCAGGAGTCCATCATACAGCAGTCAGGTGTATCTATATAATTACTATGTATAACAGAAGTACTTACCTAGGCAGGAGTCCATCATACAGCAGTCAGGTGTATCTATATAATTACTATGTATAACAGAAGTACTTTCCTAGGTAGGAGTCCGTCATACAGCAGTCAGGTGTATATATATAATTACTGTGTGTAACAGAAGCACTTACCTAGGTAGGAATCCATTATACAGCAGTCAGGTATATCTATATAATTACTGTGTGTAACAGAAGTACTTTCCTAGGTAGGAGTCCATCACACAGCAGTCAGGTGTATATATATATTTACTGGGTGTAACAGAAGCACTTACCTAGGTAGGATTCTGGTAACATAGGTTAACTGGTGCATCCATGAACATAATATCCAGTTCTAGACAAATATATATTTTGTAGAGTCAGTCCAAGTAGAGTTAATTCATAATGACCATTAACTTTAAGGTAAGCGAGGGTTATTTTAGGAGATAATAGTGTGCCTGTAACATTTACATTTACAGCATGTGATCATGTGATCAGTCCAAAACCAGCTTTTCTGCCTCTTGAACTTCTCTCTGTGGTCCTTGTATATACAAACCATAAACCAGGCTTCCGGATTACCAGCAGTTTTGTGAAAGAAGGTAATTTGAACAGTATGATTGAACTACAGTTAACTCTTTGGGTGATGTAAACATCTCTAGTGCACTGAGATCAAGGAAACCTATCAAACCTTCCAACGCTCCCACATTTCTAAGGACAGTCACTGGTTTTGTCCCTGGATTCTGCTGTCCCTTGTTTTACAATTACATACCTCCCAAGTGTCCCTCTTTAGGAGGGACAGCCCCTCTTTTAGACCCAAATCCCTCTGTCCCTCTTTCCCACCCTGATGTCCCTGTGTTTAGGAGATCAGACTGTATGGTGTGTATATAAGTGTATCACATTGCTCCGCAGCAATAAAACTCACATTACTGTTTGTATAAATGTTAGTATATGTGTTTATAAATTAGTGTGTGTAAATAAAATACTTTGGTCTTGTTCTAAATCATTTATTAGGTTTCACAAGTAGGTGTCAATAGGTCACGAAATAACCAAAAAATTATTGGTAATGCCACGCCCACCAGACACTCCCCCAGCAACACCCCCTAAAACACAAGTGTCCCTCTTTGGCAATTTGAAATGTTGGGAGGTATGCAATTAGATTTCATCCCAGTATTTATGTGTTTGTCATCTTTATTACTTCGTTATAAGTTTTCATATAGTATTTAGTTGTGGGTAATGCATACCACCCAACATTTCAAATGACCAAAGAGGGAACCTTTGTTTTAAAGGGATAGTAATGTTTCATAATAAAAGCAGCTCTAATTAATCATCATAGTATTTGGACTTTGGAGAGTGTTATTTCAATACTGTCAGAGTTGTAGTTCAAGAGTAATTCAATGACAAAGTATCCCCCTCCTGCCCCTTTTACTGATGTAACACTGCTCAGCCAGAGCAGAAGGGAGGTGCCCAGGTAGACTGCAGAGAGGGACAATCTTCAATTAAGATAAGGGAAAAACCTGAAAATCTTGTCAAGGGGGGCAGGGCTTTCATTGTTCTCATAGGAAGAAGATTGTCCCCTGCTGTTATCTGTCTGGTCTATGGACTGGATTCCACATCTGAGAAGAGATGGCTTACACTAGGTAAAAGAGGCGGGAGGGGCAACTTTGCTTGTGAATATCTCTCAAACCATAAAGGTTTGAGAGATAAGACTTATATCGTTCTGCAGGTTTTTTTAATGCCTACAAAATAAAATAAAGTTAAAACGAAGTATTACTATCCCTTTAAAGTAGTTAGAAGGTCTAATTTGTAAACTGCTGTGTTTCACTGACCTTAAATCTGACATACCTTTCTTCCACTCTTATTTTCCACGTGGGAGTTAGACAAGAATGTACCTTGTGCGTATATAGAATCACCTTTCTTTGCTGATTAAACAGAGCGGATTGATTTGGTCTGTTCACTGTTTCACAACCAATGGTCAATAGTTTCCTCTCTTAAAATATTTAATGATTGTAGTTCTATAGAGTTTCCAGCCTCTCGGTAGGTTCTATTAATCTCATACTTTGGCCTGTCGCTGGTCATTGTGCTTTATAAACAAGGGCTTGAGTACCTCCATGATGGCAACAAATGTAAATGAAAGGTTGAACTTGGGAAGGCTTGGTCAGTGGCATGTGATCACACCTTACCTGCACTTCTTACCCTATATAGCAACTATAAATAAGAGGAAAATCTTGTGGATTCTGACGAGGCCTCCAACACATTGTGAGATGATTTTGTTGTAAGCCTTTTTGGTATGTAAGGAGTTAACCCTTTGAGTGCAAGATGCGTACCCTTCTGGCGTTCAAAGGGTTTTAAAGCAGAGGTGGAAAATCCCATGTGTATGGGAACCCATGATCCTAAAAGCTTGCCTCTGGCTCCTAAACTTTCAGACCTGTCCATAAACAACAGCGCCACCTTGATATTTCAGGCCATGTAAAAACTGTACACAAAAAAACCAAGTTTGATTTGAAATAACTGATGAATAAAACATCTCTCAGCAGTGGGCGTTTCCTTGTTGTACTCTGCAGAATAGATTTGGAACATATATATTTTTTTCACTATTAGGCGTTACTGTCTCTTTAAAAATTATATCTGGCTCCTAAGTTTCTTACGATATTACACATCCCTTTTACTTTTGAATGTCTGAGGGATACACAACGCTTTGCAATGCCTTGCACACCCATTGGGTTTGCAGAGGGTTAAAGGAACGTGATTTCTGAAATTCAATGTGCTTTTGTATGGAAAAAAAAATCTGGTTTTTGTAACATTAAAGTGTTAGTAATGTCCCATAACATTTTTTGTAGATTTGTAGAGGGAGGAAGGGGGAACTTAGCGGTTTGAGAGATGGGGTTTGTGGCAATGAGATTCTTTTTTTACCCTCTACAAATCTATAAAAAAGTTATGGGACATTACTAACACTTTAAGGGGATAGTATCCCTTTATAGGGAAAATATAAATCATTTTCAAGGGTTTATTTTTGTGAGCAAAACAAAGACACTCGCACTGCTGAGAGATGTTTAAAGTGATAGTAATATTTGAAAACATGTAAATTTAATTCAATAGATAATTTAAAAATACATTAATTGTACCATTTTCGATCTCCCAAACCTTTATGGTTTCAGAGATATCAGTCTGCAAAGCTCCCGCCTCCCTCCCCTTGTGCTGACGTCAGCTTTCAAACTCAGAGACGGAGATCACAGTCCATAGACCGTCCTGCGGCTCTTCAGCAGAGCCGTGATTGCGGCAGTTTCAAAGAAATACTTAATTTGACTGTGATCTCCGTTTGTAAGTTTGAAAGCTGACGTCAGCACAAGGGGAGGGAACGGGGAATTTTTCAGACTTATATCTCCCAAATCATAAAGGTTTGGGAGATGGAAAACGGCACAATTAATGCATTTTTAAATTATCGATTGAATTAAGTTTACAAGTTTTCAAGTATTACTACCACTTTAAAGCGGAATTATCACCCAAAATAAAGTCCCCCACAATCCTATATAATAATTCCCTAAAACGTGTGTAACGCCGCATTCATGCGCAGTAGAGACTGCCCGCGCAGCGGCTGATACACATCCAGCTCTGTATCTGCGCAGCCAGTCTCTACTGCGCATTACTGCCCCGCGACCGGCTGGCAGTGGCACTGTGGCCCGTGTAACGGGCTCTTCAACTAGTAATCTTAAAATATAATAGGCCAGATTGTTTGTCCGGTGTAGTCATGCGCAATAGAGACTGACTGAACACACAGAATGCTGGGAGCACGGAATGCTGGGAGCACAGAATGCTTAGGGTAGTCTCTACTGTGCATGATTGCATCGCGTGTGCCTCCAGTGAAGTGGAGGCAGTACGCAGACCAGGACCGGCCTTTTTACCTCACCGGACCTTGTTCCTGTGTACACGGGCTTTTATACTTGTTAGTCATATAGCAATAAGCATCAAAATAGTACTGTTATCCAGCAGAAGTACAGCAGTATTAAGAAATCCTACTTCATCTGAGACTGACAGGCAGGCATCAGCGCAGACATCTTAGTGTAGAGACTTCTGCGCGCCTGTGCTGTCCGTCCCCGTCTCTAGGAGGCGCTGCATTTTACCTTAAGGTAACAGGAAGGGACTGATGGCACAGGCGAGCAGATGCCTCTAAAGCAAGAAGCCTGCCCGTCAGTCTCAGATCAAGTAGGATTTCTTAACCCTTTGAGTGCCAGAGGGGCACGCAACGCATTGCAAAGCAATGCATTGCGTACCACTATGGCACTCAAAGGATTAATAACGCTGTACTTATGCTGGATAATAATAAGCTTGTCACTATATATGAATAATTATTCGGGGGGATAGTTCCACTTTAACCCTTTGAGTGTCAGAGAGGATACCTCTCTGGCACTCAAAGGGTTAACACTTTGTGTTCCAAAGGGGGCGAACAGTGCATTGTGGAGTAATGATTTGCACACTTATCTGGTACTCAGAGTGCTTTGCAATGCGTTGCATACCCCCCTGGCACTCAGAGGGTTAAAGGAAGAGGAATTGTAAACTACGATGGGCTGTTCTACAACACAATGTGCCTTTTTGCGTCAGTAACTTTTGAATAGAACATCTCTATGCAGGGAAGTTCCCTCGATTCTCTGTATAAACTCTGTAACATACACACTTTGTTTTTTTCAACAAATTTAAGAGTCGCTATTCCTTTAACTCTTTTGCGTGCCATTGAGCTAGCACCAGCACTCAAATGGTTAAGCCAAACGAATGTGAAATATTCACAGAGAACAAAATAACGTGGCTTGGTTTTATGTTTAGAAAACACTCCGGGGCATCCCATTTTAGTCATCCAATGCATTGGGCACCCCTATGGCACTCAAATAGTTAATGAGGAGCAATTTCCATGCATATATAATTGTGTTGCAGTTGAACAAGTTGTTTTATGACACAATAGCAGGATTACAAGCTCCCATAACTTTTGGCATTTGTCCTCTTTTCTCTGTTCATTTACCTTAATGAAATGTGACCCGTGTCCCTTTACTTTCCTTGCAGTAAACACGTACCTGTTCATGATGCAAGCACGTGGGATCATCATTAGGGAGAACATGAGAACGATAGGGGCTCAGGTCTATGAACAGGTGGTACGCAGCGCGTACGCACGGAGGAACAGCAGCATCAATGACACAGGTATGTTTACACTAAACACGACCGTTTCCATACGCTCATGTTCTGTTCCTGCTGATGATGATCAGATCTTTAGGTTAAAGGGATAGTAATGTTTCATAATAAAAGCAGCTCTAATTAATCATCATAGTATTTGGACTTTGGAGAGTGTTATTTCAATTCTGTCAGAGTTGTAGTTCAAGAGTAATTCAATGACAAAGTATCCCCCTCCCGCCCCTTTTACTGATGTAACACTGCTCAGCCAGATCAGAAGGGAGGTGCCCAGGTAGACTGCAGAGAGGGACACTCTTCAATTAAGATAAGGGAAAAAACTTAAAAACTTGTCAAGGGGGCAGGGCTTTCATTGTTCTCACAGTAAGAAGATTGTCCCCTGCTGTTATCTGTATGGTCTTTGGACTGTATTCCACATCTGAGAAGAGATGTCTTACACTAGGTAAAAGGGGCGGGAGGGGAAACTTTGCTTGTGAATATCTCTCAAACCATAAAGGTTTGAGAGATAAGACTTATATCATTCTTCATGTTTTTATAATGCCTACAAAATAAAATAAAGATAAAACGAAGTATTACTATCCCTTTAAGCGATCCAAAAACATGCTTCTTGAAAGTTTGCTATCCCTTTAAAGGAGCAGGAAATTTATTTTATGAAGAAAAAAAAAATGCTCCTGTGGAGTTAAATGGGATCTATCTCCCCTTTACAACTTTGTGTAAATAGTTTTCTTATATAGTGAATATGCTTTAAAGTTTATTACATTTGTTTTTTTTAAACCGATTGTTTGTAGAAAATAGAAGATTAAATACGGCCCCTCGCCTACTTCCGCATAGACTGCTCTGGCCGAAGTTTGCTGCACTGCGTCTGCTCCCTTCCCACTACCCAGCCTCCTCTGATGACGGAAGCTGTCTGCCTGTAAGCTGGACCGCTCTGATTGGCAGAGATCAATTTCTGGCCAATGAGAGCACTCCAGCTTACAGACAGACAGCCTCTGTCATTGGAGGAGGTTGGATAGAAAGAGGCAGAGCGGCAGGCTGAGGGAAGGATCAGGTAACCGCAGCCTGCCCAGACGTAGGCGCGGGGCTGTATTTATTTTTCTAATGTCTGCAAACAAGCGGTTTAAAAAAAAAAAAAATTAAATAAATTTTAAAGCATATTTGCTATATAAGAAAACTATTTACACAAAGTTGTAAAGGGGTGATAGATTCCCTTTAACCCTCTGAGTGCCAGAAGGGTACGCAACGCATTGCAAATCAATACAATGCCTACCCCCCTGGCACTCATAGGGTTAAACAAGGTGGATGCTTCTTTTAAAAGTTAATACTGTTGCAGCATCTTCTAGCACTGGACAAAACCTTGTTTTACTTGTCAGAGAATACCCTATGATTTACTTTATCATAGTAAGTGTATTTCTTTTAAGCCTTTGGGCGCCGGATTGGTGCAAAACGCATTGCTTGTCTTATAGTGCACTCTCAGGGATAGCTTGAGTCATTGATTACAGCTCCTCACTTTAAAGGGATAGTAATACTTAAAATGTAAAAAAATATGTTGTAGGGTTTATCCCCCCGAGTAAAACAAGGGTACTCCCACTGCTGAAAGGTGATTCATTCAAAAGTTATTAATTTTAAAAGTTGAATTTTTTAGGTGCAATATCACAGTGGCCTGGAATTGTACAGTGGTGTTGTTGCTACACGATCCTATGGACAGCTCTGGTCCCGGGACCATAAATGTCCATAGGATGGTGTAGCAACAGCGCCACTGTACAATTTAAGGCCACTGTGATATTGCACCTAAAAAATTCAACTTTGAAAATTAATAACTTTTGAAAGAAACACCTTTCAGTAGTGAGAGTACTCTTGTTTTACTCAGGGGAATAAACCCTACAACATATATGTTTTTTTACATTTTAAGTATTACTATCCCTTTAAGCGAAAGAAAGAGCACCACCTGGTGATCACATTAGGAAACTGTATTTTTATGTACTGTAAATAAATACAGTCATTGAGGCGTAACCACTTTTGAATGGGAAATCTCCCAGCAATACAGGAAAAACCTTACAGTATTTAATACATGTTTACTGCTCATAGATAGGGAATATTTTTAGATATATATAGTAGAGAGAGAGATTTACACCTGTAAGTGTTTCAACATACTATTTTGTATAACAGAAATAGCATTTCTTTCCCTTAACCCCTTATGGACCAAAGGATTGTGTAACGCATTGCTCCACAATGTGTTGCTCACCCCTCCCATATTTGCGGAGTTAAGATATATCTCTGTACCCACTTGTTTTATTTCAACATTTATTGCAGTTGAATGACTCATCTTGTTACACTGTAACATGGAAATTGCCACTTTAAGCAAACTATGAAACAATTAAATTGTGTTGACCTTTTAACCTCTTCCTGACAATGGACGTATATGTACTTCCCGCAAAAACCATCACCTAGTGACAGAGGACATGCATGTAACGTCCAGGAAGTCATTTAAAACAATGGGAAAAAAAAGTTTGGCGGGTGTTAAGTGCCGGCCATGATACGCGCACTGCCAGTCACTAAGGGGTTAAGTACCAAAGGGTTGTCCCACTTACTGCTTTGAAATATGAAATAAGGTCTCTGGACCTTAAAAGGTTAAATGCATTCAAGTATCATGGATTGCAAGCCAGGATCTGCTAAAAAAAATCTTTATTTTCAGGAAACAAGAAAGTACCAGTTGCATTCCTCAAAATGAGCCGACCCTGAGATCATTGAAATATTAACCCTTACAGTTCCCCAGAATGTAGATTTCAGGCGCTGTATTCCTGTTGCTCTAAGTGAGAGATGTTCTTATCGGTCCTTAATGAACCCTTAAAGGGATACTAACATTTCAAAATAAAAGCAGCTGCAATTAATCTTCATAGTATTTGGGCCATGGAGAGTGTTATTTCAGTACTGTCAGAGTTGTAGTACAAGAGTAATTGAATGATAAAGTATCCCCCTCCCGCCCCTTTTATTGATGTAACACTGCTCACCTCAGAACAGAAAGGTGGTGCCCAGATGGATTGCAGAGAGGGGCAATCTTCAGTGATCTTTAGGGAAAAACCTGTTAAGGGGGGCAGGGTTTTCCTTATGGTCACAGTAAGAAGATTGTCCCTTACTGCGATCTGTCCGGTCAAGAGACCAGATTCCACATCTGAGGGGAGGTGGCTTACACTAGGTAAAAGGGGCGGGAGGGGGACACTTTATCATTCAATTACTCTTGAACTACAACACTGACAGTATTGAAATAACACTCTCCATGGCCCAAATACTATGAAGATTAATTGGAGCTGCTTTTATTGTGACACATTACTATCCCCTTAACAAGCAATTTAGGGACTAAAGAAGCAGTTAATTGATGTAGATTAGATAGTAGTTGACACTGAGCTCTGTCACTCTGAGAATTTGGCTCTTCACCCTTAGATTTGGGTCAAAACCTGAGAGTTCCCAGGTTTTGACCATTTGTATCAATGTGAATTTTCAATTGTTCCTTTTGAAGCAGTTGGTTTTGCTTGAGGATTGCTCAGATTTGAATATATGCAGATAGGATGTTGATCC
Source organism: Rhinophrynus dorsalis (assembly GCA_037306005.1). NCBI lineage: Eukaryota > Metazoa > Chordata > Amphibia > Anura > Rhinophrynidae > Rhinophrynus > Rhinophrynus dorsalis. The sequence continues at coordinate 168,224,228 of CM074727.1, read as the reverse complement.
AGGGAACTGACAGCCAGGAATTTTGTTACACACTTGGGGTTTAACCCCTTACCGCCCGAGGATGTACATATACGTCCCAAGCGGATGTCCCGTGTGGACAGAGGACGTACATGCACTTCCCGGAAGTCATTTTAAGTAATGGAAAAAAAAGTTTGGCGGGCGTTAAGTGCCTGCCGCTTGCGTGCGGCCGGTCACTAAGGGGTTAATTGGAATTAGCATCAATGGTTTGGGTTTTTTTTTTTGCCTTCCTATGGATCCTGGTGATTTGGCATGGGCTGAACCGGATGGACGCAGGTCTTTTTTCAGTCTCGTCAACTATGTTACTACATCCATCAGTGGGCCATATTTATAAAAGCAAACTGGAGTTATTCTGGGGTAAACCAACTGCACCATAGGGGACCAAGAAAAATTCCTGTTAAATTAAATCAGGGTTTTAACCCCTCTTAATTGCTAGAGAGGTCTCCAATGCATTGCTTTGACCTCTCTGGCATTCAAGACGTTAAAAATCTCTATTCAAGTGCGCTTGCACCGTCAGCAACTTCCGTTACCTTAAGGTAACCAACGAAGGTCACCACCAATCCGGGCAGTGAACGGGACAGACAGCGCAGACTCAAAGGTACCTTTCCTTTAAGATGTCTGCGCTGTTTTCCGCCGGTGTTTGCAAAAGAAGTTTTTTTTTTTTTTCAATAACGCGGACTTATTCATCGTAATAGAAGTATGGCTTTACCTATCGCTATATTAGTAATGGATTGGGGGGCAACGTTATGATGTTGATAGTTCCACTTTAACGACTGTTCTTAAAAAAAAAAAGGACTAAGAATGTTTTTTTTTAATATTTTTATTTTATTATAAATCTCCCCCATTGTTCCTTAACCCCTTAACGACGGGTTGATTTGACTTAACGACCGATGACGTACTATGACCGTCATCGAGTTCTGGGCTCCCCCCGCGGCTGCACGCCGTTCGGGGAGTCCGGAACGCAATGGAGCAATAAAAAAAAAATTGCTCGGTGGTCGTTCAGTCGGATCGCGGCGCAGATTCCCCGGTCCTTAAAGGGTTAAACTATACCTTTACATTTTATGTTCTAATGCATATGTAAAAGCTCTGCTCCTGTTTTATACAGTCACTAACTAGATTTGTTTGTGCTAATGGGTGACACACTGTAAACTAATGTATTTACTCTGATCAGCACCTGCCCATTGTCTATTCAGATAGGCTGTTATCTCATCTCTGACATTACTGTGCTATAAAGTCTGTGACAGCCATCAAGCTTATATAAGCAAACAGATCCGCTTGAGCTCTTATTTAATGGTTCACTTTTAAAAGGTTGCACTCAAAAGAGCATGCGACCATATCAAGCATTAACTATGTCGCCATTTTTGCCATGATAAAAATGGCGACATGAGAATCTCGCACTTTATGAAAGCGCTAGATTGCCATGTCACCTATTGAAAGGGTGCATTCCTTCCTTGATTGTCTTCACCATCTCTGCTGGATAGTGATACTGCCTTCGGATTAATTTCAGCTCCGTTACAGACACTTCTAGTACTCATGGGGTTAATAACCCCATTCAAATAAATGGGAGCGTCGTTCTTCATAACACCCTGCATTCTGATTGTTCCGTGATTGGCTGCAAGCATATAGTGCTGGACTCCAGTGTGTGTGTGTATATAACGGGATTCTGAGAAGATCATGTGAGAGAGACTGATGGCTCCCATTTATTCTAATGGGGTTATTAACCCCATGAGTACTAGAAGTGTCAGTAACGGAGCTGAAATTAATCCGGAGGCAGTATCGCTATCCAGCAGAGATGCTGAAGACAATCAAGGAAGGAATGCGCCTTTTCAATAGGTGACATGGCAATCTAGCGCTTTCATAAAGTGCGAAATTCTCATGTCACCATTTTTATCATGGCAAAAATGGCGACATAGTTAATGCTTGATATGGTCACATGCTCTTTTGAGTGCAACCTTTTAGTACGCGACATGACAATCTCCCACTTTCATAAAGTGCGAGATTCTCATGTTGCCATTTTTATCATGGCGACATGGTTAATGCTTGATATGTGCGACCTTTTGAAAGGATCCCTATTTAATTAATTAAAGAGGACTTTCCACCTTTCCATATCCTCTGTCTTGAAAGAATTTACTCCTTATGAGTTTATTCCACCCCATCTGAGAGGTAATTTTCTGGACATAGGAGTAATGATGCAGTTTATCTGTCCAAGTCAGACAATGAAGTTCTGCTGAGGATAGATTCTCCAACTGCAAAATCAAACATCTCCAACATTTTAACGTGTTTGGAAAACAAGAAGCACAAGGTATAGGCATTTTAATTAGATTAATTTAATGAGTGAAATCTGTGTAGTTAACAGGTCCATATTTGTATATTTGTTTGCAAAACTTCATTTAAAAAAATGACTGTCTAATGTTATCCAAATGCCCAGAGGGTGTTCAGCTTAGAAAATGCTCAGGGCTGGATTTCCCATTAGGCCGAGTAGGCAGCTGCCTGGAGCTCTACCTTTTAAAGGGAGGAGCCTAAGCTCTGCTGACCACACCCACATTCTGGATTGTAGGCGTGCTCAGAGCAATATCAACATCCCTGTACCAGTTTTGTAACCCTTTGCAAGGCTGGTATTTAACCCCTTGTATGATAGATGGATCTCCAATGCAAAAGCAATGCATTCCATACGCCTCTGGCACTCAAAGGGTTAAAGCTTTTTTCCCCTTCTTGCTTGTTATAGGCCAAGGGTATTTTCTGTGCCAGGAAACAGTGGATGGGGTGGCAGGTAGGGTCATGTGAGGAGTGGGGGGGGCATGGCCATGGGCGGAGCTAAGGATGATTAGAGTACTTTGCCTTAGGGAGCCTTGAATTTAACCCTTTGAGTGCCAGAGAGGTACGCAATGCAATGCATTGCATACCGCTCTAGTACTCAAAGAGTTAAATCCAGCCATGGAAACAATGATACTTTTACTTTTAATTGGTGAGCTCTCTTGCAATTTCAAATGCTGCATAACCAACACCTCCTAGCACTAACCGCCCCCACCAACCCCCTTATCTCTCTGTGACCAGAATATCCTAATATCCCCTATCAATCTTGCCACTGTTTAATCTTTACTCAGTCCTGGGTGCCTTGTCCATGGATGCACACATGACAGTTGACAGCAGGACCCACAGGTCTTCAATTTCTGCCCACTGCGCATGGTAATCTTAACCCTTTAAAGCAGCAGTAAACTTTTTTTATGAAAACCTAAATGTTATAGAGCTTTTCCTGCTGAATAAACAAGGTCGCTCCCACCGCTGTCAGTTTTTTTATTCAAAAGTTATAACAGTTCAAATGATCAGGATGTGAATTTACTGTGCGTTTACTTCCTGGTAGTTCTAACTGACAGGAAGTGAATTTACTGTGTGTTTACTTCCTGGTAGTTCTAACTGACAGGAAGTGAATTTACTGTGCGTTTACTTCCTGATAGTTCAAACTGACAGGAAGTGAATTTACTGTGCGTTTACTTCCTGATAGTTCTAACTGACAGGAAGTGACTCAGCAGTTTCTATCACATTCTATGGAGAACTGAATGTCACTGACTTTCCTCTCCATTAGAATCTAACAGAATAACTAATTGGAATTTGAACACTATAGGGCACTGCTAATGTAAAAAAAACAGTAATAACTCTGGAAATATGCATCTATCATCAATGGGATTACATTTATTTTACTCAATATGAAACACCCTACAATATATAGATCTATTTTCATAAAAACGTTCACTGCTCCTTTTAGAACCAGAGGGCGTGTAATGCATTGAAAAGCAATGCCTTGTGCACCCTTCTGGTCCTTCAAGGGTTAGGTGGGCTCAGTCTGAGTATTCCTTCAATTAACCTCTTGAATGCTTAAGAGGTTGCTGATGCATTGCAGATGCGTTTGAGACCTCTCTCACATCCAAAGGGTTAAATGACATAATAAACATTCAGATATTGTGATGCACACAACTGCTTATACATCCTAACATTATACCTTGCAATACACACACATAAGTTATTGTCTAATTTTTTTTTTCTTTTTTCTTTCCTTTTAGAATATTCAATTTATTTTAACCACAGCGAATCTTATCTCCAGACGACAACTTTCCTTCCAGAAGACTTCACCTACCTCCCCAACCAAACGTGTCCGGAAAGGCTCCCATCCATGAGTAAGTACGACCTGTTCCTTGGTGGATGTGTCACTTCAATGCGCGGATTCTGTAGCTAATTATCACAGGGAACTCCCAAAGCTTTGGAGAAATGTTATCATTGCTTAAAGGCATTGAAACTCTTAAAGGGAGAGTAATGTCCTAGAAAAAAATCTTTATAGTTTTGTAGTGCTTAAAGGGACAGTAATGTCCCAGAAAAACTATTTTTCATTGTAGTCCTTAAAAAGTTGAAGAAAGTGCAAAAAAACGTATCTCTCACAACGCTATGGTTTGAGAGATATCTGCATTTAAAGTTGTATGTTTCCTGCTGTCAGCTGTAAAGGTGTCAGCAGGAGATCCGTGTTGGCTGACACGGAGACTCTGCAGCAGAGCCGCAATCGTATTATTTACAACGAATGACTTCATTGCAATGGTCTAAAAAGTGTGCTTGGTTTGCAAGCACACCTTTTAGACCGTTCCAATGAAGTCATTCATTGTAAATAACGTGAATGCGGCTCTGCTGCAGAGCCTCCGTGTCGGCTGACATGGATCTCCTGCTGACAGCTTTACAGCTGACAGCAGGAAACATTGAACTTTAAATACAGATATCTCTCAAACTATAGCTTTTCTGGGACATTACCATCCCTTTAAAAATTAAACTCTATGCAACAAATCATATCTCTCAAACTGCTATGGTTTGAGAGATATTCACATTCAAAGATCCCCCCTTCTTCCCCCTTCTCCTGATGTCAGCTGTAAAGCCTATGTTTTATGGATTTTCCTGCTGAGTAAAACAAGGCAACGCCCACCACTGAGTTATTTTATTCAAATGTCATAATAGTTCTGATTGTCGGGAAGTGAGTGACAGTGCAGTTACTTCCTGAAAGCTCTAACTGACAGGAAGTGACTGCAGTTACTATCAC